>KZ806997.1:547625-593932 GCA_000696205.2 Oncopeltus fasciatus
TATATATGCACAATAAATTCTGTATATATACGAAAGACGACCGCTTTGATATCTTAGTATTTAATTTTTTCTGGCACAGGTATCCTAGATATTTTCATAATTTTAATTTCTATTAAATTCGTATTTTTTAACATGTCTATTCTCTAAACGTTAATTTTTTTTTCTTAAGAAAAAAACAAACCCTTCATTCGTTCCAAGTCTTGAGGTAACCACATGTTTAGCATGAGTTTATTTGCGCCTCACGACACACTAGAGAAGGTGTATAGTCATCAGCTCACTCTTATTCTTTCCCTTTCGATGAAGGTATAGCCCAAAGGAGAGCTGTGTTGTTTCAGAAACACTTGCTCTGTGTGTATTGAACCGAGGTTTAAAGGAGATAGTTCAACGTATCCAAGACAGGAGTCATTTACAATTATATTTTAATTCTGTAAAAGTTATTACAGCTCCTTTACAAATGTCTAAGGCTTCTAACTGCATTTTTCCGAATAAAACTAAGCAGTATTATTCCTATCGCTTATTGTATCCAGTTACTAATTAAAATATATTATATTTTATATAGCCCTTTTGTCAATACATAATTCACTGTGAACAGAATAATAAGGGTTAGCAAATACATTTTTTCTACTTGGATTACTTTAATTTTCTGCATATAATAATGAACAGAAAATAAAATATCAAAGCCAATTTAAAAAAAATATCTTTCTCTACTAATAAAATTTCAAGTAATAATCAACCATTTTCATGTTTGTTATATTTAGGAACATACAAGATGTACTAATATGCAACAAAGATACATGAGTCATTTCAGGTATATATCGTCCATGGGTATTCGCAAACATTGTAATAAGTGAATTCTTTTAGTAATGGAAATGAAAAATGAATACCACTTCTTTTTTTTTTGTTAGTAAATGCTGAACGCATTCGAAACCTAAAGTTTTATTCCCGAAGCACAAATTATTCTGTATATTCATTTAATTGTTTTCGATTTGATATAGAAAATTGCCATATATCTATCATGCTCTATATCTATCACCTTATGTAAAAGTGGAATTTTTTGTTTACTACAAAAAAAACTTGACCTCCAAAGAATTTGTTTAATCTACTCTAATTTCTTACAATTATTCTATGCTTTTTAATAAAAGTTCGAATTAATACGCTTCAAACAAGAGCTCTTTGTTCATCAAGTTAAGATTCCTTTTTTCCATGCCTTAGTTGCTGAATCGCATTACAAAATGATTCCTTTCTTTTATGAGTGCATATAATTCTATCTGGAGTAATTGCAATTTAGTTATTACGCCATCCTTTTCTTTATTCAAGAAGCACGCCCTGGAGCTGGCTTATTTTAATACATCATATTACTTATATTCATTTATGCCAGCTCCTTAAAATATTTTTTTTTATAATAAGTATATTTTTTTTATAAACATGTCTAATAATTTATTTATGATGTTATCCTAATGTCTTACTCATTCGATTTGGGCTCTTTTTATAGTCATTTGTAATTGTTTGTTTTTTAAAGCATCAAATTATAGTGGTAGTCTATCTCATGCTCGGTGAGATTTAAATAAGTTTTCAAAAATCTATGCTTTGATATCGATATGATCTCATTTATCTGTGGTATTCTGTGACTTATTGTTTAGCATGAAGCTTCATGCTTGAAGTTACCAACTTTTTTTTTTTTAGTACATGATACTTACCTAATGTGGAATCAAGTTTTAACATCATAGACTTGAGCTTACTGAAAATTTAGTGTTCCTTGGAAAATGATGGACATTTCCAAAAGGTTCCCTAATATGCGGAAAGGTTTCAAAAATACTGATCAATATTGATACCATTTTTAAAGAAGATTTTGATTATTGTAATAATATAAGCAATTGCTGTGGGGCTTAATTACGATAAATACATCCTTATTGATTAACGTATTTATTTCTGTTAAGCCTTTACCTTTAATTTAATTACCTTTAATCTTCTAATGAGTTTGAAAGGCTTTACCTGTTTTGTTAATAACAATAAATATGCTATATTTATTAGATTATCTTATTCATGAGTTAATGTTTCTAGAAAATTTATATCAGATTCAACTAAATTAATAGTTATTATTTTGAGTATTAGCGTTTATGAAAGAGTTTAAGTCATTCGAAGATAAATTTTGTCTTAATTGACGAGACGATAAAGAAATTTCATTCCATTATTTTATGAGGAATGTAGACACTAAAAAATCAATTAAGCTTAAAAGAGGATTTTTTTTTTTTAAATTCTCATAACTCAAAAATATAAAATTTCATTTAAATTTAACACCTACAATGTAGTTTTTGGTAGCGATTCGAATGTCTGGATGGAATTTTTCAAATGGGAGAAGTCCAAATAATTAATATAGAAATGGGAGCGGGCATGATCTACTTTATGAAGCTTAAGCAACTTTGTATCAAGGATTCAGTGACATACATGACTGACCAGCTATCTTGATAACGAGTTAGGCTCTCTCTAGAAGCTTTGATCTAGAATCTGATTTTCTAACGTTTATATTCTACAACTCTTTTGCGAAGAACACTCATTAAGGGTGATATTTAGGAATGAATTTACGATGGCTGAATCTCCCCCCCCCCCCCTTTCTCCCGAACATTCCTGGGCCAGTCTGAGCGATATAACCTTTTACGCTCATTGCTCTCATCGGCTTGCAAGATAAAATCCCACATTGACTCTTATATACGTCCATCTTCAATGAAACATGGGAAATCCGATTCGGTTACACCGCTCCTTGGACTTATTTTAGAAAGCGACCGATCTTCTTGATCGACAGCATATTAAAAACCGTCTCGAAAATATTTCAAATAATTCTAAAAAGTGTCTTGAAGTTTTCCATGTACATAATTTTCGCGAAAATACTATACTGCCATTCCCATATGATTTTGCACTGTATTAGCAACATTGGGCCAAGTTCGTTCAACCAAGTTTACTTCAAGTCTGTTGATTTATTTTACACAGATGTATCCTTAGTTGTATTGTCGGCGGTACAGAGTTATATAATGATATGTCTTTAATGTTCGTACATTCCAATAACATTGATGGTGGTGGAGAAATATTGTTTCACTTCTAGAATAATAGTTATTATTGAAGAGTTTAGACTTCAGACGTTCTGCTACTCCATTAATACACACGTCAAATTTAATGGAACATCATTGACAAGTGTGTTTTTTTTTAGTGAGGTCCGTGGGGAAAAAAAAGTACAAAAGAAAAGTTTATTCAAAACATTTTTCCCACCAAGATCCAGGTCAGTTGACTCCAACTGGGAGCGAGACATCGTCAATTTCATCCATGTAGCGTACCTCTTTAGTCCCAGTTGGAATTGCATAAACATCACCCAACTTGGTCATGAATCTTCAATCATCTCTTAAAGAAATATCTTAAATATCTCCATTGATAAAAAAATAATAATAATAACATTCTTCCACATCTCAATTCCTTCAATGTTTTAAACGATAAAAAAGAATATTGTTAATTTTCAAATTTGATAGTGGTGTCATTAGTCACCTTCTCTCCTCATGTGATTGACATTGAATGTCATTTAAAAAAAAATGAATTGTGGTGATCAAATACAAAATATTTTTATTTAACAGAATGTAATAAATAATTATAACTTTATAAAAAAATTTTTTTTCAAATGCACCTGATTATTTGATTTATTTAATTACTTATTTAGTTTATTTGATTTCACGGTGTGTACTAATCAAATAGAAAAACCACTCTATAAATAGTGAATTTCATATTCAAAGAGCACGCTCAGAATAAAAATTCTTAGTAATAGATACAATTCTAATTAATAATTTTTTTAATAATAATTTGATTATTAATTATAAGAAATCAATAGCACACAGTTATATCCTAGTTATATTCAATGGATTTCATAGCTTTATTAATACTCTTTGAGAGGGAGGGGAAGTTTGGAGATAATATAAATTAATTATTAGGCGATATACTTATAATTTCCAATGAGAATATTATGCGTTATAAAAAATAAGTTAAAATCGTAGAAAAGGTAAAAATAATTTTATTTATTTTTACTTTGCAGCGGGTTTTATACGACGTTAAACTAACTAGTGAATGTCATTTTAATCATTTAGCAATTCCTTCAGTACATAAAACTTACATGACACTACTATTTATGTTCTCTAAAATAAATATATCTGTGAGTAATACAGGAGCGAACTGCTAGTATATTAACGGACTATTTAAAAAAATTAGAAGAAAATCAGGGAAGTAATCATTAGGATCGGTCGTGAGCATAAATTATTTCAGTCCATTTGTATATGTTCGTATATGTGTGCTTTATTGATATTTATATAAGCGTATTTTTTTTTCCCATGAGTTTTTTGTCACAAGAAATGCATTTGTTAGTTACTTTTCATTAGAAAATTATTCTTTTGTGTAGTTATTTCAATGTTTATTGATTACCAAGCAAATGTCACTTTATACAGTCCCCTTCTTTCTTTCTCTTCCAGAAGTTCTTCATCCTTTCTGACTGTGCGGCTCTCCTTTCTTCAGTCCACTTTCTTCTATTGGTACTCCTCTTTTACACGCAAACTGGCCATCAAGGACCACGCAAATATCACTTTATACAGTTCCCTTCTTTCTTTCTCTTCCAGAAGTTCTTCATCCTTTCTGACTGTGCGGCTCTCCTTTCTTCAGTCCACTTTCTTCTATTGGTACTCCTCTTTTACACGCAAACTGGCCATCAAGGACCACGCAAATATCACTTTATACAGTTCCCTTCTTTCTTTTTCTTCCAGAAGTTCTTCATCTCTTCTGACTGTGTGGCTCTCCTTTCTTCAGTCCTCTTTCTTCTATTGGTACTCCTCTTTTACACGCAAACTGGCCATCAAGGACCACGCAAATATCACTTTATACAGTCCCCTTCTTTCTTTCTCTTCCAGAAGTTCTTCATCCTTTCTGACATTGCGGCTCTCCTTTCTTCTATTGGTACTCCTCTTTTACACGCGGAGGGACCATCAAGGACCACGCAAATATCACTTTATACAGTCCCCTTCTTTCTTTCTCTTCCAGAAGTTCTTCATCCTTTCTAAGTGTGCGGCTCTCTGGAATTTTAAGAACTTCTTCTATCAATTCGCCCCAGAATTCTTCATTATTTCTAGCATAGTTTTATTGTTATTATTTATAGGAGCGTGCATATGAAATGAAATGTACGTTATTTTTTAATAATGTACTTTATTCATGATTTGAAGGTCAGAAGTGATATTACACTAACGGCCTTGAAATTCACGACTAAGTCCTATAGTTATTTTGCTTACCATAAAAACAATGTTTCCCATGATAACTCTGAAGACATCAGAGAAGTCTTCAACTAAAAATCTGTTCACATGAAGGGAGAGTATAAAGATGTTCAGCCGGTGTAGTTTCGCGGTTAATTTTTTGAGTTTTTGGACAGGATTACAAATTTTATATTGTAAGTTGAGAATTTTTTGGGGTTCGGTCATGATTGACCCCCTCCCCCCCACCAAAAAAATACAATTTGAAAGAAGTGTAATTTTTATTGCCCGCTAACGTTTCTGCTTGCATTGTAATCCATCTTCAGGGCTGTTGAATTATAATAACATAAGAAAAAAAACCAATATGATTTACATTGTTGTTACATAAAATTGACTTAACGAAAAGTAATATCATTCATAAATGAGGGGGAAAAACATTTTATGACTTTCTATTAAATGACTTGAATTACGTGTCTTTCCGTTTTAGTTTGATAGTAATTCATATTCATAACATACATTATCGTTTAAACTCACAAATATGAAAAGTTAGACTGAATTACTGAACAAAATGTAGGATATTTCCTGTTTTATCCCTGTATCTGGAGTTTATCTTCTGCTATTTTAATTTGCATTTAATATTATATTGTTATATACCACTTGGATTCTGTTTTAAATATGAAATACAAATTTAGTTTTTATAAAAATTTTCTCTATCCTCTCTGAACTGCTTCTTCATATGATTCTATTCCTTCTAAATTTTTCTACTCCTCATCTTACCAATTATTTTTTACATTTTGAATTTAATTCCGATCCGGAGAGCTTTAAAAAAATAATGGCATGCCCACACTATAATAGAGGTAGAGGTTTGAATTGTCCATGTCGAATTTGGGAATATGTTTCGTATAATTAGGACCTTAATGATATAAATGGGCTGTGGTAGAATCATTTAAGTTTATAGACGCTAAACGCTATCGTAGAAGGCTACGTAAACGCAGAAGGAGAAAGTAGATCTATACCTGGCTCTACCGCGTGGGAACTCCGTGTACATTAGAAACTAAAGCTTTTATAGGATTCATTAAAAAAAAAAAAAAAGAAAAAAGATATGAATATAAATCAATGATCATGTTTAACATTGAGTTAGATATTTCTTGTCCCTAAATGGTGATTTAGGAATGGGTGTCAATCTGAAGCCCTCATGGAATAAAATATAATAAGGATCGTTATTTAGGTTAAAGGATGTTTTAAGGTGATTCCAAAGGACTATAGAGTCAAAATGAAGTTTTCGCAAGAAGTCCATGTCAGTAAGTCTTCGGATAAAAAAAGAGAAATTCTTGGGGATTTGGTAAGGGTGTCATAGAAGATTTACCCTGGATGAAATTTTGATCTAAGGTGTTCAAAGAAGTTGCTCAGAGATGGAATGGAGTCTGTCCGAAAAATAAGTTTAACATATAAGGGGTTTTGTGAGACATATTGACCAGTATGTGTAAGTTTGACTAATGTAGGATAGTTTTGTTGGAAAAGCTGGATAAGGAACGATCACATCTTTCATCTTGGTCAATGGGTGCACTAGGCATAATCGTATGACCATAAGCTTATTATCACAGTTATTGTGTTAAGTCTGCTTCTCCATCACTATCTTACAATCTTGGAAGAACTCCACACTAAGAATTCTGCAATTTCTTTTACAAAATTTGCAGTCAGATCGCCTTACAAGAAAGATGTGTTCTATCTAATCGTCAATATTGTCAGTAAATAAATAGATTCGCAGCTGATGTTCTTGGAACCCTGACTTCACGAAATTTTTATATGCTATTGTGGCAATCTTACGGTGCAGTTTCTAACTAGAGTCTGAACATTATTTCCTTTATCTGGTACGTGAGGTTCTCAGCCTTGTACTGATATTGATCAGTAATCTTTCGATAGGAGTCTTTATAATAGTCTTATCATTTTGTTGGAATTTGTCCTCAGGTAGAATTTGTCATTTCCTATGAATGACAAGTTTTTCAGGAAAATGTATACATTTTTCCGATTTAGAAACGATTTTATGAACGGCGATCATTTCTAGTCAGTTCGACTTTTATTATAATTTTATTATTTTATAAGAGTGAAAAAGGTTGACAGGAGAATTTTTTGTTTACCCGTAAAACTGAAATTTGAAGTGAGGGTATAAGTATCTACTATTTAGTATTAAAATGTTTTATCATTTAATATTCAAGATCCACTTGAATTTATAGAATTTAAAGTTAACATATGAATACTGATGCAAAGTAATTAGTATTCAATATGTTATTTGTGAAGTACTGCTTCCTCATGTCCATTTGGTTTTGGAGAGAGGGATCCAGCAAAAATATTTACAATAAATTTACATATTGTTTTTTATGAACTGGTTATGCGGGAGCCAGTCTAGGAGGACGAGCTCCTGGGCGGTGCCTGACGAAGAAGAGGACGAGACCTGTCGTGAATACGATATAGCCTGTGCCACGAACACTTTCACTTCCTCTTTAGGTCGGACTCTTTTTCTTCGGGGTGAACGCCGGCGGCATCGCACGCATCAGAATTCGCCTGCAACACTCGGTTTTCGTTCGGTAGGAGATTTTTTGCTTCCCCACGGCTAAAGGAGTAATCAAGTCAATTACTTAATGTGTTTGTGTGTGTAATGTGATCGGTGGGAATTGGCGCTTCAGAGACCCCTAAATTCTGAAGTCGTTTTTTTAGTTAATATACTCACTTTTGTGACCCAATGGATTTCTTAAATCCAGCGGTTGGATAATTGGTTTTCTTTAGATCCTTGTCACCACTTGTATGTGTCTTAAAAATTTGCAAATTGACTGGAAAAGAGTTTTGCAACAGGCAATGTCTTTAATAATCCTCATGTTACTAGATATGTTAGTAATAATGACCATAATCCTCATATGGAATTTACGTTAGTCAAATGATACAACATTAAAAAGAAGAAATTAAATTCTTCATTTCAATGGATTGGAGAAGCGTAAAGATGGCCAGTTCGAAATTATACATGTATTTTTACTGTATAATTACAAATAATAAATAATAGTTAAATTTCAACCCAAGCGATTGTAACATAATTTTGCTGAAAATATGAACAAAACACTGAAAAATTGAGCACATTGTGAATATTTAACCAGTTTTTTCTCGTAAGGGAGGAAAAAAAGTACAATTTTGGAAATATATACAGGTGTGAATGTGCATCTTTTTCTTCTGGAGCTTCAATAATTTTAAAATAATGAAACTTAATTCGATAAACGAGCTAATAGTTAAATAGGAAAAATCTTTATCTTAGCTATAAGTATTTCATGAATTATGAAAAAGTTTATGAAACATAATATGTGCAAAATGTCATTTCCTAATTTGTATGGTCTCTAACACATTTATTAAGGGAGACATATAATGGTATAACTAGGAGGTTTGAGCGGGTTCATCTTTTCTTACTAGATTGGTCAAAGTTAAGTATATTGTTCATGTATTACTTCAGACATCATATATAAACTTGGCTCAATAGGCAATATCCCTTCTGAGAACGCGGGAGGTTGCGATTTTTTCTCGTTGACGGCCGTCAATGAAATATTCATCTAAACGATTAGGAAAAATCAAATAAAAGAGAAAATTATATTGGACAGAAGCACGGTGAAGGAGCTTCAGAGAACGGATTCGGAAAACACGATTATATGAGAGTGAAGATAACATAATAAGGTTACGTGCAGTTATCAGCTGACTTATAAGATCGAATCACGTTACACGTGAGGAGTCAAGAAGACACTGCCTCAAGTTTAAATCTACGCCTGAATGACGCATTAGAAATTAAAATTAAAAAATGCGTAAATATTTAACAATTTTATTTGAATCCGTGTTCAAATTTTTATTTAATGGAACATCATTGCTTAACATACGTATGCTCATACGTATATCAAATATATTTGTATTTATGCTTGTGAAAATTTACATGAAAACACAAAGGAATAAACCATATCTATCAACACAAGTTTTATAAATTTACGTTGTTTGTATGATAAATATTGTTTAATTGTTTTAATGCATTCAATTTATATGCAATATTCAACAAAGGAACTTTATATTTTTGTATATATCATTCAACTCACTTTAATTTTTGTATTTCACTTTGGTGTTATTGCATAACAGTTTTTGCAGTAGCAATACGTATAAAATGTTCATTAGTAGTTGAGTTAATCTGATTATACAAATATGAACTTGTTTTATTACAAGGTTCTAAGTATGAGCTGTAAATGCTTACAAGAAGTGTAGAAAAGTCCTTCCTTATTTGATATTAATATTCAATTTCATACTTAATTCATAGGTATGACGTCATCTTTCTATTCCTAGCTGAATCCTGTCATCCACCGCTATTTCTGCATTATGTCATCATCCACGCTTAGTCTCAAATAAGTAATATTTTATTGCTTCTCCGTATGGGTAAATAATCACTCAAAAGAGTGAGGTTAAACATATTTGTCTAGGTTATATATTTATACCTATGAATTTATATAAGTTTATTAACTATTGTAGTCATGAAATAATATTGATAGGTAATTCGATTCAGTTATCTACAAACTTCATCTTCGTGCTGATTCGGCTTAGGAGAGAAGAGGGGCCCATTATTTTGCTACTTCTTGCATTATTTGCGGTTCATCTTTTCTGGGGTACCGCGAACTTCGTCACCGGAGTACAATAATTTTTCTCAGAAGGTCAGAAAGACCAGGCTGTTTATGTCAGAAAAGTATGCTGCTTCAAAAAGGCGAAAACACCAACGTTACTGAGCATTTGTAAATAGAAATGAACAGGGAAGAGTGAAAAGTGTGGCAGGCTTACTGAAACACATTCTAAGACGGGAACGAGATAATTGACCGTTTAGTCAGATCAATAATAGAGCTTCGGTCAGAAAGGAAAAACCAAATCTTATACGAAAAAAATAAAAATAATTTTCTTGTGGAATATGTCAATCAGCTGAAATAATGAAAAATGAGCTGAATCTAGCTTATGTAATTAGCTCTATTAATTACTATACTGTTGTTTTTTTTAAGGACATTATCATGCACACACAAACACACACACATATATATTTATTTAGGGAAAGCGAGAGTGAGAGGGAGAGAGCCATATTAATTTTTCTTTCTCAAACTCTTAGGTTATTATATAAAAAAAAAGGATTGTCAGGAATTCGTTCTTGGTAGTTGAAGAATTAATGACTAATTTGTAACCCAAAAAGATTTTATTCCAGTTAACGTTTCGGCCTGAATTGCTGGCGTTCATCAGGACTGAATATGAAAAAAAAAACATATAAAATAAAATAAATGAAAATATGAAACTATGTATGAGATATATGAACATATCAGAGAGAGAAAAAATGATTTATAATATTCTGAGAGCAACATATGAAATAAGCTGATGGGGAAATGGGGATTATTCCCTCTCTTCATAAAAATTGACGGTAACAAATTTATTTCCGAGGAAGGTATTTTAAATTTAAATAGCATAACAAATGCCACTTATTGTCCATATTTGAGAATTTTTTTAAATTTAAATTTACCCGAAGTTTTGACAAATTTTATGTTTANCACGCACGCACGCACGCACGCACGCACACACACACACACACACACACACACACACACATATATGTACATCAAAGAAAAAATTATAATACCTGGATAAATTACAATGCCTAACATACATGTCATTCTAAATTTTTGCTAAGAGTAATTAATGATACGACGTTGAGGAATTAATGGAAGAGATTCTCCCCATTTCTCCCTTTCAAATTGCATAGAGCGATTCTAGATTTCCCTTTACTGTTCTTTTGACGTTTCAGTGAAAAAAAAAAAAAAAAAAAAAATAGTCATCAAAATTCGTCTTTAGAGAAACACTGGAAATCTGCTAATTTACGACTTAATTTTTGAGAATGTTTCTTAGACAGGCATGTTGCCTATTTGTAAAATCAAGAAAACAAAATAGATTTAAATCATACATCAATGGTTGCAGAAGCGCTCCATTGATTAATCGAGGAAGATTTCTTACGTCTTGAAGGGGGATCGATTATCCTAAATTTCAATCTGAGAGTTGGACTCAGATCCTACTGATGATAAATGTGCGAATGTGGCCCTGAGGCAGTACAACCTCCTTGGAATAATTATGGCGGGCCTTCTATCGTCGGAATGAGCCGAGTCGTTCACTAACGAACTGGATGTTCTGATTCCCATCTCACCACCCCCTACAGCTGTTCTATCGCCCTTCCTTGTAAAACAAGTAACTTCCCCGAGAAAATTTAACTAATTGGACCCAACTACAGAATATTTGGAGACTCGTTCACTGGAAGGCTGTTATAAAAACGAATTTCCAATTCAAATAAATGCGTTTAAAAATGCATCGTAGCGTAATCACAGTCATTAACCCAAGGAGTACCACTTATATGCAAAATATACTTCTTATTAACCTCATTTTCATCCACATAAAATAAAAAAACCTTGTCGTCTCGTCAAGGTTTTTGTATTTTCTCAAAATATAAAAAACTCATAAAGTCGAGGCATGGTAGCCTAGTAGTTATGGCAGTGGACTCATAAACCAAACGTACAAGATATAATTCATACGTATCACGAGTATTTTTTTTTCTTTTTTTCGGTTAATAATGACCCAAGGATTCCTGGTGTGGTCCTGAGAAAACTAAGGCCCAGTTGGGTTCCATTCTGCATTGACTAGTCAAAATCGGGCACCCAGAACGGAGTATTTCCGACATTCTGTTAAAGTGTACCTTGGTCGTTAGCAAATTGTCCAGAACTCAACTCTCACATTGAAACTAAGGATAATCTATTCGTTTGGTTGGTCTCTAAGACCTACAGTCAGATAGTTATTTCATATTTTAATGTTGCTAGTTAATGCCCATTTTCCTTCTGAAAGAAAACAACTCTAAAAAACAGAAGTTATTAGAAGGTAATAAAACTAATATATGAAAAATAATAACGTGCATCCATTTACCTTGTAAATATATATATATATATATGGTAGAAATATGGTAACTTACTTGAGATAAAATAAACTCTGCTAGGACTACTTCTTATTTCATTTACCCACACACACATGGTGACTCAAATTTATTGTAAGCAACAGAGAAATCCTCTATAATATCGCTTTATATATCATATAATTTATAGTCATTATAAATTAACATATTAAGAATAATGTTAAAGAATTTTATAACAAGATAGAGACCCAACTCTCCACTTGTGATCGGTTTAAGTCGGTTTTTACCATTCTAACTTTTCTACCTATAGACTTTGGCGGAAATATGCATGTTAAAAATTATTACTAAGCGTTAGCCTCCTTTCAACCACTTAGATTCATGGAAGGAGGGGATATCTAAAGGTCGTCATCCCATTCTAAACATCCATGGCGCAGGACAAACTTTTATTTATAGATAAGAGCTTGCCCTGGGCAGGATTTGAACCCGCAGCCCCAGGATTACTAGACTCGAACGTATCCCATAATCAACCCTGGTGCCCCATTAATATACAATTTTAAATTTACTTATTAAAGTCTATTTTAATGAAACGAAGCTTATTTACTTGGTAAACACGTCACGCAGGACACGAGTGAAAGGTTTTCAATATCTTATCCTTCATATAAAATAAATTTCTAGTTTATTAATTTGAAGCGATACGATGTAGGACCTTCGAGTTGTGGTCCGACAGGTATATTTCATACCGCCTTTTTCTTAAGTAAACGCTATAAATTTTCCAGTCTGATGATTTTTCTCTCGGGGAAACGGTAATGTCTGCCAAGGTCTGGAACCGTTCCATTTCCAGTCAGTGCACGTCTCCCCGCAACCTGTCAGCGTCCATCAAGCGCTCCCTATGCGATTCAAATCTAACACTCCTCTTGTTTCCGTCTCATTCTCCTGTCCCGGCGTCTGTCAGTAAATAGACATCCACTCCTTTATATTCAAATTTTCCAGAGTGGGAGGTGAGGAACCAGCAATCTCCATCTAACCAGAATGGAACATCATTTTTCTAATTGTCCTTCTCATTAATCTCTAACTGCTGATTAAAGTAATCATTGATAATCCTTACGACTTCTCTATAAAACTTTAATTGAACAGAGAAAATCGATAATAAAATATTTATTACTGTAAGAAGTAATTAATACATAAATACTTCGATTAATTTCGATTAATCATAAAGTTCCATGTGTTTTCTCTCGGCCCATATCGTCTTCCTTTTTAATCGAGGGTAAGCAATGCTAGTAAGAAAAACTATGGATAGACTGGAGAAGACTAGGGCGGAAAGACTAGAGTGGGTCAGGCTATAGTAGACTGGGGTAGATTTACGAGGGTAAACTGTAGTAGAAATACAAGCAATGGGTGAACTGTAGTAGGCTAGGGCGGAAGGAAGGACTAGAGTAGGTCAGAGTATGTTAGACTGGGGTAGAATTACGAGGTTAAACTGTAGTAGAAATAGAAGCAATAGGTGTACTGAAGTAGACTAGGGTGTAAGGAAGGACTAGAGTGGGTCAGAGTATGTTTGACTGGGGTAGAATTACGAGGGTAAACTGTAGTAGAAATAGAAGCAATGGGTGTACTGTAGTAGACTAGGATGGAAGGTAGGACTTGAGGGGGTCAGAGTATGTTAGACTGGGGTAGAATTACGAGGATAAACTGTAGTAGAAATAGAAGCAATGGGTGTACTGGGGTATATTGCGATAGGCTATTACGGACAAGGAGAGACTGCGATTGACAAGGGAGACTACGGTAGTGGACTCCCGTCTCCAATCTGGAGATTGGAAAGACAGAGGTGGAATAGATGACAATTGTATATCATTAAATAATATGAACTTTTTCTTTTGAAATTTCTCCATTTTTGTAAATTTGTATGATGATTGCATATTAGGATATGACGATCGGCTCCAAAATAAATGAAATGGAACAGCCTGAAGGTGAAAGTACTGGTACAGGTCGAAGTACTACTTTATTAGCAATAACAACATTATAATCAATTGATAAAAATAAATATTCATAGTGCTAAATACACCAAAATAAATAATTAACAATCATATATTGTTATTTCTTAATTAACTTATTTTAAGAGTTTATTATTTTTAAATGTTATATCGGCTCGGTTTGGTACTTACTGGGTCTACGTATATATTCAACTAGACGAAAGACCGTGGGAAGTTTATCGACATATTTGAAGTTACGTCAGAGAATGGTACCCACAAGTCGAGGCACTTCTCCAGATCGCCGGAGGACCCAGATGGTCGGTGTGGATCTAGCCGCGTTTCGCAAGCGTACGAGACTGGAGATGCGTGCATACCTCTCCGCGTCGGAACCGCCTGAAGGGGCATGCACGCAGAGGCCGTTAGGAATTCTTGCGACACTAATACAAAGAGGTGGCTGCACCTTACGGCAGGTGCCTTCAGAAAGGAAGGCTAAAGTACTACATGTTTAGTACACAGGCCTCCTCCCGCGAGATCACCTCCTAAGTGTAAGTAAACAAACTTTAACAAAGAACTTTTTAAACGTTTTTTTATTTATATATTATCTAAGAGCAATTTAAAAAAAAAAAAGTACTACGAGTATTTTTTTATACATGACTTAGGCGGTTGAGTGACTTTAATTATCGCGACTTGTTTTTAATACAAATGTGTATAATATTTAAGGAATTGTCTTGTATCTGTATTGACAGCATAAGAAAATGTAGGCTTGTAGACCTTAACCTAGTTGGAATTAATACTAACGAGTTTAGTGATAATTAGTGAATTCAGTTAGACTAGAGTAGGTGACCGAAGTGGAGACCAAAACGAAATGGAAATCACAGAGTGAACGGTCTTATCTAATGGAGTAAATGCACCCCCTCCCATCCACCGAAAAAAGTCATTCTTGCATAAAAAAAAACAAAAAAAAAAAATATAAAAATAAAGCTAAATAAAATTAAAAAGAAACATAAAGTTTCGAGGGTTAATTTATTATTAATTAAAAGGACGAAAGTGAAAATTCGTCTATATCTATCTATACCTGTTGAAACATTACGTTAATTGTTACTAAACAATTAGGGAACGCTATAGCTAATAAAATACAATTCTTACATTTAATAAATTTATTTTTGTGGTATTTGATCCCATGTAAATTTTAACAATTTTTAGTGCAAGGGAACAGAATGAAAAATCTAACTATCCCAGCATGGACTCGAACCTGGATCCCCTGCTATCCGGGCCGGTGCATTTACCACTCATGCTACCGGGACAAGTCTGATAAGTTATTAAATCCTGCGCACTAGTGTCGAGAGTCTAAAATGTTTAAATTTAAGTGGGATCAAATACCACAAAAAAATAACATTGATTAATTACCATTTCATCTTCCGGGTTGGACCGAGTCAAATTGTTCTTATTTACCGAGCTTTCGCACATCATGTGATGGCTTCTTCAGGGCTGAAAAGAGAATGAGTGTTGTAAAAGAGAGTAAACCTCTCTAATCATCAAGTAATCCTCTCTTTTACAACTCTCATTCTCTTTTCAGCCCTGAAGAAGCCATCACATGATGTGCGAAAGCTCGGCAAATAAGAACAATTTGACTCGGTCCAACCCGGAAGATGAAATGGTAATTACATCTGACGACCGACGAAGCCTACGTGAACAACATTGATTAAATTAAAATTCAAAAGTAAATGACGAGAGTCATTTAAACAGCTTGACAATGTCAGCTTCTCCAAGCATAAGACGTCGGCCTCGGAGGTTAGACTCTCGACACTAGAGCGGGGAATTTAATATCTAATCAGACATGTCTCGGTAGCATAAGTGGCAAATGCACCGGCCCGGATAGCAGGAGATCCAGGTTCGAGTCCCGGCTTGGATAGTTAGATTTTCTATTCTGTTCCCTTGCACTAAAAATTGTTAAAATTCTTACATTTTTATCCTAAAATATTATTACAAAAGGAAACATATTTAGTACATTATTAAGGAATGTTATTTTAAATATTGGACGAACCCCCTCCTATCTTCATTCTCTTATCTTGTTTATTAGATACATTTAATCATTACTATCTATGCACATCCTTATTGATACGTGGGAAATTTGATCATAGCACTCAGCTCCTGTGTGGCGAACTTTTTACGTTCATGCCGTTCACACGAGTTTTAGAGATGTCAAATATTCGATTTAAGGTTTTTGACAAATCTCATAGTTACAGAGCAAATTGAATATGAAAATGTTATGCATCTCATTGGAATTAAGTGCGTACTTGCTACTATTTTAACTTTGACTTTCAAACTGGAGAACCAATTAAATTGGGATATTTTTTGTTTACTCTACCATATTGAGGGCACCTCTTCAGCAATATCGCACCGCTATCGCTAGGACACGTTGTAGTTTCAATTGGATGGCTACAGTCTCAAATTATTTTCAAAAGTTAATAGAAGGGTTAGTAGGACTTATTCCCAGAAAATTAATTTAAGAAAGTATTCATAACTAATTATTATAATAATATGAATCTAGCGTCATTGGCTGCTTGCTGCTTCCTAATGATCGACGCTTTCAGCGGAATTGAACATAGGAATGGAGAAAGTGGACGACTATGTCGGTCCGTCGATGGCAGACCACTGCCGAAAGCGCTTGTCCCTAGGAAGCAGAAAACAGCCAATGACGATGGATTCATATAAATATTTTGATTATATATTTATTGGGGTATATAATCCTATTATAAATTGGTGCATAATACTATCCACCCATATTGGTGGACAATATCATATCCAACATTTTTCTGAAACCGATTAAATGGTTCATTTAAGAGTAATCTTGACGTTAATGCTGTATTGTCATGCTAAAAATGTTTACGAGTACACGAGTCGTGGGAACAGAGAATTTTCATATTCCTAATAAAATATCGAGATTTCTCGTTCTTTATAAAGTATTTTTTCAATACTGAAGAATCTGAATGTATCAATTTTGAGACAATTTGTTAACCGTTGAACTCCATGAAGAAGGATTGGTCGGAAATTTGATCTAGGAATTTGAATAAATAAAAACTAGCTTGAAGATATCTTTAGTAATTCCAACGTTTTGGCCTAAATTCCAGGCCCTCTTCAGGGCAATGGGGGTAAATAATATAGTTCTCCGAGAGTAGGAGACTCTCTCTCCCCATTGCCCTGGAGAAGGCCTGAAATTTAAACTGAAAATTTTGCAATAATAAAAAATTTTTTGGTCTACAAATGATCTTTTATTTATTCAAATCCCAAGATCCGACCAATTCTTCCTCATGAAAGTATTAGTTTCGAAAGAAAAAACATTTAATATAATAGTATGAAATATATATTCTCTTCTTTTATTTCTTACATTTTATTTATTTTTTCTGATATTTATTTTATTTGTTCTTTTGTATTTTTTAAAGGGAGAAAACTTATAATTTCAATTATTCAACTATTCAATGTCTTCATTTTCTTTTTAGAGCATTTATATATTTAAAAAAATACTTTGTAAACATTGATGGCAGCCCTTGGATCAAAGCATCAGGAACACCTTGAGATTCCAATGGAACAAGCCAATATATCAATATGCATTTCCCCTAAGACTGCATTTTATTGTAATCAATAATTAAAGGGTTTTTCGTCATTATTAATTCATGAAGCTCTTTTACAACTATGTTGATAGGAAGCTGCGAATGGGGAGGCTAAAACGCAATATATTACGAAATAATAACCTTTCATAAAGCATAGTCCTCGATTGTCAGATGTATATCTTTTCATTTGGACCATTACCCATTAATTCAGGTAATTTGTCCATTATCTATAATTGATACTCGCCTCTGAAGAAAAAGAAAGAAAGAAAATGAACGTCTCTTTTATCTTCAGTTGTAAATCAAAACGTTCACTTTTTCTTATACGATTAAGCACTCAAAGAAGGCAAAGAATTAACAAATGGGAAGATAAGTATCACTCAAAAGTTAGAGTGTTGTAAACAGTGAATGTTGAACATTATTAACCATTTTCGAGTGTTTGTTCTTTTATTTAGCTCTCATCATTGGTAAATGTTATGAGCATTTAAACGGAGAAAGCTACATCCTATTTCAAGTCCATCAGATAGCTTGCAGGCAGTATAGATAAGACTATCGATTGGCAAGAACTGTTTAAATGATGAAGTGATAATTATACTTCGGGGCTTTGAGAAATATGATTTTGAAAGGCCACTATTCACAAGCAGAAAAAATTTTTTTTTTTTTCTAAACGCAATGAAACCGATTCATTTATCAAATTGTATATGTCGGATCATTTAATTTTCGTTATAAAGGGCCTGATGAAGTTTCGTCCTTCATTAAGGCATAATAATGATTGAGGAGTAATTTTAAAATTACATTCCTTGACAGAAATCTGTCTTAGAACGAGTTTAAACCCGAGGTTTTCTAACATAAATTCCTTTATCACTAAAACCTGCCAAAAAGATAGACAAATCTTTCATATTACGGCCTGATGACAGGTTTTGTTAAAATGCGCTAATGAGAAATATTTTAGCATAGGGACGGTTTATTATTATTTAATTTTGAGCATATTTCTTGTAGATTAATCAAGCCATTCATGCTGCTACCATGATGAGAGTTTAAAAAGAGCTTAAACACTTTTTCATCGAAGCTACATCGGGAAAGCTATATATATATATGTTTGTGTGTGTGTGTTACGAGACCTAGTCTCGGCAATTTTAAAAATACTGAAACCAATAACCTTTTCATATTAACATCTGTTGACATCGGAAAACGATAATTTGTAATTGTAAAATTATGAAACATTATTATTATAGATAATTCAGTATTATTGGTGTTTCCGCAAAAAATTTGTGGAAGGCGCCTGCTTAACTAAGAGAATTCGTTTGGGTGCCTAGAAACTGACTGTGCGGGTTTGAGTCTCGCCCAGAGCTGGATTTTCGCGAGAAATAAAAGCTTCCCCAGTGTCTGTGCAAAGCTCGAAAGCCACTCGCGAATGGCCCATCTCTCCATGACCCTAAGAAACTGTAAAGGATTTAAAAAAAAAGAAAAAAATATATGAAACACATTGGGGTATAAAGCATTTAATAAAGAAGATATTTACAAATGCAACTTAGTTGGGTTAAGTGCATCCTCTTTCGTCCTTTCCGGAAAGTTCCTTTACACTCAGTGTCCTCACCTTCCTGAAGGAAGAAATTAGTCATCCACTCTTATCTATGTCCATCTGACAGAATTTATATTTGAGTAATACCTTGACACATACGTGGATGATATGTTCAATACATAAAACTATCCGGGGATTTATCAAGATATATCAATCTCACCGCATCTAGGTTTGACGGCCGAAATGTTATCCGAAGTGCATGCTAGTAGGGAGTTGACATTATATGGTCCTATGAGTGGATCCTCTTAGTTCCTATTGTGTTATAGTACTATTGACATCAGAAGCCGTTGGTTGGGTCTATTGTAACGCCCAGGTCGTACATATCTATAAGGATCCGTGCAGGCTAGTAACATTTCCAAGTGATGCAGTGCCATTATCCTGACGTCATTATTCATATTCCGCATATATATGTATAAGATTTTTTTTATTTTTTATTTTGCTGTTAGCCTCCCTTGCAACCACTAAGGGTCATTGGAGGGAGGGGCTATCTACAGGTTGCCACCCTATTTTAAACACCCATGGCTCAGGACAAGCTTCTATATTATAAATAAAAGATTGACCTGGGCGGGATTTGAACCCGCGGCGTCAGGATTGCGAGACCCGTACGGATCCCCTGAGCTATCCCGGTGCCCCTAAATGTATAAGATTTGGCTGGGTAATGACTAAAAGTCGTCTCAGACACAGCATTAACCTATTTCACGGGATTAGCATTCCCCCTCCCCCTGGTGGCGACGCACGAGCTGGGAGGAGTGGCGAGGAGGAGGCAATATGGGACGAGGACGGAATTCGGGAGGTCCCCCCCCACACACACATGGCCCACCACACCCATTTAAGTACGGCGCCGGGCGTCCTACAAATGCTCTGGCTGCACTCATTATCCCACTTGCAATTGCCTCAAATCCGAGGGTAAAAGTAAATATCGTCAAGCATTTATTATAATTGTAGTTTTATTTTGCAGGGGGGTGATAGAAATGATGGGTAGAGGGAAGAGGGTTTTGCCAGGGGGATTGCACCAGTAACTGAAAAAACTGGAAAATAAGAGAAGATTCGCTCCTAGAGGATATCGGCCAATCCCGAAATTCAAAATTAAATGATTGAAATTCCAAAAATGACGTAATGACTCTGAAACGTAAAATCGTGAGCCAATCGTCTGATAGCTTTAAATGTGATCATAATTACCCCCATAGACTATTGCAAAGGCAACCTGGTGTGTCTGGAGGTATTTTAAGTAACCCTTATAAGAAAAAGGTCAAAAGTCGTTCCAAATTTAGGAGGTAGTGACAGAAGTAAAAATTTAGAAAATGCCCTTTTCAAAGTATGAAGTACGTGAGAGCTTAACGCAGGGAAAACAAATAAAATCGTCAAGCTGAAACTTCTAGAGCCATTTCTACAAGTCGAGCTTTGTCTGATGCTCTACAATCTCAAGGATTATACAAATCAAAAACTTTTACTTTTCTAGTACTTATATAATCATATACTTATGGATCCACTTTCTTCACCCTTTCAATATAAAAAAAAATTTTTATTTCCAATAATAAATCGAAAGATACATCTGTGCAGAAATTCAACGTATAAGTCAAGAGTTTAGCACACTTTATGAGTCGATAAATTCACGTTGTTAAAGGTTATATTGACCCCCTGTACGCCCAAAAGATTTATGATGTTCAAATAAAAGTAAACATTGTTCGGATTAAGTACCTTGTTTATATTCGCTTGAAATTTGGCTGCTTGGTTATAATCAATGCTCATATTAATCTGCAGTTAGATTATTATATTTCAAAATATGTCTATGGGGTAACTATTTAGTAAATCAGTATGCAAATTCGTGTACCTCTCTCCCCTCCAACCACTATTTCACCAATGTAAGCAATAAAGTCCAAAAAAGCTATTCACATCGTTTGCATGACGTGTCTTTTGTAAATAAATATATATACTAATCACTACGCGCTCTTACGCTCAAATTTTGAAAATATAGAAGCTAAACACTGATATTTATATAACCAATAATTATATTATAATAATTATGTAACTAAAGACAAGTATGGAAGTTCCTTTTAAAAGTAAATTTAACTGACCCTTTGCAGTCCCAGTGCAATATTTTGTTGCTACGTAAATGAGGACCTTTTTTTTATTCCTTGTCCACATTCATCAGGCATTTCATTGTAAAGAATTTCTGGTGGGGAATTCAAGGTATTCACGTTTGTACCATGACACAACTATTGAAAAATTTCAGAAGGATCTTTACCGACCTGACATTGCAGTATCTAGAACTAATGTCTGTACAAAATCATATAAATATATATATTTGACATTAGGCACTCTAGCAACCTCAATTTTAAAATAATGTTACCAAATTTGTTAATAAAGCTTCCTTTTCTAAACCCTAGAAAGAGTTCTATAATGGCTGAAATTGGTCGAGAGTTAGAGGGGATTTAAATTTACAGCAAAATTTAAAATATTAAAGGGAAATGAAGGGGTAAATGTAACTTTCAGATTTAAACAGACCTCTTTATTTTTAAATGGACATTTATTTCTCAAAGAAATTAAGGACATTTATTGACATTATATTGTAAACTATCGAATAAATTAATTCTTTTTGTTAGAACCTATCTACTACACTTCTTAGCCGAATGTCCAAAGTTCAATTCTCTCAGTGCATAGTTGATTTTTTTTTTTGGTTCTTTGTGAGCTCCTAGGGAACACCCAGTCCTAATTGGGAACCATTTTTCATTGAATGAGGGAAAAATAAAAGATCAGGGGGTAATCCTTCATTTTTAAAAACAGAAAAGCGAAATTTAGTATTTCGGCTAACGATTAAAAACCGTTGGCAGTAATTGTTATTGATATTTAGTTCAATTTCATGATACTGGATTTGGAGAGTAAATGAAAAACAAATACAACAAGTCTCATATTTCTACGTTATTATTATATTATTATATTATCGTTAGATTGTGAATTTTTGATACTGAAATATCAAATTAGACATTTATTATTATTTATGTCTCTCTTCATCGATACAAAGCAAATCTGCTAATTTTACTTTTTAAAAGTGGAAAAAAGCTTTAAAAAAAGTTTTTTCCTCTCCTCGACTAAATTTATGGCTACATTTGAAGTGAGGCAAAGAAATCCCAGATATTATATCATCAAATTTGTTAAGGGAACAGTCGAAAAGAAAAATGGAGTTTATGTTGGCTATAAACATTTATATAAAGACAATTCTAAGCGCATATGTATACTCTAAATCTGCCCACATTTGTACACAAATCTAGTTGGCAGAGAGTGGAAGAGAAGCACAGATATCTTGGCCGGATCGCCTTATCTGCTCCATCTAAATGAGCCCACGACCAATCAGACTGGAGGATAAATAATTTCGGTGCCGAAATTGCTGTCCGACTTACCTATCCTTCGTCCTGTTAGAATATTTTATCTAAAATGAAATCGTTGAATATATTTTTCAAAAGGTGCCTTCCGAAATCACAGTTCCAGAAACAAGAGCGTTTAACCTTCTTTTGGGAAATGTACTGCTGTGCTCTTGGTCAACACATTTAAATGTGGTTTATACATCCATCTATGGCCCCGCTATATCCGGTTTTCCTGATCTGATTAAAACTGTTCATTTTAATTTATTGCCTCATTGGGCCACTTTAGTCAACCATTTGCTGTTCCTCTTCTTTGTTAAGTGCATGTTCCGTTCTTACCAAATTGCCCTATGTTTTTTCATTCGTTCTGATCTCCTCAGCCTTTTCTCGATTGTAAATGCTCTATAAAAGAGTATCAATTAATGAAAAAATAGTTTATTTCGTATTTTATGTATACTTTTTATTTACTCCTGTGAACTAGGGGAAGGTAGACATCTATCAAGGGATCCAGATTCCATCATCAAACAGACCTGCAGCGTCATCCACAGGCAATATTATATTTCGTCCAAGCAGCTCAAGCATAGCTATATCATATATCTAAATTTAAAACAGAACGGGACCTATATTACCACCCTGAACCACCGCGAATTCGGCTATTCCTACCTTCCATTCTTTGAGGGCTACATGAATGAACTTACTATGAACATGCATTAAGTAAGAGAAATAGGAGTGGGGTCGAAGGGCCCATTCTGCCTGCACAGTGATGTTCACTTATTTATTTTATTGTTATTTTTAATTTTTTTTATTATAATGTTTTTCTATTATGATTTCTCTATGACATCAAATTACAAGATGTTAATAGCAGAATGTAATAATTAAAGATTTAACAAAAAAAAAAGTTATAGAAAAAAATTTTTTTTTTTTTTTCGAAATTCACTAATAATGTATGCTTTACGCTTTTAATTCCGTAATCATTTCTATAAATTAATTTATTAAAAAATCAATAAATAATATTTACGACAATAAAAATTCATATCTTTATAGCGTTCACCTAGATAATAGACTTGTGTAATCAATTTTGAAAATAAAATACTTAATATCCTAAACATAGTTTGATGTTTTACTTAATGACTCCCACAAGTTATTGAAAGTCCATTATTGTCTTATGCTTAATTTCATTTGGGGTTGACCCAACAAATTACAAGGGGTTAAATTAAGGTATTATCCAATTTTTTTTAATGTTTAAATACCGAATTGTATTATTCTAACTGATAGGGGGCTATCCAAATGATTGTAGATATAAAGTTATAAAATATTCTCGTATTTCTAATAAACGGTTTCCATAAGAGAATTGCAGAATAATTGAAAAAATATTACTTGTTATACCTATAACTTTATATATTATTTTCCATAAAATGTATATCTCATATACATATAAGATGTATAATACCAGATATTACAATATTATATATATATATATATATTTTGTCTCTTCTCCCGNTATATATATATAGCATTATTTTTTATTCTAGACTCCTTAGCGTCTTTTTATTCTACCATTCCATCTCGTTCTTAGTCTCCCTTTGGGTCGAGTTCCAATGACTGTTGTATTCATTGTCGTGAGTCGGGGTCCAGATGGATTGCTTTTATTCACGTTTAGTTCAGTGTAACATATTATTTATGCCTCCATGTCGTTCGTAATTACTTTATTTGTTTAATATAGTGGGGTTCTTCTATCTTGTTCTCCACAGTTCTAAGTCTGTGTTTTTCTCCTGGGGTCTAGTTCCGTTCGAAATACACTACGCGCCGAATATATTTAAATTTTACACTGTATGTGTTAAGAACAGCTTTGGCGCTTCGGTGATCAACCAATCCAGCTTGCAGTACTCTGTTTGACCCCATTAAGACGGGTTTTGACCCCAAGAGTCCTCAAAGAATGATCTACTTTTGCAAAAGTTAGTTTTAGTACATTGTTTGTTCTTCCGCATTTCTTTTTAGCTGCGTTAACTTGTAAGCCGATGGATTCCACCGCTCTTATTAAGGCATTAGCTACACCTTTTTTTCTTGTTGCTTGCTGCTGTTGCATCAACGTAGGAATTAATGTGTTATTCAATGAGCACTCACCCTTTTTTCTTGGGATATTTTATAATTTCTTTTTCCAAGGCAAGTATAACTTTTACAAAGTCATTTCAGTCGGAAGAAGAGCACTTGTTTCTCCGATAATTATTTAATATTTTTCTATGTCTGTCCTCCTTTTGTAGATTCTATGCTTTTGTTTATCACTCTGTTTATTTAATTTGATAATAATCATAAAAGGATACGTGTAAATAAATGTATATGTGTTTGTGGTGTGTGTGTGAGGGGGCGCGCACGTGCGCGTAGCTAAATAAATAAAGTTGTGCGCTCGTAACGAGAAAGCTTGACAATGGAGTTGGCCAGTCACTCCGAGTTTGGATCAGCTGTTCACGAAGCCATGTCCCCCAGATATGGGTCTGCGAGTATCGGGTTAGGAGCGGCGGCTCTCAGAGAGAGAGAGAGAGAGAAACCATTACTTTCGCAGGCGTTCCTCGAAGATGGCCACTTTCGATATTGAAAGTAATAGTTAGGGGTTCCGACGGCTCTGCAGTCGACACACCACTCTCTCGGCGGAGTGTGACATGCGAGGATTCCTGAGTGACCTATCAACCGAGGTGCTCCGACGTACTTGTGCATTTTTTTAAACACTTTTATTTATTTATTACATTCTGTAGAAAAAAAAAATTGTAATTTGATTACTATGAAAAGTAAAAATTACGTTCAATGACAATCACATGAGGAGAGAAGGTGACCAGTGACACCAATCCATAATTATTTACAAAATAAATATGCCCCCGGGAGGTCACGGGGCCATCTTCGTTTGATTCGACGGGGAGGGTTGTAGGGGTTGAAGTTGGAAGACATGGTCTGTGCTAGTGGATTAGGATGGTATGGAAGTTTACTGTGGAAAAGGGGGGAGCGGGAAGAAATGAGGTCTTGAACAAAAGAGATATTACGATGGTGGGGAAGGGATGAATTGAATACGTAATAGGGAGCATTAGCAATTATTCTGAGGGTTTTGGATTGAAAGGACTGGATGTCCAGGTTTAATGCATTAAATTTTTGTTCTATTATTTTTTGTCCCATCTTTATCGTTATCCTGGAAACCGATTATAGGGAGGGGCTGCGGGTGTAAATTAACTGTAAATGTCACTTACTTGATAATTTATATAATTCATAAGTAATAATAATAAAAAGGACAATTAGATGAAGGTGATAACTAACATTTTTCACTCCTTGAGAAATTTATAGATAATAAAAGGTTTTTATTTTTTTCCTATATGATTCTTATTTTTAAATAGTAGATAAATGTATCCACGGAGATAATATCGATTAAGAGTTCCTAAAAAAAAACAAAAACGTGACGTAATTTTATCCAATTTACCTTTTTGTAAAACTACGTTAAGTAAAATAATATTCAAATAACTGTAACTCTATGACGGGTTTATATATCACCCTCAAGCCATCCCCCCCCCCCCTTAACGAAAGATGAAATACACATTTCTCATTCTCATAGTTTACTTCAGATTCCCAGCAATTGAATTTCTAAAACACTTAGTTCCTGTATTTTAGCTAAAATACGCTGATATTTGAAACTTGATATTTTCGAAATAAATGTTTGTATAGAGCAAGATTAATATCAAAATTTGTTTAGCAACATTTAGAGCATTACTGTAGTTAATTAAGTTCTGTTCTTTTGAAAATTAACTATATATGAAACCTAACACTTAAATTTAGTGATTTTTTTTTGCATCTAGAAGACCAAATATTAGTTAATTAAGTTCTGTTCTTTTGAAAATTAACTATATATGAAACCTAACACTTAAATTTAGTGATTTTTTTTGCATCTAGAAGACCAAATATTCTCTTTAATACAAAAAAAATATATATGTATTCGTAATTGAGTATTTTGCTTCCGCATTAATGCCTAGTTAATTAGAAAACCGATTTTCTCATAAAGAAATAGTGAATGTATTCATTTATTGTAGCTTACATTCATCTAAGTGTTAGGAAATAATCTGCTGAGAATAGATGACACAAACAAAATACTTTTCGTTTTTTTTTTAATATTAGATAAATAAATCTTTTACCACTAGATTGTAGTAAAATTTTATCCAAGATAAGCAAATAATAAGGAAAATTAGCAGTTTTGTTTATTTTAGTCTCAAAATATAGTAAAACTAATAGTTTAAATAAGATTATATATAAAATTAACATATTTTGGTTTTATTCTAATATCTAAAAAAAATTTCCTCAAATCCTTCATCAATTTTTGTTTATTTTTTGCTATATACTTCTTTGAGTTTTTAAAAATAATATAGTGAAATATATTATACATCCCATAATATGTTCGATGAAAATTTGTTACTTTTCAAATTTTCTGGAATAAATTCCCCTTTTACAAAAATATAAAAAAATGATTTTTTTAAATAGTAAACGAGATTATTTTTATCCCCTTTTCATTAAAATTATTGTCTCAATGGAAATTATCATTTTTTTATAGCAAATTATTGAAATTTATTTATTGAAATTCTTTAAACAAAATCAACCATAAATTAGAAACAAATAATTAATTTTTATGGAGAAATATCTAAAAATTACCTAATCTTGTCCTTGGAATTGACCATTGAAAACATATAAATGTACAATTTAATTTTTATAATAGTTGTCTAAAATTATTGCTATTAATTAGTAATAATTTTAATACAACTGTTAACTCTCTCAGCTAGAAAAGTAGAAGAGAAAATTAAATACTCTCTTAATATGCTTAGAATCTGTTAGGAGCATTAAGTTGCTTGCTTCTTAAGAGATCCCTGTTGGATTCCGAGGCTGGCAACATTATATGAAATACAAGCCTGCCTAGTACCATGGTTGTTTAGAGAAGAGATATTCAGAATGCTCCTCCTCATGACTGGAATATACTGTATTATATTTCTTATATATAACAATATTAAATTCATTTCAAAATTGACCAACGCCTATTAGCCAATTTGAAAGGACATTTATCTTTATTAAATAGGCCACAGTTTTCATAATGAAATTCGGCATATGCTTTTTAATTTAAATTGAAAGACTTAGCTCGTTATACACTTCTACTCACGCCTTCGAGAATTGCATAAATGAAATATAAATTTGAATCAGTGGTAGAAAAAAAAAATTATATAAAATGCATGTCAATGCAACAATGTAAGTTTTATGCTTTTAATTTAGTATTGATTTCTCAATCAATTAAATTAAAAAGAAATATTTATTTCTTGTTATACAGTAGAATCGAACAAGTAGGTTTTAGATATGTGGGATTACCTGAATTATCAATTGTGAGTAAAAAGCAGTTTTTTTCGTGTGCGGCGTAGTATTTAGTGTTAAGTAATGAAACTGAACCCAAATTTTTTATTGATAAAAGGCATATGTTAGAAGTTACACACCTATATAAGGAGTAAGGGTTTTCTTATACCGTAAATTCTAATTTTACGGCCTATAAGCTGCGATTACTTGTTTCCAGTATGAAATTTAGCTTACAGTTTTTAAATTTAAAATAAACAGTATGAGTTCGTTATAGAGTAAAATAGAACGAATAGTACATGAGATTACCTGACATGTCAATCTTAGTAAAAAATGGATACAGATATAATTATTGATATAAGATATATTCTAAAAAAAAGTAGGAAATTAGATGAAACGGGAAGTTCAAAAACAAATATTCATGAATTACAATACTGAGGAATGCCCTAAGTTTACTCAACTTCAGACTTTTTGTATTTAAGGGACGATAAATAAATTCAAAAGATCCATTGAACCTCGGCAACCCAATATAGGATTGCAATAAACATTTCTCACGATTTAAATATGCTAAGCCTCTCGAAAGACATTTGGCAAAACGAGTCAATATATCAGAGAGGAACTGCCGTTTACAAATAAGTTAAATGTGATGGGAAGTTAGGACTTTGCTAATGCACCTCTCTTCTTGAATTTGCATAGCAAGAGAATTCATTCGGCCTCTCTACTGAATTATTTCTTAAGGCATATGCTTGCTTGGAAACAGCTGTGTTTCGTCACACATTGCACAGTGTACATGCCAGAAACAACTGGAAACGTGTTTTCCCAGTCCCCCTGTAAGACGAATGGTAAACATTACTTGAGATCAGAATAAAAAAAAAAAAAGTAATGTCATTTTTAAACGAGATGGCATACGTTTTTTTTCCACGCTTCATAGTAAATATTCTCTCTCATTCCTCCTCTAAGTGAAGTCAATTTATATTCCCCATTACAGCTCAAGGTTACATAAAATACTTATTTGATGATAGATATCAATCGATTTTATTTTTCCTCTAACCTTCTTTAACATTCTTACCATTTGTAAGGAAATGTATCACTCTCTTTATATCTTGCCCTATAGCTTTTTATGAATGTCGGTGAAGGATATATTTACTCTACATTGACTTATGTATTCTTAAAATAGCTTGACAATATGAATATATTCGAAGTTGTTTTATTGTTCAGTCTTTATTGGCCAATTGTGGAAGAACATTGATGAAATTGATTTGAAGCTTGTTTGAAGCATGTGAAATACTTATGCTTAGTATACTTATTTAATTTATTTCTATCTGACACATTATAGATACTGCGAAGCACATATTGTACGAATTGTCAAATAAAAACTTTACAAAATCAAAACACCCTCATAATACAGAGACGAAGTGAAACTACAACAATAGTTGCTTGGTGCGAAAAATCTAGGTACTCTGGATCTTGATAACGATGTCATATGCATCACCGAGGATGTAGAACCATGACCATAGGCGTAGTGGACAAACCATGATTGGCTCTGAACCCTTCTGAGGAGCATTAAAAACCTTCACGCGGAATGAGGTAGGAATCTCTTGGGAGGATTGAAAATCTTAGAAGTATACAAGAACACTAACAAGTATACAGCCGTAAGTGTGAATGATCAATGAAGTTTCATTGAATTACATTTAACAATTTAGAATGGGGGTTTAATTGAACCCTAGATATTCATATTACTGTCTAGAAGGCTCATTTGTTTGTTTGCCCAATAAAGATTGACACATTGCTTTTTAATACAAGAGTAAAGGCTAAGTTAGTTAATAAGCAAAATCGACGATAGACGGGCTGCCAAAAGTAAAAATGGCAAACCTGGTTCCTGTGGCTGGCTGGTTTGGTTCTGGTGTGTGGCCCTGTCTCTGGATTGTTTATTTTTTCATCGTAAATAACGGAAAACGGATTCCAGAGGCCAAGTCGTTCAGCGCAAAAAAAAAAAAAAAAAAAAAAAAATAGAAATGAGGTTTACCTGAAATGCCAAGAGTTATTAAAAACAATTTTATTTCTTCAGCCAGTTTAATATTCTTTTCAGAGCAATGAAACCCACATTATGACTAATTTGTTTTTTGATCAAATAACTTTGATAATTTTACTTGTATTTTTGTTGCTAATTTTTGGTTTTTCGGAGTGAAAATTTACATAGAATCAAGATTCAAAAGTCAAAAAGAGTCTCATAAATAAATAAAATCAGACACATGGGAGTGGGAATTTAATTTTCACATACTTTTGTTTAACAGTAGGCCCTGACAGCCATATTATTCATGTTATCAGAATGAAGTTTAGAATAATAAATTTTAATAAAACCTGGCTTAAACTTTTTTTTTTTACAACTTTGGCTAACAAAATTTTCCTTAAAAAGGAACTTAATCGTTAACTTTAAAAAGAGTATTGAAATAAACAATCATTTTACTCTTTTAAACAATAAACTATGTAATTTTATTTACCTTTACTGTACATAAATAATAAACCATATTTTTTTATTAATTTTATAGGGATTTTATCTATAGTGCTCTATTTGAAGATGAACATGATTCAGCTATCTCGGAGTTGTGGATTACCTGAAATATGAATACGTATAAAATTATATTTTTAATGTAATATTTAGGTTAGAGTAATGTAACTCAAAGGGGTTTACCTGAGCCGTACATTTTGAACTTTTAACGACGTAGAATTCCTAATTAGTTGTTTATCTTAATGAAAATACCACTTTTAAATGAAAATTTCTTAATCAAGATAATTAAAAACTGAAATGGGACGAATAGGAGTGGTAATGGGATAACCTGCTTTCTGTAACGTCATGCGCTAGTAGGAAAGGTCTTTACGATACAGCGAGCGTAATAAATAATTTTCACCAAGGTAACTAAACACGAGTTTTTTATTCTCTATAAAGGATTACTTATGAGACACGAAGTGAGATTGAACAATAATGAAGGGGGGTTTACCTGAGCCCAAATTTTAAATTTCTGCACAAAAGCGTCATTTAATGGATAGCAGTTTCGTAGCCTTTGCTTCTCTAGTTTTGTATAAGCTCAACAAAAAAAAGTCCATTGCTCAAAGACCAATCTCACTGAGAAAATATTTACTTAGACAATTATCATAAATCCTTTGTTTTAAATAATATCATTAATAAAAATACTTACATTATTTGTAGTATAGCGGGTTTATTGGTGGTCGTGGCATTTGACCAACTATTACACTACGGTAATAAAACTTGCTCTTACATGGGAGACTAGTTATATTTATTTTATCCTATCTTCATGATATTTGCTTCTGTGTATCAATTATCGTGGAATCTTCCTTAAATGCTTGTAATAATATAATTATTGATATGTCAAAGTTGTTTTCTTTTTCGCATAATTTAATAAAAGATAGTGACTGTTTTTTTATAATTGATACATATATATTTTAAATATTTTACAGCTAAATTTATCTGGTTGACAAGTAAAAATACTATATCGAATAATCAATATTATTCCTGAATGTTAAATATAATTATTTAATTACAACAATTTCTAAGGAATGCAGTTTATTTAGTGTCCTTTTATTTAAAAATGTTTTCTTAATTAGGGCAATTAACTAAAATAAATCTATCATAGCCGCCAACAACGGGTGTATACATTTTTGTAGCCGATAAGTACCGTGCTTATCGATAATGGCTTGATTTATGATTGTCAGAATATCGATCTTGGGGGGGGGGGGGCTTTGATGATGGGGATTTTCTGAATTAATATTAATAATTGCCCGTGGACTTGTGATTGTGGTAGGCGTGGTAGTGAAGTATGTCTGGGTGGCTTGAGAAGACTCTTCTTCAAGGCTAAGAGCAATAGGTCATTTATTACTTATTAATATTTATAATAAATTAGAAATGTTTATAGTTAATCTTTGTTATTGTTGTTAAAGCGTCTATTATAACAGATAATTTTGCGGTTAAGCATGATATCCATGACAGTTGGCCTGATTGAATTGTTTCTGAAATTGAAACTATATTTGGTTTCTTTATGGCTTCCTTAGTGCTTTCATTAAGGTCTTAATTCAATCATATATCATTAGTAATAAAATATATAAGGGATGTATAACTCGAGAGAGCTGTGATGAATGGACAATATCTTAAACTGATTCAACAGTAATAATTTCGTTCATTAAAAAAATTCAATAAGTCGGAGAGATTCGTCTAAAAAGGATTTTTGAAAGGAAAAAAAAATGGACAACGAGAAAATTTTCATTTCTGGCCAATGTTTTCGATTGCAAAGAAGCTAGCTGTCAACGAAAAGGTAGCTTTGCTTGTAGGCAAGTACTCGTATTCCGATCATTAACCCTGAAGTTGTCTATTGCGAGCAAAACATTTGGTAAAAACGAATCAGTTCCTTTTACAAAGTCTTCTTCTGAAATCAACTCAGGCCGAACCAAGACCGTTGAACTGCTTGAGTCACAGTCAAGTAACTCAATTCCTTCTTCAAAGCGATCCATATTCATTCGGAGTCAAAAGGTACGTATACTGAATAAAGGAGTCGATATATAATGGAAGTCAGGAAAAAGCTGCCATCTGATCCATCTAACTATTGTAAAACATAGAATACACTTATTAGTATGATCATGGAAGCTAATAGAAACACTGGGGTTGTTCCCTAAGACTGTCACTGTACCGGACGGTCGATGAAGAAAGATAGGGTTGCTTTCACCTGTTAATTGTAAGCTTGAATATTTTCCCATTCTTTTCTTATTAAATTTTATGTAGCATATGTAAAAAAAATATGTATATTAAAACTTATTTTTTTAACTGAAATATATTCATGATTCTTGAATTACACTGCACAACAATAAAATATTTTTTGAATGTTTCCTACACTAAATTAGTCTATTTCTACTAATTTTGGGGTGATAAAAACGAAAATAACATTGAAAATATTGTATTAGCTCTGGTTTTTGAGATATACAGCACTTAATCTTAAAGAGTAGTTATACTATACGTGAAAAGTGAAAGTACAAAAAACAATATTGTTATGTTTCTTTTAGAATATTTTAAGTACAAAATTGATAAAAAAAAACATTATTCTTAGTGTTTTGACAAATAAAAGAGGTTTGTACCACCAAATTTCAATTAAGTCAATCCGATGTATTGTAAGATCGCTGTCGTTTAGCTTGTCTTTTATAAAACACTTCTGGAGCATCCTGTACTGAGCTGTCTGTACTGAGATATTTTCACATCATGTTTTAGAAGATTCCACTGTTGTAGTCTTGACCCTAACAGCTCAGCCTTTTCCTTAGACAAGCCAAGATCTCTTATAAGGTCACTCAACTCTGCTTGACTAATTCTGTGCGGATCACTAGACCTATCGCTTACATCAAAATCAGGGTCATAGGATGTAGAAGGATGGGTTGCTTCTTGTAAACAGACTTCATCACTTTCCTCTAAAATTTCATAGTTTTGGGGTGGAGAAGGGACTGGCAAATTGTCTGAGTGTGGTACAGGCCGAAGAGCAGATGGGAGATTAGGGTATTTCACCGTTCCTCTTTTCTTCATAGATAAACCTTGCTTAATGGGAGGAGTTAAGCAGAAATAACAGTCGTCTGTATGATTGGTAGGCTCACGCCAAACCATAGGTACTGCAAAAGCCATTGCCCGCTTGTTATTTTTCAGCCACTCTCGCAATATGACGGAACAAGAATTACAACATATATGAGGAGCCCATGATTTATCTTGGTCCCCAACTTTTACACCAAAATAATGTTCATAGGCAGTCTTAATGATAGGTGACATTTTACGTTTCTGAGCCTTAAATGTTATTTCACCACATATATAGCAAAAGCTATCGACAGAATTCACACACTTTCGAGGCATTTCAGATCAGCACTTAAATTAATTTAAAAATCAACTTCACACGATAATTTCAATAGCAACCACGTGCGTACAATTGACAAACTCGCAAAGGTTATGTTTACTACTTATGAACAGCTGATGAGAGGGGTGTTATGTAAACAAACATGTGTACCAACTGTTGGTGATGAAATATTTCATTTGTTGAAAACTCAATATATATATAATAGAATGATACTATATCTTGAAAACAAGAGCTAATATATAATTTTTATGGTCATTTTCGGTTTTAACACGTGAAAATACATTAAAATCAGCTAATTTCACCCCCGAAACAAAAACTTTGTTGTTCAGTGTTATTGTAGTAGTTGCTACATAAATATCTGAAATGTAGTCATAAATTTTATTTTGAACATTTTGTGGTATATTGGCAATATTTATTATTAATCAATGGAAGTTGAAATTATAAATTAAAATAGATTTTGAGCAAGTCAATAAGTAAAATTATTAATCTATCATTGGCTAAACAAGACAATAAAAAATGTGAAGCCTACTTTTCATTTAATTTCATCAAAAATAGTCCTGACCTTTTCATTATTGGTATTATATTCTTTAAATTAATACAAGTTGAAAAATACCAATAAAATTGAAAGATCATTTTTTAAAATAAAAAAATCAATACGTTTTAATTTTCCTTAGATTCAAAATTGAAATTCAAAAATCTTAATTAAGAAAATCCTTTTTTTGCTATATCGGATGCTAAAAAATCCGTTCTGGAATTCGGTCTTGAAATTTGAATAAATAAAAATTGATTTGCAAATAAAACAAGTTATTATTATTGTCAACATTTCTGGGCTTCTTAAGGGCATTGGGGGTTATGGATGGGGTAAAAATCCTGCTTTAGGGTGACAAAAGCATGATTTTTAATCAATGACTTCATTCATTATAATAATTACATTGATTTAGTACGATTAAGTTCTTCGGTCAATTAACTTTCTCTAAATAAGAATCTTAATAAGAATAAACAATTAATGCGAGGTAATAGAATATAAAATCTATTTGTCCCAGCCAGGACTAGAACCTGGATCTTCTACTTTCCGGGCAAGAATGTTAACTTTTACACCACAGGGGCGAGCTAGATAACTTATTAAATTCCCAACACACTAGCGAGAGTTTAATCTACAAGAAAGACGAATACATCGTCTTATGCTCGAAGGAGCTGACTTTGTCTAGCTATTTATCGACTCTTGTCATTTACTTATTTTATATTTATTTATAAATATTAATTTAGTTGTGGTATATTACTCCCACGTAAATTTTAATTAATTAATGCGAGAGAATAAAAAATCTATAAGAAGATTCAATATAATGAATTTTCTTTGCGTGTTTAATTTTTTATTTACTTTTATTTTCTCGCAAAGAGAGTATATCTGCGAGGAAGTGCAGTGTAGTTGTTCAAGTCGATTGCCTACAAGATTGAAAGTGATTGAGCAGTTTTATCCACACCGATAAATGATTGGGGGTTTCTGGTCCTAGAGCCACTACTTACAACACGAAGGTTACAGAGTCTTACTCCACCGTGCACTTTCTGACCGATCTTGGAGCACGATGTATCTTCCATAGTGCAAATTTCAAAACCAATCTTGAGAAACTGTGAACAGAACAGACAACACGAAGAATTAAGCTCATCAATTATTGAATATTCTCTAAATATAATACACTTTATGTTTTAAGATTGCAACACACCAATTTAATAATGAATAATTCCCTCATATACTAAGAACTGCCATCTTAATTAGTTTAATAAAATTATTGATTTTTTATGTAATACAAGAAAAAAAATTATTTAATAGTATATTCTTCATACGTGAGTACTTTATTCTTGTTTATCTATACATTTAAATATATTAACCTTAAACGCATTTAATCAATCAACAGACATATTAATAAATTATAATTAAAGATAACATGCTTAAAGCCTTTTTATTTAAGATAATTTCAATGTAGTTTTTTTAAAAAAAAGACGTTAGTAGAGACATTTTTGTACCCCAAATGAGGCTTTATCGTAGTGGGTCGTTTTGTACTTTAAAATTTCGCACAATTTTTTAACAACCCAGTAAGATAGTCAACTCGATTCGGAAAGTAATTAGAATATTTTTTACCTTATAAATATAATCTTAGGCTATAGACAGCTCCCACTTTATGAATTTACAGAAGAAAACTAATTGACATCGCAATGTCTTAAGTAATATTTGTATTTATCTAATCATATGTTTTCCAACCCCCACTTCTCTTGAAATTAAAATTTAAGAGCTTTGCAAGTTAATGCACTCATTCTTAAAAGCTTTATACCAAATTTCATCAAGGAAAAAACTCATTTTTAGCTTCTAAAGCTGAAAACTGTGCAGTTAAGAAAAAAATTATTCAATTATATTCAATGGCACACACACACACACACACACACACACACACACACACACACACACACACACACACACACACACACACACACAGATGTATATATCTCGCTGCCGCGAGTTTTTTATTTTCTACATATACTTCCTCCAAATATATATATTACATACTCTTTAATGTATGCAACTTCAATATCTACATTCCTTGGAAATACAATAATAACCATTAATTCATCTCGATAACCCTCCCCGACGCCTCAAGAGGAAGTGGTTAAGGGACCTCCTACTCCAGCCAGTTTAGTTAAAATATCAAGGGAGTGAATGCACTGGCATTTTTCTCCCGCTCTCAATCCCACCTTGACTCCCTGCCTAGTCTCCTTCCTATCCTAGGATAAGGAGAAGATGGGTGCCAGACAGTCTATCGCGGGTTATCCTGGGCTCTTCTCTGAGAACGGGTTACATCCCTGGATAGACGAGGAAGGACAACACTGTACCCCATCAGAAATATGTACAAAATAATTTTTTTTAATAAAGAGTTATAAAAACGGACATGGAAAGACTCAATATCTCAGAAGATCAACTGTTGGACAGAAATATATTTAGATACACAGTGNTAAAATATTAATTATGAAACATATGTTTTTTTTTGAAGAATGATTTTTATTTCAATCGGTCTTCTTTCATTGCATATTTTGTACCCTACCGACTCTGAGGGGCTTAGAGAACTTGACGTCATGCCCATTCCTAAGAATGACATTTCGTCTTCTTACTGCTCCTCTAGTGCTGATGAATGAAGTCTCCTCCTTCAATTCATTCGATGCTTGACATTTCGCAGAGCTTGCTCGTTTGTCGTCATCAATGGCTATATTTCTGCCACCGGTGATAACTTGTTTCTTAAGACCTTAATACTTCACTTCGTACCCTTGAGAGTACACTTGACATAATTAATTTAAAGAAATAAAATATTTATATTAGTAATAGCTAAAATATTTTGAAGAATTCGTTTATTTTACGCTTTTGTGTGATATAGCTTTAATTATAGGGCGTTTCATTTCGAACTGCTGCCACAATTCCGCAAAGGGATAAGAGTAACAGGGATTAGGGACTTTCTCCTTGTTGTACACCCGATTCCCATGATCTGCTAAGCCCACTAAAACCAATCACCTTCGCTTTGTCTTGGAGTGGCAGTTAAGTCAATAACGGGATCCCGAACTCAACTAAGAACTTTATTTATGAGGTATTTGAGATTCGCCACACATTTAGACCGGTGGTTAAGGCTTTGGGCCAAAAGTCCCCAGGTTTACTATTCAATCAGTTCGTTTTAACTCAGTGGATTCTTAATGTACTCTTAACACCCAACCCTAATTGAGTATCTTTCTTCATTGATGGGAAACAATCATGATGGTGATCATATACCTTCTCTAGTGTGCCGTGAGTAGCGAATTATCACACCTTAACTTGTGTTTTTTCACTGAGTCTTTTAGAGTTTTATCACTATAGCCTTTTTAAGGAAAAAAATAATAAATTAAAAATGTGTAATAATAATTCTTTTAAATTATTTATAATTAAATTATTATATAAAAAACCAATATACTAAGTTTTCTGTTGTTTAAAAAAAAAAAATTCTTTATAAGAATTTAGTGACATCTACGAGGAAGTGACTTCCAATGTGGGAGGTAGCCACTCTATTCCAAACACCCACGGCTCTGGGAAGGCTTTTATTCTCGATCGTAGCGCATCATCTCGGCTAAGCAAAAAGCCTATTCTTTCAGATTTAGAGCGAACTTTTTTTCTATACTACAACCACTTCCTAGAAAGAAACGGAGATTATAAAATAATAAGCCGCCAAAGGCCTCTGAAGTTATTAGTAGTGGAATAGCTTTGTGAAGCAGTAGCAGTGATTTGTAAAGAGAGAGGAGTGACGAGCAAGTATTCGATTCCTCAGGAATGTATTCTCTCTTCCTATCGTAATTGTGGTGAACGTCAGCTCTAGCACTTTTTATATTGTCATTAAGCCCTTAAGGATTCCTGCTGGCAATTATGCGTCTGAAGTTATAAGCAGTAGAATAGCTTTGTGAAGCAGTAGCAGTGATTTGTAAAGAGAGAGGAGTGGCGAGCAAGTATTCGATTCCTCAGGAATGTATTGAATGGATTCTCTCTTCCAATCGAAATTGTGGTGAACATCAGCTCTAGCACTCTTTATGTTGCCATTAAGCCCTTCAGGATTCTTGCTGGCGATTAGACATCTGAAATTTTTTCACGCCCCTTTTATGGGGTAACACTCAAGTGTCTTCAACCTCCCAATCGGGATGCTTATAAAAATTAGAAGAAAATATCATCTCTTTTAATAAACTAATAACGGAGAGTAACCTATTCTCTTAGAAGTAAAACAGGAAGGATAAATCTTTCCTAGGAAGTCCTTTTGGAGAGGGAATTTTTTTTAAATAGCAGCTTTATCTTTCTACTATTATAGATAACGTTAAATAATAAGGAGCGACAACTTTATCGATTAGTATTACTAATAACGCGTTTAATTGACTTTAGAATGTGCATTTCGCTTATAAGGCTGACATGGAATGCTGGCGCGCATAGTAAGGGTAGGAATTCTCTGCGCTGGCAAATACGAATGAACAAGGCTGGGTAGAAGTGTATTGGAGTGCTCAGATGTGTGAAAACATTAAAATTTTCCAATTAAAGTAATCAATTTTAAATGTGGTTATCAGTATGATTAGGTTCAGTGTGACACTTGTAGTGCTTACTTCAGTTAAATAGGTCTGATTACTTTAATCAGAAATTGTAAACGCATGCAATTGCATTTGTAAACTCATTTTATACGTTTTTAAACTTATTTATTATTGAATTATAATAAAGCAACTTAATTAAGATAATTGTTTTGGAATCATACTTACCATGAAGTATTTACTAAAAAAAAACTACAAATTAATACAAAATAGTTTATTTCTTACTTATTAAAAAAAAAATTAATATGAACTTTTCTGTTATTTTTAAAAGTAATAGATAATTATATAAAATTATATGAACATGAAAATCATTTTTTCGATTTATAAATAGCGGGCATACGTCGAAAATAATGAGAAAAAAATTCAATTTTGAAAATCCCGCCATGAGGAATAGCATTCGATGTCAAAGGTCTGTTCTACTCAAAGTAATAGTTCTTTTAAGATTTATACTCTTAATTTAATACCTTTAGTGCCATGCTTTTATTGTCGTTAACTCAAATGGTCGGAAAAAACCTGAATTTTCTTACTCAGAATATTAGTTCGACACTTCTTGGTTTACAAATTTTTATAATTTTACTGGATTATATCAATAAAAAATAAAATATCGAGCATAGGTAAATTGCATTTGCTTGAAATTCTGTTATAAAAAAAAATTCTTTACGAGATAACTAACGGATATGAAATAAAAACTAAGGGGACAAGAAAGTAAAGGTAAAAATGGATCAAATTCAAGGTTGAAAGGTCTCAAAATTTGGCTGTGTGAGTTCTTTTAAGTTTTCAAACCTTAATTCTAGCCCACACTGGGTTGATTTTAAGCTCCTATCATCGGACCGGACAGAACCTAAATTACAAAATTAGGTTTCATCAAATTTAGCCGTTTCCTACTCCCAGTATTCGAATGCTCTCCATTTAGTAAACTTAGCCTTTTTTACTACTATAGTTTCATAATAGAAAGTAAACTATTGAAATTGACCTGAAATATTGGTGTAATTTATTTCCTATTAAGTAAATAAACCTATAAGGCAATGTTTAGTAATGAGAGAGAAACGGATTAGCCGGAGTAAGGTTTTTTTTTATAAACAATTAAGTTTTTCTCGTTGTTGCGTATAAGATACTTTGCTGAGCGCAATGATAGTCAGGTCTTCCTAGTTTCATCCTAAAAAAACAAACAAAAAAACAAAACAATTACGCTGCAATGCAAAATTGAGCCATAATAAGAGAGGGAGAGAGAGAGTTTGTAAGAAATAAATATTTGTTCGATCGATTGATGAACATAAGAACTGTTTCTAAGATGATTTTAGTTGGGGTTCGGTCAACCTCGACCGAACCCCAACTAAAATCATCTTAGAATAATATCTACGGTCAACAAACTCTCTTTAAGAACTGTTTCTTCAGAATTTGAAGCACTTACCTTGAAGAAAAAAAAAACACACATTAAGTGACGTAGGAGATGCAGTTTGTCCTACTTCTTCAAAAGGGCAACATATACCCGATGCCTCCAGGAATGCACTGTTCCACGACTTCAGGCTCAGACGGAAGAGCACACATATAATATACAATTTTTTACATACCATGACCAACTATTTAAAAAAAAATAATACAATTATAAAATTTTAATATCCCTTCTTCTTTTCCCTAGCCTGATTTAAGCTATTATCAATTTGTATTATTATAATAGGCAGCTCTTACTTACTTTCCTGAATTAACATTTCTAAATTAATGACGCAACAGATTTCTCATCAGATCTTAAGTGAAACGGCGAAATATTTTATGGACCTAAACACACACACACATTAAGGTCGCCATTAATATTATACGAAAGTACTTAAGTATATCTGATTACACCTTTGTCCGGTCTAGTCGAATTTGAAAGCAATTAAATTATGATTATTCTAAGAGGTTCTGAGGGTAATTTTATTTTCTGAATAAATTTCCTAACTAAAGTAACTAAAAATATGGTCTGTTGAAATATTTATGACAATTAAAAATATTACTAATTAATCATATTTTTAGCTAGTACAAATAGTTGACAATTTTGTTCAATATTTTATGAGACTTCAGATTTTTTGTTCCCATACAATAGTGTGATAATAAAGAAAAAGATACAGTCACTAAGCAGTAAATCCCTTGAATTGATTCCTTTGATGTATTCTTTTGAGAAATCATCTTAGAATCAGCTGAGAAAGTCCATCTTGATGGTGCCCGAGGAGCTGCAGATCCTTGTGTAACCCAATTCCTCCTCTGGCGCTGAATTTCAGGAGTGGTTGTGAGTTCTAGAGTGGTGTTTACTACAAATATGGGAGCTGTGACCTTTGCCGTAATGTTTGAACGGTGGTCTGAGGCCTGTGGATGGTAACCACTGACCCGGTTGGTTCACAGTGGTACTCCTGCATTCGCTCTGAGGGTAGATCATTTCCTCTGCAAATTCTGCAGACAACCTTCCACTCCTCCAAGGCGACTTTCTCCCGGTGATATATCGGGGATGAGAGCCATAGACGGGAACGTCTTCTCGTCCGAGTCCGATGTGAAGATTTAATTCTGTTGAGTCGTTTATGTAATAGTTCCTTTCGCGGAAAGCTATAAGTTATTGATTGATTGAACGTTGTATTTTTAAAAAATCAGTATTGGTTGAAAGCTCCTCCTAACCATTCTCAGTTCTCTCCCTAAACGCAAAAGCATTTCTTCGATACTTTGCAGATTTTATAAGCATCTGAATTTTGCAGCTTTTTTTTTTTAAAGTTAAGATACCATTCACATGGAAGAAAAATATTACAGTGTTTACTCTTTAAATATTTTAATGATATTGTAGATCTCCTGCCCTGGGAAAGTTTTTATTGGTAAATAAAGGCTTGTCTATTTTGGTTGTCTAGAATGGGATGGCAACCTGTAGATAGCCCCTACCTCCAAGACCCTAAGTAGTTGAAAGGGAAGCTAACACTCACACACAAAAAAAAACTAAAGATATTATGGGGCGCTAGGTTGTCTATGGGATTCGTTCGATTTTTTCAATCCTGGTTATACGGGTTTTTAAATACGCCCTTGCATTTATCTATCTATAGAGAAATAAAAGCTTGTTCAAAGCCATGGATGTTTAGAATTGGTTGGATACCTAAAAATATCCCCACCCTCCATGACTCCGTTTTTAAAGGAAAGTTAAAAAAAATATGATTGTTCATTATATTCAGATAAATTTATATATGAAAATTAACAATAATGTTGATCAAACGTTAAATTAATAGTTTTCAATTGTCAAAGTATCATTGCAACAAGAAGATTAACATTAATAATTTTGTAGGTTTTCCCCCACAGATTATGATGACTTTGTTTGTTTTTCTGTTTTAATTTTCGACGTAGTGCTCAATCTGGTCTTGTATGGTATAGTCTAGCTTTAAAAAGTCTTAAATGACAAAAGCCTTTAGGAAGTTAAATAGCAAAATTAGTGTATATATAGAGTTACTACTGTTCGTATGTCAATTATTTGAAAATAATTACTTTATGTACAGTTTCTTCTTCCGGGTTGGACCGTGTCAAGTGATCGATAGTTGCCGAGCTTTCGCACATCTTGTGATGGCTTCTTCTGGGCTGAATGGAGAATGTTTTTCCATTCAGCCCTGAAGAAGCCATCACAAGATGTGCGAAAGCTCGGCAACTATCGGCAACTTGACACGGTCCAACCCGGAAGAAGAAACTGAGCATAAATTTAACGACCGTGGAAGCTTACGTGAACAATAAGTACTTTAGTTGATGTTTGGTATAAACGCTTTTGTTTGGTATCATACGATATAAATTGGTATGATTTATCTAAATTAACTTTTTAAATGTAATTTTGTTAATGTATTGATATAATAAGCAATTTTCATTGAACTGAAGGATTTTTATTAGGTGATAAAAACTGCAGTTTATATATTTGACTAGAAACCGAGAATATAACCCAAATAACACTTGTTTGCGAACGCCTGACAGATCTTACTGCTTGAGTTAGCTAATAAAACTCAATATTTTAGCAGTAATTAGGTAGAAAATAAAACACTAAAGTTTTTGGTGGGAATCGGAGCAGAGAATTGCCCAGAAGTACATCAATATATAACAGCTTTCTCAGTTATGGACTAGTCCCAGTTCACCCAGTTCAGGTCCTAAAAAAGAAATATAGTTTGAGGACGTAAATAACCATGAAGTAAAAGCAGGTAGAGAATTATTTATGATAGAACTATCATACGTAGACATTTAAAGGAAATTCAGAAGGAATGAAGCTATTGAGGTTGTACTTGACTCTATTTTATTGAACCAACTAGCTGAGTACCACAGATGGATATCACTAACATTATAGTTAAGATACAGAAACACACACAAACACATATATAATGTAATATGTATATATATTAATATATAATAATCTAACTAAAAATAATGTAACAACAACCAATTATATCAATCAATAATGCTAATTTAAGACTATTTAAAGTTTATTCTCCCTCCTTACTCCCCCCCCCCCCCATTTGAGCTAATAACGAACTAATCCTACGGTTTGCAAAAAAGAAGTTCAAACACCAAATTTGGTTTCATTATTTAAAAAATTGTGGACGATTGCGCGGACATATATATTTAATATTTTTTTTTTCGAGACAGAACATTATTTTTAGCTTTTTCAATATAGGATTGGTGATTAAATGTTAAAAACTTCTAAAAGTCAGAAATCAGATTTTGTTGCTAAAAATATATGGCTTTCCAGAGTAGAAGAAGTCGGGGTTCGGTCAAAGATAAAACAAATTGTTTTTATTTAATAATAAACATTTGACCGAACCCCGACTGTCTCCTCCTCCTGATAATTAACGGTCAACCAACGTCCCATAGAAAATCACAGTCCTTCCTAAATCTTACTACATGAGTTTTAACATGTTTATTTACCATTTTTACTTCATTTTTGAAAGAATGTTGTGAATCACTCGTCTAAGCTGAACCAGCAATATGTTGTTTACAGTGCAAGTTAAACTAATTTAACATAACAACAAATAATTGTTTTACTAACTCTTGTCCTGGGAATAACAGGTAGCAAGCGATCTTATTTTAAATATTGACAGAACAAAATGGATCTCTTTTGTGCAGCCGATGCATTTAACGGAGGTTTATTTTTTTTTAAATATTTTGATAGATTAACAAAATATAATTGCACAGAACGATTAAATTTGAAAAATGAATAAAAGTGGTGTATTATGTTGTAAAAAATCTTATGAGATAAGGAGTTGACGGTTTTGTTTTTATTGAACTTCTTACATAAAGTAATGTTTTGATGGTGAAGAGAACCTTTGAGGATCACTGACTCTTTGGATCTTTCTGAAAATCCTACATATCTTTCATCTCTTCTCATGAGAACACATACATGGTCAGGCAATCCTCTGGTTTTACGGGGTAGAACTGGAGCATAAAGTTCTTCGGAAGGGTGGAACAGCTCTCCTCCCATATGAGGTCAGGAAGCAGACTCGTACACTCGAACAAAGCCATTCTTGTAGGAAGGCCCTCAATCCCACATAGGGTATCTTTTCATGTGCGAGAGAAGGAGAAGAAATGAAGAAAAGAAAGGAAAGATACGATGATAGAATTGAACCCATAGCCTTTCTGGTGTAATGTACATTCCTTCATCTGGTCTTATGTGTAATCATTAATGGTTGTTTTTTATTTTATTTGCAGGTAAGCTACTTTAAGACATTTACCAGCATTCGGTAAGCACTTATTTAAAAGGAATTTTTTTTTGTATTTCTTTTTTTTTAAAGGAAATATTAGCTTATCAAGTAAGATTGATTATTCTATCAGAAAAACTTTTCCCTTTAACGAAATACGAAGACTTAATTGCATAGTCTCCACCAATAATTTAGATTAAACACATTTTCGGAAAGCTGGGATTGTCTTTAAAATTGGCTTAGAATAAAAAATGAAGTTCACGTAGGTTTCGACGGTCGTCAGATGTATTTACCGTTTCTTCTTCCGGGTTGGACCGTGTCAAATTGTTGTTATTTGCCGAGCTTTCGCACAGCATGTGATGGCTTCTTCAGGGCTGAAAAGAGAATGAGAGTTGTGAAAGAGAGATTATAAAAAGAGAATTATATACCACCTGGATTTTAAAAATCTCTCTTTTCAGCCCTGAAGAAGCCATCACATGATGTGCGAAAGCTCGGCAAATAACAACAACTTGACACGGTCCAACTCGGAAGAAGAAACGGTAAATGAAAAATGAATAAAAAAAAAAAATACTAATAGCTAATAATTTAGTGTTGTTGCTTGATGCATTCATTAATGAAGCATTAAAAGTAAAGTTCGCCGTGCAGGAGCTGTGTGAACTAAGCAAATTCCTCCGCACTGTATTAATGAATGTTTGTTTGAATTTTATTTTATTAGCAAACAAATATTAATTCCATTAATCAGAACTAAATATTATTTTAGATCGGGAAAATTGTTTTGAACTCACACTTGACATTTCTTCCTCTCCTATTAATTCGATTTCGCTCTGAAATATGTTTAACTCTTTAATTTACATTAAAAAACGATATATAAGCCCCATATCAAATCAGCCTTCTAGTTCAATTTCGCTGCGTGAGGCCTAAAATATTTCATTGAATATTAAAACACTTAATACTAAGTGTAAATATTCAACGATTAAATGCAAGGGAATAGAATAAAAAATTCAACTGTCCAGCCAGGGCTCGAACCTAAATCTCCTGCTATCCGGGCAAGCGCGTTATCCACTTAAAAAAAAACAACTGTGAAAAGTGTAAATATTACACCTAAACTGAATATGAGGTCCGAAACATCGAAAAGATTTATTTTATATTCACTTGAAATCATAAGGAATTATAAAGATCTAATGGTCCGATTTTACTCAGGAAGAAATAGTTTATTAGTTTTGTGTTTAATAACTACATTGCTCACACACAAAATATATATACATAAACTTTAGCGATTATTATTTTTGTAGTGTAGTAGGAGAGGAAGAGAGAGAATGCAATTAAAGATCTCGCTCAATAAAGTACGATTACTTAGTCGGATTCTACAATCCAGAGGTAATCTACCAATTGACTTTGGTAACATCACGTTACCAAACGAACTGTGAAAAAAGTAACCTGAAAATATAGCTGGTTCAAAATTATATATATATA
>KZ806997.1:598362-618174 GCA_000696205.2 Oncopeltus fasciatus
TTAAGAAAATAAAAAATTAATTAATTTTATGTTCACGTAGGCTTCGACGGTCGTCAGATGTATTTACCGTTTCTTCTTCCGGGTTGGACCGTGTCAAATTTTTGTTATTTGCCGAGCTTTCGCACATTCTCTTTTCAGCCCTGATGAAGCCATCACATGATGTGCGAAAGAAACGGTAAATTAATTAATTTGTTTAAACTGATAGGCTTTAGAGGAAGAAATAATTTTCAAACATTAAAATTATTATTATTTAAAAACGTTTATTAAATTTTTTAACAATTATTTTGTAAAAGTTTTATAGCAAAATATTTTAAAATTAAATTAGGAACTTTAAGAACATAATTACAAAGGCAGAACTTTTATAATACTCTTTATTTCTAACAATTTCCTAGCCAGACATTTAAAATTAAACAAGTCATATACACTTAGAACTTGGGTACAATCATGCTTACTACCAAAATTCATCACACGGCAGAGAGAAATTGGTACTTCCCTGTCACATCCAGTAGCCACGCGCCGTTGATGACACTCTGCCCGAAACAGTGGGAGAGTGTAAGGGAGGCACACTTTCTAGCTGTCGGGCGTACACGTTCGGAAGAAAAAGGTGATTTACCTTGGTGCCGGGTCCGTGCTCGCTCGACTGACGGGGAGAACAGTGCGGCTGTCCGTCAGCGCTCGTCCCCTCTGGGAGAAAACTCTTCGTCAGCCCTGGGAGGAGGAAATTAACAAAGGCACTCCTTGAAGACTGTCACACACCTCCGGCCCAGGCAACAATCGGCCGACTTGTCTTTCACACTTGGAGTCCAGCCCCCTTCTGTCCAACAGTCCACTTCTCAGTATGACAAGAAGTTGTGTGTAAAGTTACATTTGGTCAAGTTTCACAATAAACAGTAATATTGGCAGATTTATAATTCAGAGGTTATTAAAAATGGTCCTTTTTTGGGGGGGGGGAGAAAGAGAGAGAGAGAGAGAGAGAGAGAGAGAGAGAAAGAGAGAGAGAGAGAGAGAGAGAGAGAGAGAGAGAGAGAGAGAGAGAGGGAGAGAGAGAGAGAGAGAGAGAGAGAGAGAGAGAGAGGATCTCGGTCAATAATGTTGTACAAGTGCTTAGTCGGCTAATATTTTGAGAATATATTTTCTCTTCTTCAGGGCTGAAAAGGGCACATAAACTTTTATTTTATTACAGTTTTGGTTTTTGTCTGTAATTTTAAAATTAATAATCTATTTTGTGGCATTTATGAATGTTTATTCATTTCTATGCTGGGGTAAAGGTTACTTATTTCTGTTTTCATTAGATTTAAATAAAAGTCTTTCTCCACATAAATATTTGTATTATTCAATCGAGACAGGAGACCAACAGGTCCTGAAGATTATATGACTTTGAAAGGTCTCTAATAACAAAATGTATATGTGGAGCTGGACTTCTATATGAAATTATTTAATAATTATCATATATAAGTAATCTAAACCATTTTTTTTATATTTTGAAATTTAAATTAAATTACTAGTTACATCTAAGCTTAGTACATCTGCACATTCAGTTTTGATAATATCAAAATTGTAAATATGTATGGAACATATTGGTGTAAAATTTAATTTTCAAAATTAATTCGAAAGTTTGATGGACTCCTGATTTTGAACTATTAAAATAAATTCCGTATTTTAGCTCTGCTTTGCAAATTGCTAAACGAATTCGTTTTTGGTATAAATCAGAAGCAAACGAGTAGCGTAAAGGGGATGATCAAACAATAATCGCCAATAACCTTGTTATTATTAGTGTTATAAAATATATTTTAATTACATAATGCCTTTTATGTTTTATTTTCTATTTTTATGTTCATTAACACTTCTAAAAAAGTGGCAAAATGAGGAAGATACTTTAGAATGAAGAAGGAGAGTTGAGAGCCGCTCTCCTTCCCTTCCGTACCGGTTGTCCTAGAGCCAGCTTAAGGCACTTAACCCAGTTCCTTATTATTCTTTTCGACTTTCAAGATCGCATAAGTAATTTATCCTAAAAGTGGCTTCTAAGGACTAGGGCGGCGGGTGCTGAAGAAGGGGACGCTGGTAATTGCTAGTTGCGTTTTTCAATCCCTTTCCTAATGTTCATAATTAATTAAATATTGTACATGCTAATCAATTTCATTTTTGACCTACTATATTTTTTAAATATTTAAAAAATTTTACCTTGGGCATAGTCATATCAACTAGCCGTGAACAGGATATGTTGAATGGATTTTTTTTCAGGTATTTTCTTTAAATCAACATTTTTTAAAAATTTAAACACTTTATTCAGAAATTACATCCAGCACAGCGTACATCTTGCAATGTGCTTTCAATATATATAATAAATAAGTACAAATGAAATAATAATGCACAATATAAATTAGTATTTAAAAAAAATATACATACACAACTTAAAAAAAAAAATTAAATTAGCGTATATTTTGCTTGGTGGAGAAACTGCTCAATGGCAGTACGCCTAAATCACTGTTTACAATTATTTTGTTTTGTTTTTGAATTGTTATTAGGAAGTGTTGGCAACGAGGAGGTCACGCGGCCATTTCTGGGTTATTAGGATGGGTAATACCAGAGTTTGGGCTAAAGGATTGGGAAAGGTCAGAGTGGAATTTATTAAAACGGGTTGTGTAACGTCTTTTACAAAATGGATTTTAAGGTCATTGTGGAGTAAGGAGTTGGCAACGTAATAGGGTGCATCAACTATGATTCTTAGGAGTTTGGATTGGAGGACTGTATTCTGTATTGATTTTTGTATGTGTTCCATGTTAGTCGGGAGTAAAGATGATAGCCGAGGCACCTGACGCAGTCAGAAGTTGGTATAAGGATATCATTAAAGTAAATTCTGCCAGGTTGTTTTTTCTTTAGTGTGAACGTAAATAGACAGAATTTGCCTTCGTTGACTTTAATGCGCCAGCGCTGGCATCAACGCTGTATGTCCATGAGATACCGTTGGAGATTTCTCCTGGCAGTATGTGAGTCAACATCGGAAGAAAGAATTGCTTCGTTATCAGCAAAAGTTTTAAGGAGTGTGTTAGGATGAAGGGGATATCGGCAGTATACAGGATGTAAAGGATGGACCCGAGCACACTACCTTGCTCCACTTGGTAATATTCGGAGTAATCTAATTCTTGTCAGACCCTGATGAATCGATCGGTTAGTTAAAAGCGAAGGATAAGGTAAAGGGTGCTTGGGAGGATGGATTTTAATTTGAACAATAGTCCGCGATGCCTGACTCTGTCAAATGCTTGCGACACATCGAGGAAGGCACCAACGCAGTACTGCTTGTTCTCGAAAGAGGAAGAAATGCAATCTACAACGCGAAACACCTGTTGGACCATGGAGTGCTTGGCTCAGAAACCAAACTGGTGTTTTGGAAGTACCATATATGGTGATTGTCTAAGATGGGTATTAGCCTTTAAAGAAGAATCTTCTCAAAGACCTTTGAAAAGAGGGGAAGCAAGCTCATTGGGCGATAGGAAGAAGGATTACTTGGGGGTTTTCCAGGCTTTGGGAATAGGATTACGGTGGATAACTTTCCCAGGAAAGGAAAGTGTGTGATTTAGAGAATGGTGTTGTAGAGGTAACTAAATGTATCTGAAATCAAGACATTTCAGTAATTAGTAACTGTCAACTTAGATTTAGCCAGTAATAACGGCTAGGTTGTGTTTTTATATGCTAGATATATTATTTCCAGAAGTTTACAGTAAGTTCACCACAATGCCCTCACAAATCCATTCCTAGAGCTGTGGTTCGAAACTTTTCCTATTCCGACATTTATATACTTGATAAACATCTCCTTGGTAGTAATTAAGAAAGTTTAAAAATTATATAAAAATCTAATCATCTGGAAAATCTCAATAGTTATATTTCTTGCAGATAATTTCTAAATCGGAATAAAATCTGGTATGATTAGGTGAAAACAGATGCAATCATTAAGAGTTATATATATATTTTTTTTTGCTGTATTAGCCTCCCTTGCTACCACTTAGGGTCATTGGAGGGAGCGGTTATCTTCAGGTTGCCACCTCATTTTAAACACCCATGGCTCAGGACAAGCTTATATTTATAAATAAAAGATTGACCTGGGCGGGATTTGAACCCGCGGCGTCAGGATTGTGAGACCCGTACGGATCCCCTGAGCTAGCCTGGCGCCCCTATATATTTCTTGATAAGTTCTGTTCTCGTATTATGGTTCTGCCTCTATTATATTTAGCGTCTGTCAGGGTGGTTAACACATATTTAAAAAAGAAAATAAAAATATCCTTATAAATTATTACGATGAATTCTATCAATTCACTCAGCGATGTGTCCGTAGGATTTATCACCTCAATGTATCCGTACGTGAATAGACGGCCATTGACTGGATAACTCCAGAAACCCTGGAACGAGCAGATTCCGTAGTAGCCTTGACAGGTTCGAGTGAGCAGCGCCTCTCCCGCTAAAAGTCGTGTCCGAGCAGACACCCCGGGGTGTGGAAACACACCCTCCCAGACCACGCAGATTTATATCAGAAAGTACTAGGGGAAGATCTGAGCTCATTAGTGCTCTTGGGAAACGCCTTCTTCCTTGCGCACTCCGCTTCCCCTCAGCACGCCTGAGTCCGTTGGGAAACTGTGGGCGACCGCATTTCAAAAGGCAGCTGCTCATCGCACAGTTTGATGGGTTCGATCCACAACTCCCGACCAGAATGTTAATTTGCTAAGCGTGAGGTACATCACCGTCTGAAATTACTCCTAAGAGTAGAATTAATAAGAGTTCTGAGGAACCCAATATTGAACTTAATTTCAAATCGTTCCTTCCATTTTAAGAAATAAAAGTGTAGCAGGATTTCAAAATTCAGCGTTTTTGGCAGTAATTATTTTTAGAAAACTAAAAGCGACTTTTGAAAATTTTAATTAAAATCTCTGGTGATTCTACTTAGTATTGCGAAGAGTTTCGGGTATTACTATTTTCCTTTACTTAATGAAGGTAATTAAACTTTTTAATAGAAGTAATCAATTGAAATTTTTTTATATACACTTAACCACACTCACCCACACTTAATTTTGTAAAATTTGGATCCAAAAGCTGTTATACATTAACGATATACAATATACAATAACATATAACTGTTATAAAATTTACGATGTGCAGCAAATACTCGTGGAGTAGATTAGGAGTAGATTTTCCCATAAATAGATTTTTATATGAATGTAATAAATTAGCATTTGTACGTGACAAATAGACGGGTTTTACTGAAAGACAAACATTATTATTTATTGTAAATAAATTTCTTCGCCTTGGAGCCATGTCTAAAACTTATTTATTGTGCAAAGACTGTATCAATGTTTCTATCACATGCCTCTACTCATAATCAAAAATACTGTTGTATGCTTACAAATAAAAAATGAATTTGAAGTATTAGTCACTAAGATTTATTTTCCTTTACGTGAATATCACTATTAATTTTGGCCATATTTACTTCTTACGCAAACACAGAATATTTGCATATTTGGTTCAAATATATAATGGGGCTGTCTCTCCCTTGTCCTGGAGAAGGTCAGAAATTTTAGCGGAATTATCAAATGGTTCTTAGATGATTTTAGTTGGGTTTCGGTCAAGGTAGATCCAAAAAACACAAATTAAAAGAAATGTATTTTTTAATAAAGGATTATCTGCCAACGTTTCGGCTTACATTGTAAGCCATCTTCAGGGCTGTAGAAATACAATGTCATGAGAATACAATAATAAATGAAATTAATATAATAGAGATATTATTGCAATTCTCTATTGTATTAATTTCAATTATTATTGTATTCTCATGACATTGTATTTCCGCAGCCCTGAAGATTGCTTACAATGTAAGCCAAAACGTTAGCATATAATCTTTTAAAAAAATACATTTCTTTTAAATTTGAATTTTTTTGGATCTACCTTGACCCAATCCCAACTAAAATCATCTAAGAATAATATCTACGGTCAACAAACTCTCCTTTTGATCATCAAATGGTTGTATATAATTTCAAAAGGGTATCACTAGCTAGAAATACTCGCATGGAAGAATGAAATGGCTAATAAACCAAAAGAGACTAGACGAAAAAGAAGTTGAGGCTTGTTCTTAAGCCACATTGCGAGAAGATGTTTAACGGGCTGGCGATACGCTACTCGCGAGCGGGACACGAAATTGTTTTCAGGGAGTGGACACTGCCTCGCCTCTTCGGACGTGACTGCGTTTGGTAAGGCCCGCCACGTAGGATGTACCCCCGGCCGTCTTGCGTAAGACATGTCGTCCGAGCGAAGGGGGCCATCCGCGGTACAAGTGGAGAAATTGGGGTCTATGAAGATCTGCCTGCCCTGAGCGCTACGTAACTTGCGTGGGCATGCGTCGTGGTGCTTTCATCTGACACAGTGACGGCAATGAATGTCGGGATGGGAAACTCTTCGAACCTCAGCTCTAGTAATGGATTTAAGTTGCCATTGAGGGCATTGTGGTGAACTTACCGTGAACTTCTGCAAATAATATATCCAGCATATAAAACCATATCCTAGCCGTTATTACTGGCTAAATATAAGTTACGAATTCCTCAAGTGACTTGAATTCAAATACATTAAGTTCTCCTTGAAATATATTTTGTGATAAAAACTGTCGCTAACTAAATTTAATATTAATTATTCATTAATAATAGTATATACTTAAAAATAAAGCAAAATCCAGAGCTAATTGTTTAGACTCTCCCATGTTCATCCAATATTTTACTTTATGTCTGGCATGTCTGCGATGTCTGAGACTTCTCAGCTTTCTGATAAGAATATCAATCACTGGTTATTAAACGTAGTAAGGGTACTAAATGCAATATTTTATTTACTCCTACATTTGGGTTCCTTATAAACTGAATTTAAAACATACGCATTTATATGATACTACTTAAATAATAATAATGATACATATGTGTACTAGAAAGATAATGCAGAGCCGACCACACCTCTTCTCTAGTGTGCCGTGGACCCGAATAAAGGTGACTGCAATATCTGTTTTACCCAGATCTCTATGAACTGTTACGGAACAGGTTATTTTTGTACAAGAGAAATAATTTTCTTTAAAGGATTATATTAATGAGTAAATGTCAGCCCTGATTATTAAAGAGTTCTAGAAAAATAACGTATTTTATTACTTTTTTTTTTCAACAAAGCTTCTTATATCTTAAGAAAATAAAAACATATTGGTAAATTTTAATATTAAATGGATTTAAAAAAAAAAATTTTGACTTTTTGTTAAATTACTGATATACTTCTCAGTTACTCGTATAATCCTGTACTACAGTGTAACCTTCCATAATATTAAAACGATCTACATTTCCTCAGCGGTGTAACGTTTTATCTGGAATTTTTTTTAAGGTCTCCTCCCCCTTAGATTTTTTAGAATGAAATATCCGTATTACTTGTTAATCCTAGAGTTAATGAGTTGTTATTACCGGAAACATGCCAAATATGGTGGTCCAGTATCAAAGACAAACATAGTGGTCCAGGATCAAGAACCAATATTATGGTCTTGACTCAAGGAAAAAAAAAATTTCAAACTTTTGCTTAACCCTTTCATAATTAGTAGGATAAAGAAATAAATTTATTTGATAATATATTTCTCTGTTTCTGTCTGGCTTACTTGGATAACTTTTTTTTTTTTTTTTTTTTTTAATTTTTATTTATTTATTACATTCTGTTAAATTAAAACATTTTGTAATTTGATCACCACAATGAATTAGAGAAAAAAAAATGACATACAATATCAATCACATGAGGAGAGAAGGTGACCAATGACACCACTCTCAATTTATTTACAGATTATGTCCCCAGGAGGTCACGGGGCCATCTTCTTTTTAGTCGTCGGGGTGGATCATAGGGGTTGGAGTCCGATGACAGGGAGTGGGCATATGGATTAGGGTGAAATTGGAGTTTACAGTGGAGGAGCTTGAAGCGAGTGGAGATGAAGTCTTGGACGAATGGGATATTATAATCTTGATGTAGGGTAGAGTTCGAGACGTAGTATGGAGCATTTGCAATAACTCTTAGGATTTTGGATTGGAAGGATTGAATACGTTGGATGTTGGAAGGCTTAGCGGCACCCCAGAGTTCTGCACCGTATGTCCAGATCGGTCGTATTAGTGTTTTATATAGAGTCAGTTTATTCTCTGTTGTGAGCTTTGAACGCCTGTTTATTAGTCTGTATAAGAGTCCGTAGCGCCTGTTGAGTACTTGGATAACTAATTGAGAAAATGAGTCAGTGGTAGGTAATATTTGTAAGAATGATTTTTCTGGATTATATCCCAACAGAATTGTAGTTAATTGGGGCAAATCAAAAGTATTTTGGTGTTTCTCAGTCAAATCGAAACTTACTTTTCACTTATATTTTGTTCATCAATTTAATTGATGTAAAAGAATGAATGTGAATGTTTACAACGTTTAAAAGAACATTGGAGTCTGGTATTATGGGTGAGTAGTCCTAAATGGTACTTATCATGACCAAAGTATTTATAGAATTTTATCTAAATATTCTAAATATCTTAATCTAAATGTAGCGAGAGTAATCTAGAGATATGTAATTACAGGTGGAAATATTTCGTAATTGTTAAGCACATATGTAATAACGATTACTCCTCCAGGACACGTTGCAGGAGTCCGGTCGCACTTATGCGATAACGAAGCGCATAACGAACATTCATCTAACTGATGATCTAGCTGACAGTGGATTTGCATCAGTTTACAAATATGGCCTCTCCGCACTAGCTAAAACATTCAATGATTAACATACTAATTATGAACAAAAGGAGAGTTTTTTTTTACGGTAGATATTATTCTTAGATGATTTTAGTTGGGGTTCGGTCAAGGTAGATCCGAAACACACAAATTTCAAAAATGTATTTTTTTTTATCAAGGATTACCTGCCGACTTTTCGGCTTACATTGTAAGCCATCTTCAGGGCTATCATGAAGATGAGAGAGGACGTCCTGTCCCTAAGTTCACATTTCCATGACTGAGTCTACTTGGATCTACCTTGACCGAACCCCAACCAAAATCATCTAAGACTAATTATGAACGAATATGTCAACGCCAGGCCAAAAATTAATTTTCTGAAGAATCGAGCTTAATAGAGACCAGTTATATTGTGTTAATTGTATTTTAAAAATTCATGAAACAATGTGTGTTTAAAAATGAAAATTAAATTATATATAAAATATTAATCATGTTGAATTATTATAAATGCAGTGTAAAATTATTGTATGTATAGAATTTTAATAATATCAAAAGCTCCTTCCCGATGAACTTTTATAAATTAATATTAAATTCATATGTATTTCATTTTTAACGGGCAGTATTTTTAGCTTTTTCTAGGTATAGTTGATGAATATTCATATACTGTAAACGTAACTAAAACATTAATATTTATTTTAATGAATTTAATAAAACTATTAATTTAATTAATAAATCAACTTTTATAATGCTGTTTAAGAAGTATCTCAATTCCCCACTTATTAATAAATATTATTAATAAGTGGGGGAATGAAGTTCTTTTTAAATAACATTCTAAAAGTGTTATTTCTTTATGGGAAATCAGCTTAAAGCTCAGGAATGTCTCATATTTAAAATAATGAAAGGAAAAAGAAATTAAATGTTTTTGTAAAGACAAGCAAATCTATGACGCTACAAAATATACGCATAAAGTGATTGAGGCTTTCACTTATCGTAGTTGCGTTCGTAAATATATATCTTAATATGCGTTTTAGCAAAAACTATTTTAGAGCACAACACTCCCCTCCCCTACATATATATCTGTTTGTGCGTGTGTTTTGTTACGTAATCAAAAGTGTATTGATATTTATTTTGTTTTGTAAAGTTTTTTTTTTGTATTTTATTCTGTAAAACAAGAGTTACATGAAACTGAGTAATATTTTTGAACCTATCGTAGTAAAGCTGAGAAATCAGATAAACTGTTATACGTACAATTTACGATTTACTGAAGTATTGCGGTGCCTGGAGTAGATTTTCCCATAATAAAAAATTGTGAGTAGAAATCACCTCCAAACATTCACACGCTCCTTTGACCAGTACTTGCTACACAGGGAGTGCATTTGTATAAGTCATTACGAGCCTGTGGAACTCGACTTGCAGCTGCATTAGGGACTTCAAGTGAGCAGGTTATGCAAGAGTGGAAACCTCCCTGCTCATGAGCCCCCGGTTCGGTCCAATTAGTGCAGGGGACATATTTTATTTGTGACCCGCATCCCCGCTTACCGAGCCACATTACAGCTTTATCAACTATCGATTTTATCTCGCGCACTTGGTCCGGGGGAGTCTGATGTCATTAGAGCCGCGAGTGGGAATCATTCACTCCCAGAGGAATGCTTTTCATCTGTCGGGAATGTTTTCAGAAAACTAGTTTTGCTACATAATTCATCTATATGTCATCCAACGTTCTCATCTCAACAAAGAGTAACTCCATCTCGAATTACATTAACTGAGAAAAATTGAATACATATAATGGTCAGATATATCTATTTACAGTTTCTTCTTCCGGGTTGGACCGTGTCAAATTGTTGTTATTTGCCGAGCTTTCGCACATCATGTGATGGCTTGTTCAGGCCTGAAAAGAGAATGAGAGTTGTAAAAGAAAGATTTTTTTTTTTTTTTCTATTATTATTTTCTACTATTATAGACAAAAAACAAATCGTTTCTACAAAAAAAAAAAAAACTTTCTTTTACAACTCTCATTCTCTTTTCAGCCCTGAACAAGCCATCACATGATGTGCGAAAGCTCGGCAAATAACAACAATTTGACACGGTCCAACCCGGAAGAAGAAACGGTAAATACTTCTGACGACCGTCGAAGCCTACGTGAACAGATATATCTAATATTAAATGCTATTAGAAATCTATGCATGGAAAAAACAAAAACAAAAAAAAACCCATGCACTAATCTAAACATCATTAAGGTGTTAATGTATGTTCCTACATAAAAAATTAAGAGTTGAATTTTAACCTAGGCAATATTCGGAATATAATTTAATTTTTGTATTTATAAAATTGACAAAAATAAACATTAAAATTTTTCAGGCACACTTATTGTATGTAATTATTAATTACTCATCATTATTTACATATTAACGTTCTTTATTATTTATAGAACAAGGAAAAAATGTTTAAGCTCTTACACTAATCCAAAGTACTTAAATGTTGTAGAAATTTGATAATGCTTAAGCATCTTAAGAGCGTCTTATGAATTCTTTTTTTTTTTTTGGAAAATTTTGTTTCTCATGTGGTGTCAAGTATTGCTCACCTTAACGCATGTGAAAAGCTTTCTTTCTCTTTTTTTTAGTAATTTCAGCAATGACTTTTTAAAATTTTAATTTAAAACTTGAAATAGGGTTAAAATATATTCTAATTGAACCAATTATATTTATGAAAATCTATCGTGCAAGAGCGAAACCAGCTGAACAGATTTGCAATGCTCCATTCATGGAGGGGTTAATGGCTATTTGATCTTATAGTAGAACAGGGCGATGAGTGTAAAATGTAAAATACCACTAAATATATAAAGTAGATAAAATATAAAAAATAATATGATTGGTAAAAAACGAAGTGTTGTTGAAGCGCTCAATGTTTTTGTTTATATTTATACCTACCTTCTTTAATATAAACAAATATTAAAGAAAAGAAAAACAACTCTTTTGTCAATTAAAACTTCTTCCCACTGTATAAAATTTTGTTTCTAAATTTGTTTCACTCTAATAAAAAAAAAACGAAGATTAAATTGGATTAATCCATGCAATCAATTGAGTTGGATTGATTTTATTTACACCAATCTTCCTGTTTGATTAAGTTTAACCACTAAATTAAGCAAACTAGAACTCGTTCATCAATTCTCAAAAATATGTTGAAAGTACTGTTTTCCACTTTATTTGGTTTAGATTGCTATACAAATTATGATTTCCTGAGGTAAGGGAATTGTTACAATTGCTAAATGTTAAAAGTTTCTAACCATATTTAAGGGTTTAGGTAAACTCGTATCTATAATAAACCAATTTACTGAACTTTTATATGAGTAATCTTTCCTCCAAGATATTTTGCGTTTAATTGAAAATCTATGGTTTTAATTCATCTATACATAACAAAATATAACCTCTATTCCCAAAGAGCTTAATGATGAACTATATCCGTTGCGATATTGCAGTCTCATTTTGACCTCATCACAAATTGTTTATCACTGTCAGATGGAATAAGAAATTGGGAAATATGTTTAGCTTACGTACAGCATGCGTGATTTAGCAGTTTTCTTCAAATAAAAATTCTCATTCTTGGTTTCATAGTGATTTAGGTAGCCTATCCATCTTTTATGTCATGTCCTGTGATATTTTAGCAAGCGTAGTGGTAGCTATGTAATGCTCATCCGTTTCGAATCCCCAAAAAATGCAGCTAGTTAGGTCGTTTACATGATTAAGCCGTGGGGAATTTTTTAAACACGTTATATAAATCACATGATGTTTACTAATATGCATACACACACACACACACACACAAAACATTTTAAAATTTTTCTGTTCGTCACTCTGGATCTGCGTAAACTAAGCGACAAAATTTAGTTTTCAAATTTATCCTCTCTTCCACATCCCATTCCGCTGATTTCAGCTAGTAATAATTAACACATCTATTGAGTTTCAAAATGAAGCTTATATTGAACTTTTTTTATTTTAAAAATTGCGGACACTTAATATAAATATATATATGATATATTACATATTTTTAATTATCAGATTAGATTCAGCTGATTCTCTGGAAATCAAGAGTGGGTACGATGGACAAACATAATTTTTAAGTGTAATATCCCAATGGAAAATAAATTATCCTAAAAGATACGTATAACCAAAAAAAAAAAAAACCAANTTGAAAATTTTATTTTGACATGATTTTTTTGAAAATATGTTTAATTTCAAAAATTGTATTAAATTAATTTCTGAATTTCCATAATTATTTTCTACATCTTTTAATAATAGAGAAATTTATATAATTTATATAATTTAAATTTTTTTCTATTCGTAATCTCCGTAATCGGACTGTTAATCCGTTTTTCAACATTAGCTAAATTTTAATCACTCACTAGATTTTAATCACACTCACTCACTAAGTTGGTCCCACAGACCACCAGGGTCTTTGGCCATCTTAAGGAACAGTCTCCACTCATCTGACCAAGAGACCACCTTCCGCTACAGGCTACGGATCAGGATCGTAAGAATACTTGCTCTCTCTCTCTCTCTCTCTTTTGGCTTCACAGACAACCATAGTCTCTAGCCATCTGAACAAGTTACGCCCGGTCTTGGACCACTGTCCGTATTCCGCTCAGAAAGCTATTCCCCGACCAGCTTCTCGCAGCGAACCAGGGGTCTTCCACGGGAACACCTTCCAACGTTCTTTTTATTCTTCTCTCGTCACATTTTGCCACGTGTGACACCAATTGAGGCCTGTCTCCGGCGATCTCTCCTTCAACTGTATTAATGTGGCGTCTTTTACATTTTACAGAGAATTATTTTCTACAATTATAGACAAAAATCAAAACGCTTCTACAATAGAAGACAGATTGACTAGGAGAAATCTAAATTTTCGGAACACTTGTTACTCTTAGGTGTGCCCGATTTCCGTTCTCACCCTCATGGGATGACCTTTGATACGGCCAATAAGATGGAAAGTTGATCTTTAGTGGGGCTAATGGAAAACTTTCTAGTCCATTGATTGTACTTTCCCGAATTGAAATTGCCTTACAGTGCATTTGACTTTCGTCCGAGCTAATTGCGTTGGAGGCGTTCGAGCTGTAAGCCATGAACTGGCGGCTGAGTTATGCCCTCTTGCCTATTCATCAACGTAAATGGGCTACATTTCACATGGGCAACAACATTTATGAAATCCACTACGTACTGACTACTAATACTTATTGTGCAAAATACTGAAATAGTCGTCCATCGCTTAAAATATATTTGTATGAAATATTAATAAGTGTTTGAATTAAATATCTGAAAAATTTTATTGAACGAATAAAAATTTTATGAATATTTCAATAAATAATCTGTTTCACTAGAACTTTGAGGCAGACCATGATTATTTTGATTTCTTGGTGTTTTGAGTTTTGTATTTTGTATTCAGCTACGATTCCTAAGTGTGCTGGATTATATCTCAATTATAACTATAATTGACGTTGGTAATGATTTAAAGGATTTATGGGTGTGCTCCCAGGAAACACCCAACACTAATCAGGTAGTAAATCAGGTGAACAGAATTGTGCGCTGACAACACGCCCTCTCTAGTGGGCCGTGAGTCTAGAATAAATACATCCTTAACATCTAATTCTCCCCTGGGCCTATATGGCCTTTGCGGGACTGTTTTATTTTAAATTTTTTTGTGTAAATAACTCAATAACTATATTTGATTAAGTAATTATCATTTAATTACTAGCTACTACGATAAATATCATTAATATAAAAACAATTTTGAAAATTTTGGCCCACTTAGATAGAAAATGATTTCAATAGCAATAGTTAGTTACTTGTACATAATTCCTTAACTCACTATCAGCATTTTCATTTTTCATTTATTTGATTTTAAGATTCTATGTCTTGTTTTGTTGATAAAAATTAAAAATTAAGGCTCCAATTTTGAGAGTTTGAAAATTATTTTAAAATTAAACGCTCATAGAAACATTTCGCTGTTTTAAATTTGAATTTTTTAAACTAGCTAATTATGGTTTCATATAGTAACATATATATACATTACATACTTTCAGTACATATACAGTACATATATATATTTATATANGCATTCATATATTTTTTTTTAAATCAGTTTTTGTCAATCCTTTGGTCTATATTCCTCCGAAACTAAATTATTTTTAAATCAACTCCTGCGTTTGTATGCGGGCTATATATTATTTATTTATTTATTATTAAATGTTAGCCTCTCTTTCTAAGACGTAGTTGAAGGACTCAGGACAAACTTTTATTTCTCGGTAAAAAGTTACCGAGGGAGGGATTTGAACCCGCTCTGTCGAGATTGCAAAATCCGAACGGATCCCATGAGCTACTCTGGCTTGCGTGATAGAATAGAGGAAATAATAGTTCTTTTTTTCTTCTTATACACATTTTCATTTAAAGAATAAATAAAGGCCTACAACACATTGAAAGAACTCGAAATTATTGTAAGTCTCAATAAAATAGGCATCCCGTGAAAACTTCTTATCTGCAATTAGTAGGTAATAATTGTTGTAACTTATAAATATTAATATAGTTGCGGTTTATTATCCCATGTAAATTTTAAACAATTAATGAGAGGGAATAGAATAAAAAAATCAATCTGTACCAGTCAGAACTCGAACCATCGAACCTGGATTTCCGGGCCGGTATGATTCCACCACCGGGACGAGCTAGGTAACTTATTAAATTCCCAACACACTAGCAAGAGCCTAAAACTGGAAACATACCGGTCCGGAAAGCAGGAGATGAAGGTTCAAGTCCTGGCTGGGAGAGATAGATATTTTTATTCTACACCCTCTCATTAATTGTTTAATGATTGTATTTTCTGTCAAGCGTTCTAACGCTGTGGAGAGACAGACAGACCAAACGGGAGTTCTTGGCTCGCGAGCGTCACGCGTAAATGTCCTGTTTCGGCTGCCATCAACATTCGTCACTACACGTCCGGAGCACTATCGGCACGTCCGTCCTGCCTAGAGGTCCTTCAGAGTCAACGGCTCCTTTGTTCCTCCACTTTCCACTCAGCCCATTCAATCCACCATTCTCTTTCTAGAAGTCTTTCTCTCATGTGTCTCTATGTGCCCAGTTGACAGATATTATTATGATTCTCTTCTTTACGTTCTTGACAGCGCTGACTGGTTCGGTCACTGGAGGCTGACAAAGTTTGTCTTCGTATACATGCCACATTTTTTCTTGACGTGGTATGTGGTTGTCAGTCATAGAAATAAAAAAATGTGGACTAAAATACCGACAGTTTCAGAAAATTCATTTTTTTAGGGCCTACATAAGAAATGACTGTGACATAATATTAAAGACCAGTCATATGGTAACAACATAAATAACTATTTTAAATTAAATACTTACTTAAAGATTCATAATAACTATTTATATAAATTGAGTGAGCTAAATATGTGAGAGACATAAGGAAATATACGTGATTATTATTCTTGAAATTTTTAAAAAACGTTACTTAGACATATCACCCGAGGTGGAAAAGAATAAGTCTTTGTTCAAAGTTTTAGCAGCGAGTTCAATATTCAAATTTGGCTTCCCCCATGGTGTTGTTAATTAAACACACACACACACACACACACACACACACACACACATAAAATACAAATCATTTAATAATTTGAATTATTTTTGTATCTTCGTTCAAGATATAACAATATTATAACAGTAGTGCATTTATCTTCTGCCTATTTTATGAAAACTAGTCAGAAAAAAAGGTAAATTCCTATAAATTAATATTTTAAAATCTAAACTATTCATAGATTTAAACATTTTTAAAAATATTTTTGTATCTTTAGCTTTTATGTATGAAACTGAAGAAATGAACAACCACTTTAAAATTTGAAAGAAAATGGTAATTAACAATACCATTGCTAATGGGTTCATTTTCATTATGGCTGCATAATTATGAATTATCGTAAATAATAAAATGTATTTATTTATCAGAAATATATTAATAGTTGAATTTAAAACAATACATTGTTTTTTATGCTATCTAAATTGTATAAATTCTCAGCTGTTTCATGATTATATTTATTTTAAATTACATACATCCGTATTTTATTAAAATGGATTATTAATAAAATAGAAAGCTTTTGAATAAGTTTGATTTCAATATGGTCAACTTGTTAGCATACTCTGAACTTTCCACGTCAGGTTATGGCTTTTTTTTCTGAGTCTAAAAAATTATTACTATTTAGTGCTAAAATAATCTTTTACTTACCTGAAATAAATTTGCGTTCAGATGGAGATGTTGTTGATCTTGGAGATTTACAATTGAAGATCCATTGGAGTTAGACACTAAAGTTGATATAAAAGTATAATTTACTTACAAAGTTTGTATTACAAAGTAAACCGAAATGTGGGAAAATATTAAACGAAATGCACACAAATAATTTACATATTTTTATAGTCTTAAAACCAATGTTTCGGTTTAATATAGTATTCATCATTAGAGCAGGAGAAGAGCGGAAGTTTCCGATGAGCGGGAATGGGTATAATTTTTTTAAATGATAATAGTTTATAAGAATTGACCATCTCAGACACTGAGTTCTCCATTCTATAACAGCTCTGATGAGGGCTTATTTTTTACGACGAAACATTGAGGAGTACGGTTATGCTCTAGTTTTTCGATTAATTGACTTAATCAAACATACTGTCACCAACGCATATGAGGTGTTAATATATCAAGGAAGTAGAAAATAAGTGACTAGGGTAGAATAACTAACGCTACAAATAAATCAATCAAAAGATTCATCCCACTATAAAGGACTTAACACGCTGAATTATCATCAATAAGCATTATAATGAAATAAATTGCGAGGATCATTTGAATAATATATTGAGAGAAAATACTACACTAATCCCAGAGCATTCAGAGTTATGGACTGATCATTTAAATAATCATTTTTTTAAATAATAAACTATGTCATTATGTTTCATTATTTAAATTGTTGCACGGAATTAACTGTTATGTTAATGAGAAATATATTTTAGAGAACCGATAGAGAATAAATGATAAGCATTTATTCCGAATTAGGGAGGACTTGATATAAAAGACCTTTATATCATAATACCAGACAAATTAATGATACATATTGGATATTTCAGCAATATTTCACAGATACCTGTCTAAATTTACAGGTAACAGAGATAAATATTTATAAAATTGCTCATAATTCAGACGGTGAAGCATAAAACAATCTCGTGTAGCCTCTGTCATATAACTCCAGCACGGAGCATAACTGCTAACTGTAAATTGTGATTAAAGAATAACAATACTTCCACTACCTTGAAAAAACATTTAATAAATTGGAAGATTCATTAATTTTTCAAATCATTAATTAATATTAGTCTTAGATTATTTATTAATTATGAATATTTATTTTCTAATTTTGAAAATAAATTTTAAATCAGTCAGAACGATATTCATATTCTAAATTTCAGATAATCGGATTGGTTTACTTATAAATTATTAATGTTAAAATTTCGCAGTGACAGATTTTACTGGCCATGAAAAATAACAAATGTTTTAAGTTACAAACTTGAGGGCATTCAAAAGTATAAAAAAGCTAAAGAGTAATAAAAAATTTATAAATATTCTATATACCTGTACTCATCTACAAATCAATTTAACCTCCTATGTTAGATATACTCAGATATTAAACATTTGAATTTTTATACATTTTTTTTTATTATTCTTTGTTCTTTTATTTCTTTTTCTGAAACGCCTCAACTTTGCAAGGTAAAATATATTCATAATTATTTTTTTCCAATGTCCACAAAATCTGCCATAACGCAATACAATTATTATTAATGTATTAATAAACCAATCCGAAAGCTTCTAAAAATATCTCATTGGCGTTAATGAGCAAGGTTGACACGAAATTTAAAAAAAATAAATAAATAAAGAAGTTTGTGTATATATGTTAAAATTGGTGTGTTATTAAAAATATTTAAGGGATTAGAATCGGAAGGACTTTCACGTCAGATTAGTATATTGAAAATAGAGGTCCTTAAAGATTTTTTTTCAAAATTTAATGCGGGATGAAAACACATAACAGCAGCTCAATATAGATTTATAGATGCTGCAGTCAAATTTGGTGTATTACGCGTACACCCAAGGTCACCCAGAAAGAATCTTAAGCAGAAGATTTAGGAAGAATGACTCTAAAACCAATTAGAATTCAATCATTCCAGTATTTACAATGTTTCAAATTCAAATTAAATTAGAATTTAAGTATTTGTTGACTCTTTAATTTTAATTATAAGTTATTTTAATAATAATAATATAAATGACGATAGGAAATGTATGAGTCTGTGTGTTTAACAAAATAATAAGAATATTAAAAGAGAAGTTTTGTTTATTAATAAACGTCACTCTCAAATTTCGTTTCAACAGTTCATTGTAACTACCACTGTAGGGGCGCCAGGCTAGCTCAGGGGATCCGTACGGGTCTCGCAATCCTGACGCCGCGGGTTCAAATCCCGCCCAGGGCAATCTTTTATTTATAATATAGAAGCTTGTCCTGAGCCATGGATGTTTAAAATAGGGTAGATAGCCCCTTCCTCCATGACCCTAAGTGGTTGCAAGGGAGGCTAACACGCAAAAAAAAAAAAAAACTACCACTGTAATTCGCGACATTCCTCAATAAAAGTAAAATTAGGTATCGTTGGGCGAATGGCTATCCTATTCCCCGAGTGGCAGTGTAACTCACCTTGAATAGCAACTAGTGGCACACTCCTGCGTTCGACAGAGGGTAGTCGCTTCGCACCCCTTCGGGCTCTGTGCCAACCCTTGTGTGTGCCAAGCGTGCTGCTAAACCTATGGTTTCCCTCTGACGAAACTGTGTCATCCCAGTCATCTTCCTCCTACGAGCAACAGGCTCTGCTCATCAGGAAAAACATCTACTAATAGTATCTACAGTTCATAACTCTCCACTTGGACCAAAAACATTAGCTCTAACACCTTTACATAAAGATTAACATTTATAAAAAAATTCACGTACGAATATATATATAT
>KZ806997.1:627583-638709 GCA_000696205.2 Oncopeltus fasciatus
TATATATAGGTATATATATTCACTATTTTTTAAACACAAGATACTTTAGAATAAGTAAAATATATTTTTCGACGAAAAGTTATCTAGCAAACAGCTTCAGAAAGGTTCAAGTTAAGAAAAAAATTAAATTATAATACTCATCTTAGGAGTTTGCGTTATCAATATAAGTGGGATTATCTCTACTGTTTTTTGAAAGCGGAATTAAATGGATAAGAGAAAATAATAAAAATATTTTTCTATCAATCGAATAAATAATGATCCCCTCCATACTCTTAGTTATATATATTTAAAGGAATAGGATACTAAAGATATTGGCCGAAAATGTAGCTGGATGTGACTGAGCATGTTTGTTTTAAAGGAAGCCTCTTAAGACAGTCAGTTTCATAAAACTTTGTTTTCAATCAAAATCAATTAAAGCTCACATTAATTACAGATGATAGATATGGGTCCCCCACGAAATCGGCGGACATGTCCCAGCTGCCATGATGGATTGTTTGGGCGCCAGTGACTACTTCACGGTTCCTGACCTCTATGGGGGGGATTATAGATACTGTAGCGCGATTTGATTAGTTGCTACAGCGCTTGCGACCCTTCCTATCGCATGCAGCTCTTAATTTGTCTCTGCGTGTGTTAGTGAGTGGTATATAGTATATATCCAAGTATTATACGTAATAGTATATCACTTGTACTCTGCATAACTCTCACAAGGCGGTCTGTTTTGTTTACATATCACATATCGTGTAAACATATATCAGAAAAAATTAATTGTAATAATTGTGCTAACTTTTATTTATGTAAATTTTAGCCCTGTTTTATCAGAAACTTGTAGCAAAATCTATAAATCCTCAATAAGAAACTCTGAACTTGCCTATTGGGATAGAAAACGACATTAGAGGAATGTTTCTAGTAAAATAATTTCAAGTTTGGGGTGAAATTTCTTCAAATATTAGTATCTCAAGGCATTGAATACTCACAAGCTAAAGGGGAGAGTTATTTTTGTCTTTTATTTTTATTATTATTATTAATTATTGTTAATTTGCATTTAATTGACTCATGAGATATAAAAATTATTTTAAAAGGAGAGTTTATTTTTACCGTCGTTATTATTATTAGATGATTTTAGTTGTAATTCGGTGAAAGTAGATCCAAAAAAAAAATACAAATTTCGTTTCGGCTTACATTGTAAGCCATCTTCAGGGCTGAAGAAATACAATGTCATGATAAGACAATAATAATTGACAATAATAGAATAGAAAATTACAATAATGTAATGTGATATCAAAAGTATGAATGTAGAAAGCTATATAAGAGAATTTAAAAAGATTTTAAAAAACAATTTGAAAAACATGCAGGCAACAACTTATTGAAAAAAAATTGAATAACATTAAAACAGTAATTTGCCACACCTATCTATCATGAAGACGAGTGAGGATGTCTTGTCTCTAAGTTCACATTTCCATGACTAATTTTAAATTTTGTATTTTTTTGGATAACCTTGACCGAACCCCAACAAAAATCATCTAATAAAAATGATTTTATTTTTATATTAGTTTAAAAGAAATGAAGCTAAAANTATATAATAATTCACTTACATATTTCTGAAGACAGTTTATAGGAAGAAAAGTTTAATGAGTAATTAAAACGTGCAATATTTATAAAAACGAGTTAACTTCAAACAGTATTCATTATTAAAATTAAAATATACAAGGATCGTTATATTAAATTTCCTTTTTACACAATATGTGAAATACATATGGGTTTTCCACATTCACAAAAGGTACTTTTGAGGCGAATTACGCTTGACGGACATTGAACATTTATTATCTGACAAGAAACCTCCATTAACTTGTCTACTTATTATATTCGTTTTTTTCATCTGTAGGAATAAATCTCTACCGGAGTTATTTTATTTAAACCTTGAGCAGACTTTGATTGAAAGCTTGGAGTTCCTAATCTTTTCCAGTGTTTTATAAGAGAGTCTGGACAGTTTGCCTTATTTGTTTAAAGAGTTTTAATCTTATTGCCGACAAAAAAAAAATTACTTATGTCAATAAAAAATTAGGCCTATATTTTTCATATTTTTTTTAAAAGTTTACATTTAAAAATTTTATACAGAAAAAATTAAACTTTTTTTTTTTTATCATATTGATAATTCAAAAATAGGAACACCCACCCCGTTCTACTTTTGTCTGGTTAAATGCCTCAAACATTTCTTGACCTTCATTTACAGAACAGAATATATATTAATATTGCTATTTAGTTCGAGTACTTTTCTAAGAGTAATTAAACTTTAGACTACTTTTTTTTCTGTGTATTCTAAATTTATTGAGTCCATTATTGTTTTTTTTTCTACTTTTATCTGAATGAATATGTTTATTTTGTCTAAAAAGCTTTGAACCATTTTGAAACATTGAGACACATATCTGAGATTATGTCGAAATTTTAACTCCTTCCATATACGGGACCAACATCTCAGCATACCATTTGGCTGGGGCAAATTGTTCGGTCTACTCTTTTTCTCCTTACAAGGAATGTCAGATATCATATATTCACTGGAGGCATACAATGCTATGATTAGTCTTGTACCTAATTTAACCGGTTTGGTTTTCATGAACGCCCGAAACAGACAATGACCTCGAAATCAGTATAACTGTATTCTAAGGATTGGTATTAACATTTTATGGGGTAGGTGTGACCATGTATTTGAAACGACATTTGAATTTCATTCTGTCCCTCACAAATTAGTCATAATATGTTCAACAAATTAGTAAAAGTCTAAACATTCTGCGGAATTTCACCATTTAAAGACTTCGTGCTTTCTGTAGCCATATGATTGATTTCTTTTTGTAGAATCTTACGAAACATTGCTATCAGGGCTTGAAAATCAGTCAAATTTATATGAATTAATTTATTTCCTATCCTACAAGCCGATGGGCTGTCTAAAATGACATAATAATAAAATACATCAAGCCAAAAGTTACATTATTAATTTTTTTTTAATTTATCTTTTTTTTTTGTAAACATAGACTAAAATATTTAAAATTATTTTTACCTAATCTATGCTCAATATCTGTTTTTAAAAAAATTGCAACTTTTTCATTAGACATTTTTTTAAGCTTTCCTCCCTTTTCTACAGCCTCAGCCATAAACAACTCAACCAGGGGTTTGAGCAGAAAAATATTTTTATTAAATTTAAAAGAGTCAGCCAAACATTTTTAGTTAAATTCTTATATTTAATGTGAGATGTGCTATTTTCGTAAAACTTCAATTAAACATAAATTATGATAAATAATTTTTGTCAAATTATTTTCCTAAGCAATTTGTTAAAAATAAAAAGTAAATGTAAAAAAGGATTCCTCATAATTTAATTATTAATCTAAATATAATATTTTGGCCTTAATAATAACCTTAATAATATTAAATAATGTTATTTTTTGGGTGGGGACTTCTTTCACTAAGATTCCATCAAACTCCCCATTATCAGACGTTTATAAATTCATTCAACTGTTCACAAAATGAAGCTTAAGTAAAGAAAATAATTCATTTTCTACTGGAGAGAACCATCAGTTTGTTCTAGTTTATTTATATATTATAATACTGTGCACAGAAATAATTATTTATTACGGCTAAACGCTTTCAGGATCGAGGATCCCATTATCATAGTTCAGTCATTACACATCAGCTCTGGATATCAATCAAATATATACAATCCTGAAGGCTTTCAGCCATATATAAATAAATATCGTTGTGTATAGTTGGTTAGAACATTTATTTTATTAACTAGGGAAATAGTGGCTATTTTAACAGTATCTGATGCTAAAAGCAAACGAAGGAACACTCTCATAAGTTTAAATATTAAATATTATAAGAAACAATACTTTTGGACGCTTCATTTGAGGTTTAAAGAAAACTAAAAATGATTTTCAAAAGCCATGTCACCTAACGTAAAAATAGTATAATTTTGTGAAAGAAAATCTGCTAAGAGAGAAAAACTAAATATTTGTAAGACCAATTCGTAAGAGTTTAGTGTATTTGGACGGAACCTTTGTATTTAGCTGTAAATCTTAACTATTTACTCTTGCTTCTCTGAATTTAAATATACTGTAAATTTTTCGGTCTCCTTTTTTCTTCTAAGTATGCAGAGTAATACTGCTATCTGTTCTGTAAGTATGTCTGAGCCTATAGCTGAAGATCGTAGGCTGGCAGAGTCTTCTACAGCTGTCCTGGGTCAGTGGCACAGGTGAGATAAAGAGTAATCACCTCAGGAATCTTGCCCAACCCGTAGTCCCATCTATCCTCTTGTTACGCCATGGACGAACCAAGCGTAACTTGCAGCTTAAGTGCACACCACAGAGACCCGCCGATACCAGGCTGTAAATGCCGTCATTAGCAACAAATATGGTAGCGATGGAGACGTTCAAAATAATAAAATATTATTCCAACCTACCATTCATATTGCTAATTTATGTCCTAGAAAGTTCTTGTTGCTAAACTTTATCGAAGATGAGCGTATTTCTAAACTGAAACTGAATCGATGGAATCCATAAATATGATATAATCCGTGTAATAATATTCACAGTTCACCGTCCAAGTGGTATCTGTTGCATCAAAGAAACAGCATAACAGCTGACAAGAGTAATTTACAAAGCTGTGCTTACCTTGAATAAATAATGTATGTACGTGTGTGTATAGGCGCAGATAATTAGGAAGATTTTTTTCTCTCAGACTCTTTATTCAGGTTTAAAAAAAAAAAAATAACTTTTTGGAGATATATTGATTTTCCAATGATTGTGTTTCAACTTACTCTTAAAATAACCTCCAGGACGAAAACCCTCATCACAGAAAGGCTGTGCTAAGAAAGCTGATTCGCATATTTTACTAAAGATAATTAAGGGTAAATCTAGAAATCCATCTTGTACTGAAATATGCTTAAAATGTAAGACCACTAATCATGGTTCTAGACTAGCCGGGAAGGAATATATCATTTTTTAAATATTTTAAATACAGTAGTTGAGTACTTCCCTCACTGTAGCTAAAACCATAATATCTTCCTAAATATGCGTTATTCATAAAAATGTTGTAGAACATAAATGTGAGAAATTAGATTGAACACACATTATATTCGATAAAATTACTTGTATTAATAATTAAATTTTCTTAATCTGTTCGTGTTATTACATACGTCTTCATAGATCACTTAACATGGAGTTACTTTGTTAGACAGCTCGGTTCAGAGAGGGTTTGTCTTAGTTGAAATTATATAAAAGAAACTCGTAAATAGTCCAATTTACGGGGGAAATATTTTGACAATCTTGTAAAGAATTTTCTGCATTGACTATTTATGCTGTCCATTGATTTAGGTTAGAAACAACAGTAAATTTTGAAAAGTTTACTAACTAATTTATTTTCGATGGGGAAGGTAATTCCTTTTTGTATTCTTTCACGCTGTTAGCAGTGGGCTGTAACTTCTTCACACTTGCCTGCACCTGCAATAGCACACCTAGTAGAGGTGGATTTAAATTCGAGAATTTATTGCCATTGGTGCAAATTAATCAGCTATTCATGGCTACGCCAGCCGTTTCTCACTGGCGTGGGCTTTTTATTTATTTTCTAGACAATTACCATAATGGTGAATAGTGTATCTACGTTTAACCTAAAACAAAATTATTAATATTAATTTTCTTAATAGGTGATAATAATAATGTGATTATTATTACCTATTATTTATTGTTATAATGAACTGTAGGAGTCACAAAAATTGTGATATTTCATCGTTGAATATTGATGTTCTGAAGAATGAGGCTTTCAAAATTAATTACTGCTAGAATTTATTTGCTCATGGGAAAGGGTAATTTAAATTAAATATAAGTGACAGGTAGAGATTCAATAAGGAAAAAAGAATGGTCCTTATATTTTTTCTTGCTTATATCAAACATTCTAATGGTGTTATTGTTATTCAATTATTGGTAGAAAACCTTTATAATGCATGTAATATTAAATAAATAGAAAACTTTTTCATAATGCAAAGATTACTAAAATTTGCTGTGGGATTGCACAGAGAAAAAAGTACCAGATGACTGCAAGAGAAAATAGTTTCATTTATTCTATTTCTAGATTAAAAAAAATGTTGTAGAAAATTATGATATAGTTAAAAATCTATATGTACGTAGCATTAACTTATTCATATAGATTTTTTCTGAAGAAATCTTTATTTAGAAAAAGAGCCGAGTCATAATGAATATGGTCTCTGACAGCTTTGTGTACTAGACTTGCTTCGTTCCAGAGTACATTAAGCGTTATCATTCTAAGATTCCACTGAGGAAGACATCATGTATCCTAAATATATAAAGAGTTGGTGTTTTTTTCTCTTGCGGATAGAAGTGCTGGAATGTATCTTTATTCGCATGTCTGTCAGAAGAGTATCGTCGTGTGCCTCTATGAGTTACTCTCAAACCAGACGGTCTGACCCGAACTCCTTTGCCCTCTCTCCGCCAGAGGTCAGATGCAGGTCACGGTGCCGCGCACTGACACATCTCTACTACTGTTGCCGGTAGTGAGAAGAAGCAGCTGTGTCTAAGGATATCTTCAGAAGTATGTCAATGTGAATCTGTACCTATAGTTATTACTAAAAATACTTTACTTACAAGATAAATTACTGTTTACAAAAGGAGAAGCCTTAGGACATATCACGTAGAAAAACGTATATTAACAAGTTCGAAATAAGTTAATTGATGAAAACCATTGGAGAAATCACTTTACCTTCTTGTTTTTTTTTTTTTTTTTGGTGTTGTTAAAAGTAGATATTGAATACAGAGCTAATTATGTCAATTAATAGCAATTACAAATACCTAAGTTAGATAATCATGTTTAACATTATTTAAGATGCCATACTTACGATAAACCATATTTGGATGTGCATTATGAATGAAGTTGTAGGTCACCTCTCTCATTCTATTTAGGTAGTCTAACATTTAGCCAATTTGTTAAAGGGAGGGATCGTATTTTCTTATGGTCAATGGATACCCGTTTTACTTTCCGTAGAATTCCCGTACGATTTCTGGGCTTTTTCTCTACGAAAGTTTGATTTTGGGATGTGTGCACGTTAATCCAAATCCCATAATGACAGACAGGGCAAATTTAATATTTCCACAGTCGATTCCAATATACTCTGAACATTTTCAGGGAAGTCTGTGGATAGCTCCAGTTTTCTTTGCAGTAAGTACTTGCCTTTCTTCTCATATCTGGTCTTAATACATTTTCTTATATCAACTGTCATCCCCACTATTTCTACATCTTACATAGGTTAAAAAAAAAAAGTTAATCTGTATTATTAAATACAACAAGACTCTTTTCCCAGGGAAATTCCTCCGTACACACTATCGGAACTTTATTTATTTATTTTTTTTTTGCTGTGTTAGCCTCCCTTGCAACCACTTAGGGTCATTGGAGGGAGGGGCTATCTACAGGTTGCCACCCCTTTTTAAACACCCATGGCTCAGGACAAGCTTATACCTATATTATAAATAAAAGATTGACCTGGGCGGGATTTGAACCCGCGGCGTCAGAATTGCGAGACCCGTACGGATCCCCTGAGCTAGCCTGGCGCCCCTAATATCGGAACTCTTATTATAGTTGGCTTACAATATCTGTTTTATCATTTGTAGTTACAATTATTTTTGTATTTAGTTCCCAAGATATATTTTAATGAGCTTCATTCTATTAATTTATCTTATATATAAGTATATAATTGCATTCAATTTTCTGCAGTCCCACTTTATCTTATATTTATAGTTTCATTCCTATATTTTGTAGTTAAGTTATATTTCTCATTTAATGTTTGATTTGGGTCCAGCTGGGACCAATAAATAAAATAACTTACTTTTTTTGGTGTAATGAAAGTACAAGCAAGCACACTTTTGTAGTGTGGATGCCTGACCTGTATTCCTTTTCCCGTTCCGATCAAAAGCAAATTGTATAAATGGACACGTCTCAGGGAAGTCAACGATATCTGCATAATAGCCTTATACAATGATTACATTTAAATTTGTAATCGAAATACTTATATTATTCGTTTAGAATGAAAGGGTTGAATATTTCAAAACACTGTTATTACTTAGAAAAAAAAAAAAAAAAAAAAAAAGGCTTCGCCCGTCGTAAATCGATTTTTCTCTAAGTTCTGAAATATCGAGTTTTTTTTGACAGTTGTAATAAGTATTATTTGGCCAAGAATCAATGTACATTATCTAGTAAATAATGGAGTGTTAGCCACAAAAGATTATTGATTGATTTAGAGATTTTTAGTTTTCAATTGCGTTTGTAATAGGCATCAGTGGGGGAAAAAATGTTTCCGAAATCATTTCGTGATATTATATGACGTAGAATTTTTCTGTTTTCTGTTTTTTTTTTCGCTTTTCTCCTCATTTATTTGCGCATATTCCGTGCACAATATATATATATATACTTTCTAGAGGTTAATGGCTATGAGATATTTACCACATACCAGCTTTCCATTCGCTCAAATTGTTAGAAAATAAAAAAACAGAATACACGGGATGTAATAGTGACGTCATTAACGAATGGTTTTTCCTACAATTTAACTACTTTTTACATTTTATTTTTTTAAGTATTATGTTAGAATATAATTAACAGATAAGCCATTTAATAGGAGAGCGAAATTTTCTCTCGTCATATGAGTTTGCACGGTTGGTCTTATTTGATCGAGTAATAAAACGGAACGAGTGACGATTTCAACATAAAAAGAAAACTTTACTAAATGCTCGTCGTCGTCATATTTCTGAACAATACATGGAGTACATTATAAAGCCAACATAAAATGCAAAATGGATGCATCCTAATATCTTTGTGTGATAAAGGATGGACTTTAATGTCTCTGCCAATTGCCTTTCCAGCTAGACAGTTCTCATGTTTGAAGGCGCATTCTTGAACGCACGGTGCTGGTGAAAGTTCCTGCTCTTTATCCATTGATTTATCTGTCACTTTATTGGAGGAATCACATAGAGACATTTAATTATGAGCTGACTTTCCACTTTGCCTTGGGCAAGGAGGCAAACCTCCTCATGTTGCGAAACAAGGGTCTTGTCACCTAACAAATATCACACAGAGTTCTTACACAATTTCAATTGCTTTTCCCATAAATCTCTTTGTTCAAAGTAAACATTTGTTCTACTGAAATCAAGGTGATTATGTTTTTGACATTTGTAGCCTATATTTTTCCTTCAAGAAGAAAGACAAAAATAGTTATAAAACTCAAAGCAGATTAGAAATATAGAAATTTAACTATTTATAATACCGAGAACTTCTTATTATTATTTTTTATATAAATAAGGTTATGCTTCCTTTTTAACCATTTAGGTTCATGGATGGAGCGCTATCAAAAATTACCTACCCCATATAAATAATATTTATACCCCATAAAAATCTTCTACCCCACAAGCTTTTATTTATCGATAGAAGGGACAAATCCCGCAGCGCCATTTTTGCGAGACCCAAACGGATCACACCAGCTACCCAAGACTCCAACTATAGAGTGATGAACAAAAACATTCTGCGCTACTTGGTCTGTTAACCCATTGTTTATTAGTTTAGCTATAAGAGCTCTTTAAAACATTTAACCCTTTTGGAATTGGTTTTTGGTTCAAGCTGAAATGAAATTAGAGACATTGTCGGGACAGATTCAAAGAAAGTTCTTAATTCGGTCCAGCCATTCAGATTTGCATGGAATTTGGCTTATTGCCAAAAAACTAATGTTTATTTTTATCTGTGAAGAAATAAATAAATATATGCATTTATTCATAGCAAGTTTGGGCAAAGTACACTCATTTTTAAAAGAAGAGTTTTTTTGACCGTAGTTATTATTATTAGATGATTTAAGTTGGGGTTCGGTCAAGGTAGATCCAAAAAAAAAAAAATTTAAAAAAAAGGTTATTTTTTTAAAAGATTATCTGCCTGGATTTGGATCTACCTTGACCGAACCTCAACTAAAATCATTTAATACTCTCCTTTTTATTCTGTCTTGGAATTGAATGATTCTTTAAACGAAAACCAGCAAACTTTGATGATAAGGGTCATAATTAATGGCCTTAGACCAATAGAAAAAATAAACTAAGAATACTAAATTATTTATTACTAAAGTTCTGTTTGTTAAATGACATAAAATATTTAAACCTACCTCTTTGAAAGTTACAAAATAAAACATTAAGTTGTGTGTCAAGAGTTGTGTAACACTGAAACAGCATCTTCGTGGTGCTTGATAAAGTTGGAATTGATTAACTTAATCAGCAATTGATTAAATGCCAGTTATGTTACGGAATAATTGTTTATTAGCCATACTCGACATATATGCGGTATACATATGCGACTTTATAGTGGTTATTATTAAAGGCTATCCCCTGACGTAAAAGAATATCTTATTACATATGTTCTTCCTCTTTAAGAGGGCTTTGGTGGTTGCGTCCTCCAGCTTGGAATTGAGACTCCGCAGGACCGTCGGCCGACTCCTCTTGGTCACGAAGTTGAAGATGGTCTCCTTGATGGACGCGCCGAGACCTTCCCCCATCTGGGCGGTTAGGTCGCCCAGGTCCGTCACCTCCATGTAGTCCAGCTCGTTCGTGCAGTTGTCCGGGGTCCTGCTGGCCGAGATCTGGGTCACCATGGAGACGGAACTCGTCCTCAGGAGGAGCGGGTTAGAGGTGGAGATTCCTGCCACCTGTGGGAACAGTGGGGAATACTACAACTCAGATCTTCTCCAAATACAAACAAATGACACAATTAAGTATTATATTACTGCCGAAATTTCAGAAGCCTACATGAATAAAAACAGAAACAGAGAATCCTTCTAATAATGCTTGATGGATGGTAAAGAAAAGGATCAATGTAAAAACTAAAATCTCCCTCAAAGAAAATTTTATTTTAAACTCTTCATTTTCTTAAAATTCTTTGAGTAGTTTTGTTGATATAAAATATATTTTTAGATTTTTTAAATTGGTCTTTATTGAAAAGATAACAATAAAGTTATTGAAATTTTTTGAATGAAAGTAGTTCTCTTTTTGGGTTGACAACAAGGAAAAATTTCGGTTATAAAACCTTAATATTTTATTTTATTTTTT
>KZ806997.1:642549-662344 GCA_000696205.2 Oncopeltus fasciatus
TATATATTTATATATAGCATAAATAAAAATAAATATTCCTTTGATTAAATAAAATTTTCTTTATTAATATTTTTCTAGCAAGTAGATTTGACTTATTTATGGTATAAGGCTATTTTATTGATTGGATTGAGTGTACGACACAAATTTATATTTACACCTAAATATATACGTATTATGTAATCACTTTACATTCATGTACCTATAAATTATAAAATTCTTATAATATTTTGCTTGTTAAGCAGATTTCCCATGTTTCATTATAGGTGGATATAAATAAAAGTAAGTTTGGAAATTATTTTTATAAGCTGGAGACAACAATGAACCAAAAGTGTATGATCACTGTTTGCTCGAAAGAGTGTGTGAAGCGCTCACCCATCTTAGTTACATTTGTAAATGTTATTCTTAACAAACATTTTTCATAAAAATATTATAGAGCATAAAAATTAGTAACATACATTTTACAGTTATTATGTTCTAAAAACTTTTCAATTAATCACACAACAACAAAGCTATTAGGATTATAAATTTTGGTTTTCCCCTAAACACCCTCTTTTCCTTATTTGATTACAACTAAAATTTTATTAATTGAAGAATTTGAAATAAAAAGCCTAAATGTTGATTTTTATTCCTTTATTTAAAAAATAAAAGGTCCCGTACGACACTGGAATATCACTTTTTAAAGACTTTCTTAATAAGTGTTTTCTTGAAAAATTTATAGCATATAAATGTTACAAAATAAAGTCTTAATTATTTAATTTTTTATGTAACTCTAATAATAACAAAAATGCTACATTTTAAATTTTAAATCGACCTTTAAGCCTCCCAACTTTTCCCTACCGATTTCTGTCAAGAACACTTAGAAAGGTTAGCAAATAACACCTTTTTCTAATATTATGAATGATTGAGAAAGACAAACACACACACGTGTGTGCACGCGCGCACACATATATATACGTTGAAAATGTAGGATCAGTAAAGATCCCTTGAAATATTTGGTATTGGTATGAATTGTTGAATTCCTTATGAGGAATCAACGAAAAAGAAAGAAAACATAAGAATATAAATAATTAAAGAAATGATAATGAGTGAAAATAAACCTGGAACATTGCCGCAGACAGAGGTAGTGAATATGAGCAGGAAAGACAAGAGTGGAAGCATCTCTGGACCGAGCACTTCACCTTCAAGAGTCAGCTGTCAAGTAGTCCTGTTTCAAGATCAGCTGTGCGGACTTCCTGATCAGCTGTTCCACCTTCAACACCGACTCGGGATTCGAGTTCCTCTTTCAGGTTCCTCTTTCCGCTCGCCAGCTGATCCCAACAACTCTTGACTCCGCTGAAGGCGGCCTTCGGAAGGGCTCAGATCCTCGGAAACGTGCGGAAATAGAAGGCGTTCCCTAACGAGGAGAGGCAGGCAGACTACTCCTTGTCGGACGCGCACGACCAGCCCGCCAGGCAAGAGGAGCGCATGTCTAATGAATCAGCTCTTGTTTTCTTCTTAGATGACGACATTACGTAAGGATGACGATTTATGTTGCCGTATTTCCTCTGAATAAACATGACGGGGTTCGCCGTGGATTTGTCAATAGGCACTGCCGGGGAAAGGAACAAATTAAATCTATTTGTACAAAATTTCTTTTAAATATATGTATATTCATAGAAATTCACCTCTGAATATATGTTTTATATTAGTAAACACAGAGAAAAAATATTCCCACAAGAACTTGAAAGTTCTTAAATCGCAGAGAAGGTTACTACTTTAGTTTAGTAATAACAATGAGTTATATCACCTTTTCCCTCCAGGTTTTCTTTTAGCAAACTATTTTTTTAATATTTAATTTGTAATAATTTAGAAATTATTTTTTTTGTATGATGACATAGTTTTCATCTTGACAGCCAAAATCAGATCATTTTGAATGTTTTTCCATTTTTAATTTTTAATTTTTAAATCACTCCATCTTCCTATTATAAACAACATGACATTAGGTTAGCCTTTTATCCTAAGAAGAAACCTCAGGACTCGGCTAGAGCCCGCAGTACAGGGCCCAAGAAGGCACAATTTTTTAAACATATATAAACTTTATGTTCCTTAGAGTACATGGGAAAATTAAAATGGTTTTTATAACCCTGAAAACTTTAAATTGATCTTCTCGCTTTGTTGTGTGATTATCTGGCTGAATAGAACTGCTCTATACTACATTGTTTAAGGACATTAGACGGTTCATAAATATATTATGTCTAATCAATTGCTAGGATATAATTTTTATTTAAAAGTTATTTTCAGTAATTGCATGATTTTATTTGTCAGTAGAAAAAATATGTTTTGAGAGTAAAAAAAAAATTTACTTTTCCCAAATCCATCTTTTAATCACTGGTTAGTCACTTATAATGTTTAAATTTTTTTCATTCGATTAGATTATCCATGATTAAAATGTAAAATGTAATTGAGATGATCAGACAGTCTTAGATGTAGATAAGGAAGAATCTTCCTGAAAAAAAGGGGGAAGTTTTTAAAGACGCCACACTGACTTTTGTACCTCCATGAAGATAATTAAGACCAAACCTCTTTGGTAGAAAGTTAACCAGCTTACGAGGTTACAATGCAGTTTGGATAAAAAGGTCTGTGTTTAGGAGTTGAAATCACTCACGGTTTGCTGACTCACCGTCCTACAACTCAAATTGTCCTGCTGGTCGCTGGGGGGTGAAGATGCACTCCGTCACTGACATCTACTTCACACTTGCATTCAATAAGCTGTCGGGAGTTTTAGGGACCTGAAGAATGAAAGTCGAAGTGCAAACGTTCAAGAGAGACAAAAACTGTCCCTTTCAACTTGACTTAATTCAAAAATAATTTTTTTAAAGTCTGTCAACTATGCGGAGTTGATCTCCCATGTTTCAGTCTGATATATGTATGGGTTAATGCCATATTTTCTTTTGAAAGCTTAAAGGGAAACATAGAAGAATGGCTCTTGATTGACAGGGAGACAAGAGGATGGTGTCAACCCTAACTCTTCTAGTTTGTTTATTATGAGCTATTTGTAAAAAATATTACTAAATTTTAATATTCAAGAATCACATTACACAATTAATAAGTTTTACATTTTCATGTAAGAGCCTGTTATTATTATACCTTTTTCGTAATAATAACAAAAACTAAAATGATTCAATTTGATCGTCATAAAAATCCCCATACTTTTAAATCAAAGAATAACAAGTTATTACAATAAATGGCAAAGAAATGTAATAAAGAAAACAGAATTAGGCTTCTTTATTTAAAAATTAAATGGCTCTTAGAATAAATTATCTAAGGTATATTCCTAAATATCTTCATTAGTACTCATTTCTCGATAAGCTGTTGTAGAACGTTAATGATATAAGATTACTTTATAGACATATTGTTATGCTTAAATTTTTTGTAACTCTGTAAATAACGATTTTGAAATTTTATTTATTTATTTTATATTTTTTTATTTTTTTTGCTGTGTTAGCCTCCCTAGCAACCACTTTAGGTCATTGGAGGGAGGGGCTATCTACAGGTTGCCACCCCTTTTTAAATACCCATGGCTCAGGACAAGTTTCTATATTATAAATAAAAGATTGACCTGGACGGGATACGAACCCGCGGCGTCAGGATTACGAGACCCGTACGGATCCCCTGAGCTCATAAAAGGCGCCCCTTTATTTATTTTTAAATCTCCTTTTACTTTGTCGATTTAAGCTAATAACGAAATCATCCATCGATTTACATAAGGAGACCAAAAATCTAATTTCATTGCATTATTGTTAATGTTCCGGACTTATGAATGTGTATGGACATCGATACATGTTTGCATACATTTTCGAACGCTCGCTATATCTAACTTCTCTTACGCAGCATTTGTATCGATGCAACCGTCCGGGAGACATGCCATCGCACAAATACGCTTAGTTATAGGGTCTGTCAGGGAAATCTACTGATAGCTACCTTGAGTAGACTCTACCGCCTGAAGACTGTTACACACTGCGCAGACAATGCAGTGTCACACTTAACTGAGTAAGATTTATCCCCTGAGCTTTCTCTTGTCTAATTACCGATATTGCCTCTATCTATAGTGTTTTTCTTAATGCTTTAAGATTTATTTCTTAATTTTAAGGGGACCAATAAAGAGTCAACAGAGATATTTATTTACACAAATCACATAATTTAATAACACTAGGTAAATAATCTAAAAGGTTATTTCCACCACCAATGAATTGAATATAGAACTGTCATACCTTCTATTATCCGTCTTTATTGGTTTCTGCAAACCATCTTCTGTTGGCAAGCGCTTTCGGACATTGTCCATCTTCTAGCCGAATGCATGCGTTCACTATCACTGTCTTTATTCAACTGCCTTCAAGTTGAATACAGAAAGTGACAGTGAACGCATGTATTCGGCCAGAAGATGGTCCGAAAGCGCTCGCTAACAGAAGATGGTTTGCATAAACCAATAAAGACGGATAATAGAAGGTATGACAGTTAATAAACTAAGTCATGAACTACTTATCTAGGCAGGATACATAGTAAAAATACTAGTATTTATCATTTTTGGAGCCTCCAAACTAAAAATAATACTTCAAAATATACTTTAATTTAAATTTGTCCCAGCCAATTTCAGACTTATCATTATATTTGTCCTTAATTATTATTTTAAAAAAGCAATTAGAAAAATGAATCCTGTAAGCTAATAAACAAATAACAACCATGGATGTATCATGTAGCCAACAATATCAATATATGAATAATAAAGGTTTTTTTTTTTTTTTTTTTGTTTTCCACAATTTCCCTATTATTTTGAATTAAGAACATTTGAATCTGTTTTAAAGTTTATTGATCTTTTAATATTCCGAGGCTCATAAATTTCTTCAATTATTTACTTTTACAATAGATAAATTTCCCACCAAAATAAAATGCATGCTTATGCTGGTGGTAGTTTAGCTCCAGGCAAGATTTTGAATTTTTATACTGGATAAAATAAGCTGTATTTATTTATAGTATGCCAATAAATTGTTTTTGAAAGTTATTTAATATACTACTGAAAAATAGGTCAGAGTTTTCAGCCTGGGTTACAAAAATAAAATACTCCAAATTTATTGGGTAAATTTTTTTGTTTTATTACCAACGTTTCGACGTAACTTGTAACTCATCATCAGGGCGATAATGATGTAATTGGTCACATCTCAGTTTCATTCTGCAGTGAGAGATGTGCCCATAAACCTCCATCGGAAATCTCCCCATACTAAATTATCGCCCTGATGATGACTTAAAAGTTAAGTCAAAACGTTGGCAATAATAAAATATTTACCCAATAATTTTGAAGTATTTTATTTTTCTAATCTAGGCTGAAGCCATGACAAATTTCTCCACCATACTACTCGACGGCCAACTCTTCATTAACAATGTTATTTAATATACTACAAAACTAAAATTAATTCCGTTGTATGAAAATCTTTATAATAAGTTTTTTTTATAAAGAAGTACATTTTGTAGTCCGATTGATAGTAAAGGATTGCTGCCCTACTTCCAAGCCAGAAGAAGGCTATATCAATGAGTCTCTTCTACCCTTTCATAAGCAAGTAGATGTTTATTCATGTCTTATGGAAAATAAAGTTAAGTAAGGATTTAAGGTCAAGTAATTTTGGGTAACTAATAGTCAAGGAGATCCGTTCGGGTCTCGTAATCTTGGCGCCGGGGGTTCAAATCCCACCCTAGGAAAGATTTTATAGAAAAATGAAAGCTTGTGCAGTGCCACAGATGTTTAGAATAGGATGGTAACCTGAAGGAGCCCGATGGGGCAAAGAAGGACAATCTCAAGAAAGTTTTTCTTAAAATAAAGCGGAACAATTCTAGAAGAAGATTCTCCATTGAGTAAATTCTGTGGAAACTAATTTTGAGCCTATATTTGGAGGCAGTGGTCCACGAAATCTGAGGCAGACGAATTCGAGGCAGCCTCCTAATAGAAATGAGCCGTGTCAGAGGTCACCCCGATGACGCTAATTGGTACTGGGTCTTCTGGAATTCGTTGCAGACTCCAAGCGTGACAGAGACTCAGGAATCGCTCTTCCTCCTTGTCGAGGTGAGCTGGAGGTCGCTACGCTCCAACAGCTTTGGATCGTCACAAAAGATAAAGTGTGATTAGTTGGACGGATGATATTTACATCAAAGATCATACCTTCCTATTCTACACATCAAAATGTGCTCGTGTATATATTGTATTGTATTTTTCTATAAAAAAAAAAATATTATATTAAATTATATTTATGGAAAGCAATAAATAAGCAATATAAAAACAAACTTTACTTCACGCAGAAGCAGTTTAAAAAAAAAAAGAAAAATATTTTTGATATTTCATTAAGATCGACGTATATGATTATAATTGGTGAATTATATTTTATTATTCTGAGGGAGCAACGAGCGTAAAAGAAAAGATCTCTAACTCTGACAACCTGACTGTACTGACCGGAGGAAGGAGTGGGGGAAGGGCTCACCTATAGTTATATACATAAATCTTTCCCATAATAATGTGTTTTTAGAAAAAAAAAAAAAAAAAAAAAAAAAACACCAATTTTTATTTATTAATTACTAGATATTGGTTCATTTTAACTCATATAATTTAAACCCAAAATAAAATATATTCCACTGATTACAATCAACAGTCTAAATACACTTAAATTACATTTTCAAATAGTCGTCTATCTGAATAATGTTATAGGATGTAAAATGTTTTAAATTGTGTTTTACACTTATTTCTTAAGGTACTAAGATTTTAGTACTATAAATATATTTTAGTTTTAATATTTTAGTACTGTAAATATATATATATTTACAGGCACGCACGCACGCACGCACGCACGAACGCACGCACGCACACATATAACTGACATTTTTCAAAAATCGCCTAATGGACATTTTCTTAGGAAAACTTGTTAAACTGCAAATTTAACTATCACATCCGATACCACCCAGTTCAGAGTTTTTTTAATGTCGGCTGTTTAGCTTTTAAATTAAAAGAGTAATGCGACCCTGACCGGGAGTATTATTTACGGCGGGCCAACAATGGTCGTGAGTCGGCGGTATGACTATCTGATACGTCGAGATAAGGCGGGTCCTCCTGCCGTTCTTTCGTGTGAATCCTGCGAAGGTTCGAGCGTTTGTGTTCCCAAACCGGCCAAGGAGCGGGTCAGGGGGATCCCTGTAGCGTGATTAACATTTCGGTTATCGTACTGCCGGAAGAAGAAAAAGTATGTAATTGCTTCGAGAATATATGACCTACAACACAGACAGACAGACAGAGATATCGACACCAAGGTAAACCCTGACTGTAAAGTGACATAACTCACGGAAAGCTGAATATGTCAGATTAAAGTACACCCTGAAAAAATAATCTATAAATTAAATTTATTAGATTTATTTCAAGGAGCATGCTATTCCCCTTGTTATTTATCACAAATGGAATTTCCTTTTGGCTCTTAAACTGATTCTACTTTGGAAAAAAAAAAAGATGTCTGTTCAATATCTTATGTACAAAACTGAAAGCTTTTACTTATTTATGAATCTGTTGAAATAAACGACTGCACAGATTCTTACAGATGGGTGATACATATATGAAAATTGTTCACAACTTCCACTGTTCAAATAATTTATTTTGAAGATTGCAGAGCGCTTACAAGGCCTATTCCTCATCTTGAATGATCTTTGTTGTTTGAGGTACACACTCTTGGACCTCGGATACTATATAGAGTGTAGGCAGAGAAAGCGTGGTTTCTACACTTGAAGTTGTAACTGTTTTTCATTTATTTCACCCATCTTTGATTAAAAACCTCCACCAGCCTGCTTTATATAGAAGTATAAGATCATAAAACGGTTTTTTCAATTGGGTTCTTTAAATATCGAACAACATTAGCTCAATTTGAGGACGCTTCCATACCATCTAATACTACTAAATTATAATAATATTATTATTACCTCATAATTATTTTATAATTAAAAGTTATAAATTACAATTTAAATCTACTATTTGAAAATTCTGCTGTAATATCTGCCAAAAATAAAAATAAATGTAACTTTACTAAGAAAATGGGTAATTACCTAATTCAATGTTTATACATACAAAAAAACACACAAATCGCTCTTCCTTCTTAAGATGAGCTGGAGGTCGCTATGCCGAAAAGATTTGAATCATCACAGAAGATAAAGTGTGATTAGTCGAACGAAAGATATGTGCATAAAATATAAATACCACTCTATTCTACACATCAAATAGAGCCTGTATTTATTGGTGTGTGTGCGCGCGTGTGTGTGTTTGTGTGTGTGTGAGTGAGTGTATATATATATATATATATACAAAAAATTTTCTGAGATGAGTAAATACTAATTTTAAATTATCAATTGGGTCAATGATATAGGAATTTTATCTGCATCCGATTCCAGACTTATCAGGGTGATTATTTCACATGGTAAATAAGATTTTGTAAGGAAAAATAGGATAAAAAAGTAAAAAAAACGCTTTCCTTAAGATGCACATTTTATTATTATCGTTTGCTCTGTTTAGCGATAAGCGATTACAAAACAGAAAATAAANTAGTCTTATGTTGTGTTAGAAAATAAATAATAATAACAAATAAAATAAATACAAAAACATTGATAACACACACACACACATATGTATCTACAAATATATTTGTGAGTGTGTGTGTTTATTTAATTCTGAATTGTATTGTGTATATTTGTATTGATAAACGTAATCTGAATTATTTATTCAAAGTATTCTTATAGCATAATCCTTAGAATAAAAATAGGTCCGTGTACATCTTTTTAGTAAGGAAGTACCGGTAAAATAGAGAAATTAATTCCAAAAAATATTTAAAAAACTTCTTAAAACTCCAAACTTCAATTTCAAAATTAGTTCGTATGAGAATATTTGACGACAAATAAATGATGGGTTTCTAACTTACTTCATACATTATATATTTATAGGTAATGTATTTATTGACTATCGATAAAGTATTTTATTGCAGCAAGGAAACAAGTAAACGGGCCTGTAGAAATAAAGGAAAGAAAAACTAAAATAAAGTGTGAACGGACACTTGCATCGACCTGTGTCATTTGACTAAATTTGAATTAGTGTGCCAATTGTACAATGGAAGATATAGAAGGTACTTCTGCAGGCGAAAATGTGTTTTGCAAGAACTAGCCTACTTGAAATTGTTAGTCATTAGCAGGCGTCTGGCGGCTGACTGTTTGAATATTTGAATAAATATAGTTAATATTGATTTGACGTTAGAGTTAAACTTGAATGCATTTCGTATTTTAAACTATGATCTCCTCGGGTAATGACTAAAGTGAAAGTATAGTTAAGATTTCTTCAGTCTTATTATTCAACAGGAATTACTTAATGACAATGTTTATGACAGTAGAAATTTTATAGCAGTAATTGAAAACGTTTTTGTGTATATTTAAATCTAACAATGGCTTCTTATGAACACCATATCTTATTTTATGTGAAGATAAACTAACGATAAAATCCCTCTATTGCTATTTAATTTTAATAGATTTTGCTTTAATTTTTTTATATGATATTCATCGATACAAAACCAATGATATATCTTTAACGTCTCTGAATATTAAAATAAATTGTTTTATTGGAATTTAGCAGAAGTACTTCAAGGAAAAATAACAAAGATGTATTACTTAATCTTTCGAGACATGTCAATTAACTAACAGTGAGTTCCAAAGGAATTGAGAATGTCTTATGACATACGTTTTGAAAAATATTTTCGAATCCTACATACATGACATAAAAAATGACAGTCACTAAAACTAAAATACACACACACACACACACATATCTATATATAAATATGTATTTATATATAAAAAAAAGTATGTGAGTGTGTGTGTGTCTGTCTTTCAACGTTTTTTGGACAACAATTTTAAGTTTTTCGCTAATAAATTGGGCCACTTTTGTTATCTATATTTGTTGAATGCTGCATTATTGTTTTTTATTTAATTTTTTTAATTTTGTAAAGATTCACATTTAGAGAGCTTTTAAAAAATAAAACAAATTAATCAAGCCGGAAGTTGAAATAAATAAGTTTGGAGATTCTCCTACTCTGGTAGACACTCACCAAATCATAAATATCCTGGCAAAAATAAGTTTCGGTTGCTCAGTTCGAATTTTTTCTCGTTATTTTAATAAGTTTAAAATCAAAATAAAATAAGTTGTATACATATTACAATTGCACAATATAATTTAGAATTCTTAAGAACAGTGTCTAATTTCATTTGTAACATTTAAATTTTATCAACTTAATTTCTTTAGTGAGAGTGGTGTCATTGGTCACCTTCTCAATTGTAATCAATGAATAATAACTTTAAAAATTTCTTTAGAAAATATACTGTAGTTTAATTAAAATGGTAGAGTTTAATAAAACAGCTGTCCATGGACGTATTTACAGATTAATTAATCAAACATTTTAATTTCATGACCTTTAATTTTTTTTTTTTTTAAGAAGTACCTTTGGATTTAATTACGACGTATTTAAACTTAGTGTTTAGAAGTTTCTACTTCGGGCGAGTGAGAAAATGCTAGAACACGATTTTAATCAATTACAAGTTTTTACAGTGCACGCTTGTTCGTCAACACCTGGGGGGCGATAGAGTTCCCGATATGACGAATCGTGAGTTGTTTCCCACATACATGTACGCACATTTTCGATTATTGATTAAGCAGTTGTGCAAATGTCAGCAACCCACGCGACCCCGCAGATATCTCAGCGCGTTCCAGCTTTCCAGGTTTGCGGTCAGACCTGACGAGTCGATAAGGAGTCGTACTCGGCTATTTCTCCTGGCGGAACCCCCGATTGCGTCCGATCCCACACAATCCCTTTGCGTCAGGAATGTTTCGGGTATATTGGCTCCAGCGGTTCCCGAAGAATTCGGGGCTCCAACTCTTAAGTTTGATCTCTCCGAGCAAGACACACCCTCTTTCCTTACTGATAATTTATTAAGAAATTGGGAGAGTTTTGTCCTGCAAGAATATTGTGAACTAAACAGAATTTCTAACACCACATTGATAAGATTTAATAACTGATTTGATAATAAATGTCCCAGAGATCAAGTATGGGAATAGTTATTGTCGTTATGACTGGCCCAAGGCCGACTAGGAGTAAGGAAGTTACTGTCTTAACACCTTATTAAGTACCAATATTAGATGTTTTTCTTATAAAAAATACAATTTAAAAAAATACATATTTTTTAAATTATCTGTCAACGTTTCGGCTTAAATTGTAAGATATCTTCAGGGCATTCATAGAGGTGAGAGGGGACGTCGTGGCATCGTGCCTGGTGCTGCGAGTTCGAATCTAGTCCTGGGCAGGACGTTATTCTGGAAAAATAAAAGCCTGCCCTCAGCCATGGATGTCTAAATGGTGACTTTATGTTGAAGTTCAATCTACAGGTTAATAATAAACGAAAAAGAAACGAAATAAAAAAAAAACAATGCATCTATTAGTTCAATATATATATATATATATTGTTAGTAGCTTGAGGCAGTTCGACAAATATATATAACTTAATTTTACAAATAAGGTTTTAGAAGGAAAAGACTGAATTTTGAGCAAATAAATAAACTATTTGTTTACTATATTATTCGCCTATGGCTTTTGTAAAATCTCTCACTAAACACTGAATAATTATATATTGAATGATATTAATTATCTATAAATTCAAAAATTAATGCTTAAAAATTTAAGAAGAAAAAATTCTGTTGTTTACATTTGATTTACACACAAATAAATACAAAAACATTGATAACACACACACACACATAATAAAGAATAACCTAAATAAATAATATATTTTCTTAAAACTAGTCCAGCTGTCCAGAAACTGAAACAAAAGTAAAAAAAAAAAAAAAAAAGGAAAAAGTCAGACATACTTTTTCTTTTATATTTTCTTATAATTTTATTTCTGAAATCAAATTTAATTAAATGTCAACTATTAAGTTTGAGGGAAAAATGAAATTTACATTTTTTAGTTGTTTAGTTTTGAACGAAGTAGTAGCTGCAGTTAAGGATAATAGATTTAAAAAAAAAATAAGAAAAAACTGACTAGACTCTGCATTCAATTCAAAGCAGTTGTTACACCTAAATTTTCTAGCAAAACTACTAAAAGTTATTGTAGAATTGTAAAACCTTGTCTCAGTATTATTATGTTTCAGAAATAAAATTCAGAAAAGTAAATAATATACATATAAACTATAAGGAAGAATGCTAATATGCTAAGCCCAAAGTAAGGATCAGATACAACAGTTTGATACACCAATTTTGTTTTACCCTCTCTTCTGTTGAAATTTACTTTCCGAAGTATTTTAAATTCTATAAACACTGTTAATAGCATTCTTCTTCTTACTAGAGATTAATGTTAACAAAACGCTGCTTTTTGTCTTAATCAAGTAATTTCATGATTAAGTAATCTTGAATGCTCTTGATAAAAGAAAATTACTGCTGAGTACTGAGGGTTGAAGCCGTTAATTTAATTTTACTTGTGCTTTTAAGTCTGAACTCACTTCAATTTGCATGTATTCCTTACATTCGCCGTTCATTTCAGTAGAGTAGTCACAGAGAGAACGGACAGAAGTTACGAAATGTGACTTGTTTATACAGAGGTATCAGAACTAAATAACTGAATACGCAAGTTAAATTTACCGCAGTACAAATAACATTAATGTTTATCATTTATTACAGTGTGTCGCCATTAAGACTTTTGGAGTTTGACTTGTAGCGAAATACTGCAATAAAGTATCCTCAGATACTCCTATCGGGCAATTCCAGTTGTGGCAAGAGTAATTTCGAGGACGGTGCAGTTAGCCGTAACTTAGGTGCGGCATACATTATTACACTGTCTTTTTGTATTTGCATCTAAAGCTCGTCCATTCCGAACTGATTAAAATACATAAATCCATCAGATTTAGTTGGGATTTGGAGAAAATTAATCGTCTTTCAATAGTCCCCAATTTAATTGCTACTGCATGTTTATGCAGTTTTAACTTGTGATGGTGATAATTGATAATACTCCGACCACACAGAATTATTTCAATATGATATGGTTCAGAAAGTCAAGTATTTGCATCTTTATTTTTCTCTCCGCAATAGTAGCCTGAATTTAAAAAAAAACACGTTTTGATATTTTTATAATTATCCTTTATACATTTCTTTCACATCTTCCTAAAACTACTACGATATTTATAAACAGAATAAAATATTAGAATCGTTTGCTCGATTCATTCAAAAACCACAGACTCCTGTAAGGTTGTAAGTTATACTGTTTACATTTTCCTAGATTTTTAAGAGCAATTACCTCGAATATATAAGGAATTCGGTAGAATTGAGTTTTGTATGGATGATTTTGGGTTAAATCATGCCCTTTCTTATTGAGCCAGATTGAATTTCAGGATTCCAATATTCAATTAAAATTATTTATGACAAAGTCAAATTGATGGGATGTTTGTCTTACATGAAGAAATATGCCTGATTTTGAGGTGATAATCAAAGCTTTGTAATTTTAAAGAAAAATTGCCTTTTCAGATCCCATTACTAAATGAAAGCCCTCCACCTGTGCAATTGCTAATGAGTTATTCGACCTGGGAGCAGAATTTAGACATTTAACTTGATATTGATTTGTGAGGAATACTTAATTATTTTAGGATAGGAGTTATTCGTGGTCTGTCCATCGTGTCGCCCGCCGGTGTAGCGGTCCGTGGCCACATACCCCTTGTAGAGTGAGCATAGCATATCCAGTACTCAAAAGGGCGGGCATCCTCCCTTTTGCAGGAAATTTGCAGTCTCGGGGCCATTCGAATCCTTCAAAGGCAACGGCTAAAATGGTAGGAAGGGAGGAAGGCTTGCTTACCTCTGGGCGGTGTCCAGTCTAGCTGGTCCCAGACGTGTGTTAGAAGCTCGACCGTCGCAGTGCAGTAAATCGGGACAAACCACGTGTGTGTTCTGTACGGGGTTCTTCCCTCCGTTAAGGGGTGGGATTGCATGTCTAGCTGCACAACCCTAACTTTTGCTAAAGGAAGTTTTATATAGGAAAATGTATTGTGGAGGTTTATATATATATATATGATTTAGTTATCTAGACACTACTAATCTAAACTTGTTTAAACAAATTTTATGTGGAATACGATAGAAAAAGTTTTATGTAAAATTGTTTGAAATTATTTTTATTGACCACATAAATTTACAAAAAACATGAGAGGAAAATTTTCAAGATTTTTTTCAACTAAGCGTCTGACGAAATTAATATTTGACAGTTAAAAAAGCAGAACAAGGCTACTGCAAAGAGGATAGAAAGTTAAAAAAAAAAACTTAACAAACTGGCAAGCTTCTGTACTGGAGACTGGCTCAATTCACTTTTATTCTGTGACCAATTAAAGACTCGAATTGCTAATTTTCGGCTTATTGAGTGAGGCAAAAGCAGTTGTTCTTGAACCGGAATCGGTGATAGCGAGTACTTGCCATCAGCCACGTCTAGAAGGGGTGACATTTATAACTCGGCGATAATAAATAAGTTTGGTAATGTGCCCCCCCCCCCTTTTTTTTTCTTGTATCTTTGGAAAAGGAACTATAGTTATTAGGTTGAAAGTAATTTTCGAGAAAAAAAATTCCAGTGTTACCTATAACGCTTTCACACTATTTGACAAATCACAATAAAATTCAATACATGCATACATATATATATATATATATATATATATATACACACACATACAAAGAATAACTGTAGCATATATTTTATCTAAATAAANTATATATATATCCCTTGTATTGAAGAAGACCTGCATGGTAGAGGGATAGTGAACGAGTACAAAAAATATATCTTTCGATCAGTTTGGTATATATTGATACAAGCTACAGGTAAAGTTTGATACATTTTGATAAAATGGTGGACGATTGAGCACGCACAGACAAACACATACACATACATTAGCTTTTCTAATTTAGGATCAGTGATAGCACGTTAAAATTTTCAAAACAAAATAAAAAATGGTATAAATAAATACCAATACAAATATGAATAGCTTGTTCTATATGGGAAATCTTATATAATGTATTTTTAAAACGAAGATAGAATTATAAATATTGGGTAAATAACAGATAGATACAGCAAATTCTCGGTAATCAACCTTACTACGAGCGTTTTAGATTCACGTACATTAAGGTCACTGTTTCTCACCGCTCTTTACTAGGTTCTCTGCTGTCACTTGCTCACCCAAAATTATCAGAATCACTGTAAAATATTTTTTACGGAAATTGTTATTATTATTATTTAAAATTGAAAACTAGGTGGCATTATTTACTGATAACTGTAGAATAACAATCTGAATGTTATTGCTAAGCGAAAGATCTGACTTTATTTTCAGAGTTTCTCTGATTTCTGCACCTCATTCCCTTAAAACAATTGGAAGCAACAACTGGCCTAGACAATGTCTCGTTCAGACATGTGGCTTATTCACAAATAAATAATTACTTATGGCCAGAACTTCATGAACGCACTTACTTAAATTTCTTTTCAATACTCTTTTTCGCCAGTACCCCCATTATTTGACTACATATTTCGTTCTTATCCCTCCAATCAAGTATTCTGGGACATAAAGGGATGGGCTATTTACGACTAGACAACCACTTTTCACCGCATATTATAAGCACATGTACCAAAGGGTAAGATTTAGCACAATAAGCCTGTTCAATATGATTTTAATAAAATTAAAAATAATATTTGAAGAGCATTATTTATTTTAAAATCAAAATTAATTTAATTCGTTAAAATTCAAATCCCTTATTGAAATTAAATGTTTTATTGAAAATTGTGGCAAAAATGAATATTTAAAACGTGGTGAAGGAAGGAATTGGATACATAATATGGACCATTTGCGATTATTCTAAGGGTTCTGTATTGAAAGGAATGAATTATTTAAATGTTGGACGACTTGGCAAAATATCTTATTAAAGATAATATTTAAGATTGTAACTTCAAAGGTTGGGTAGGCTCTCATGTTATTTATTTACAGAAAACAAGTTAGGCCTTTGAGCTTTCTTTTACAAAACTGTTGGGTAAATTTTTTTTTTTTTTTATTCAAACGCACTTCTTCCTAGAAGAGGGAGTTCAAAATAATTTCATAATGATAACAGTACCAAATATCATCGTTGTAATTAGTAATACACAAAAGTTCGTACAGCATAGAAGGTGTATTTTAACACCTATTTTTAGAAAGTATTTTAACTTTCTAAAAATATTTCTACTAAAAAATTCTTTGTCTGACAATAATTCTCCGGGTAACTTATGTTGCAGTATATGTTTAAGAGTGTTAGGAATTCTAAGCCCATGCATTACTCTTCCCTCCAGAACACATTCTAATGCAGGCTGAAAATGATTTTGCCTTCTCTCATAGCTCTTTTAGTATTTACCATGCATTTTTCTGCACACATATGAACTGTATTAGATGGTTTTACAGTAATTTTAAAAATAAATTGGCACATAAATCACTTCTTAAATAATTTTGTAGGCAGTCTAATTGCTTTTGAGCAACATATAATTTTGTTCCTTCCTTTTACCCATAGAGTAACCAGTGTTCTAGTGGCCCATCTACACCAGTATTTCGCATACTTATAATTAATCTCAAATTGAAGTGTAATTTTGTAATTATTGGATGTCAATAGAAATACTTCGTTATTGTTAATCATTCCCGTTAGATCATTTGCAATATATGTAAGGAATGTACACTAATCTCTTGAAAAAATCACGTACACAATAGCCTCAATACGTGGCTTTGCTAGAGGCTATATCGCAAAACTCAATCTATACAAGAAACATTTCCGAATCAATATCCAAGACAATTAAAAAATTTTTATTTTCTTACATATTTCAAATGTTATTTTAATATGCATTTTTTTAGTATTAATTATTATAAATATTTTAGAAAATTAAGCAAAATTACACGAGCAATGTGAAATTATCTTTTTAAAAAAATACTAAACACGCAAGTCATTTCCCAATAAAACTATCTACTATCTCTTTATTTTCACTCCTATTGTTTTACTATTGATTCAAAAACTATATTCCATACAGATCTGGTATGAAAGAAAATATTGTTATTCGCTAATATCAGTACTAATAAGAAACTTAAATTCGCTCCTTGGCACACATATCTTGTCTTCCTGACTAAAGGCTCACTATCTGAATTACATTTATGGTAGTATCATGTACTAAAGCACCATCATATTTAAAGCAAATAGCTTATACCATACATGTTTTAAATATATATTTAAAGCTCAAACCGACGTATTTTAATGAATAATTTTTACATTATTAATAATATTATTATAAGAATACATAAAATAATATATTGCGTTTCTTAAATTAATAGAAATTGTTTGATCCGGGAAAACAAATTGTCTATGCGCTCTCCAGCTCCCGAAATAACCAAGATATTAATGTATGAAAGTTAAACGCCTTCCGTTAAATATGAGTAATTAATAATTACTGTTTTTCTTTAATGAAATTTGGGTAACAAACTTAGTTATTAACACAGCATTGAGATACGGAAGTAGCGTAAGAAAGTATGACCTCTTTCGACCAAATTGCCATTATTCCTATTCGTTTTTCATCACAGAAATATGTTTTCAAAGTTTGTAAACATCAGCTGGAAAATGACGAGGAGGAAAGACCTCGTAGTGGAGGAAGGCCAGGGTTGCAAAAACTCTGTGTCTGATCCCGCCGAACCTCGAAGATCTCCAATCCGTTCCGAGATGACTGCCGTACCAAGGTCTAACAAACCTCCAGGAAGGATCGTTTAATGTAAATCGTCTTAAGTGCCTGGAAACGGTCCACGGATTCGTCTTCAATTCGAATGCAGCATGTCCAAACGGCCCTTCGACTTCCAAGAGATTGGAGGACAGCTACTGCTCGTTGGACGTCCTCCTTTTGTCTCGGCGTCCATTCCCGAAAGAAATACTCTCCAAGCCATGACCAGCAAGGCCTTGATTTTATATAGCAATGTCTCAGAAAACATTCTTCGCCATTATTAATGACATGTAATATTTAAAAATACCTAAATAAGCTCTAAAAAGTTGTTTAGGTAAAAGTCAAACACATCTACGATTATAATGCGTAATAGAAGCATTAGTTAGAAATCAAAGTTTACACTACAAGTACAAACATTTGAAAGCAAAAATAAATTCATAAGTAATAAATTCAGTAGCGAATTTTTGATTTGGACTAAGAGATCCCGAATTTTCCAAAGTCATATGAATCAAAGTCGATGTATTTAACATGGTATATTCATGAAAAACTCAAATATTCAGGAATACATTATACACTGGAGAAATTACTCAGGGTTTCGGCCGGGATCAGAAAAATAAAATACTCCAAAATTATTGGGTAATTATTTTATTTTTGCCGACGTTTCGACTTAACGTGTTAGGCATCATCAGGGCGATAGAGATGACTGAAGAGATCTCCGAGGGAGGTTTATGGCCAAATCTCAACTCGACGGCCAACGAACCTCCAACCATGTAACTACATTTCATAATATAACTTTAAGGTTAGGCGGTATAGACCCCTCTTTCTTTAAAAACAGAAAACAAATTTTGTTCTATTTCAAACAGTGATATTAATTCAAAATAGCTTGAGATCGAATAGGACAGGGGAAGCCCCTAATTAATAATAATAACGAAAAATACCTAGAATGGAAGATATTTAAGAATGAAGGAATGCAATCACTTTAGCCTCATTCTCCCCCCGAGCAGTCTAGAGCCAGCTCATAAACTTGTTTAGCGGAAATAAATAATAGAATAATTCATATGCACTTATTTGTGCCTTATCACTAATGAAATAGCTGAAAAGCGTATGCAGCTAGGACCATTCTTAATTGGGACACCTGGAGAGGTTGTAAGGGGTTATATTTGGTACACCAATGAAGATAGGAATGCCATTTATGAAGATATACCACATGCGTTAAGATCCTTGTGTAAGGTTTCCTATTACTGTATTTGCATGTCTCAGAAATAGCTGTAAATAATGAGTAGTTACCTAACAGACCCCAAGTGACATCAGTAAAGAGTGACTCCTATTGCAAGGTTGCTCAATCAGCTATTAGGTCTTTAAATGCACCCGTCGGCGGCCTCTTAGAGATGCATTTCTTCGTAATTATTTGTGTGCAATCGTCACAGGCCATGCTAAATCAATAGGGTTCAGAGACGATCATCATCTCGAGCTAAGTTAAACTGCACGTACGCATAATACCTACTGCTCTAGGCGTGCTCCAGAAGATGCTAAGGCTCAATTAGAGGAGGAACTACCGGCCGTAATTAGAGTGTTTCGGCTATGGGGATAGCGAGAGAAATTATGCCGGACTTTCAAGCGCATATTGAAAGAGAAATTTACCCCCCAGTTAGAGCAGGTCAACAGTTCTGGGTCACTAGTGGGGGAAATTCCTCCGTATGGTAGGCTAAAAGCCCTCTTAAAACCGTATAATCTACACGGATTTCACAAGTATGCCTAAAGCCAATGCTACTCTCACCGCGAGGAAATTTAAATTTGGTCATACTACCAATCCCAGATATTAAGAGGCATTTGAATAAAAGTGTATTATTTCCTTTAAAACTACATAAACCAGCAATAAATATTGGATTTTCTTAAGTGAAATCTGTATCTTCAGGATAGTATCATGACCAATAAAATACCTAGTTTAAGTCTTTATAGAGTATATATATATATA
>KZ806997.1:696610-710878 GCA_000696205.2 Oncopeltus fasciatus
AAATTATTTTGTTAATATATATATATATATATATATTTTATATTTATAATAATAAAGGAATGTATTTTAATATATTCTAACTATGGATATGCTGATAATTTTTAACATAACTCTTGACATAATCTTAAATCCAGTCTTATACATAGTTCATGTGAAAAACTTATCTTCAAATATCCTTGAAATTTTAGTAATTTTTATTTTAATGATTAGGTCATAAAGGATAATAGTTCAAAAGGACTAGTAAAGTTGAAATCTTTGATTAGAACTTATACAGGTGCGAAATTAAAATGGAATGCAAATTACAATTTTAAAGTTTATGTAAGCAATAGTAAAAATATGTATCAATAAACCATAATTTAGAAATTTGGTATATTTGTCAGAATCCGTTGAAATGTTTAGTAAGAACTTTGTTTTCAGAATCAAAAGCACAGGAAATAGCAAGCATACACTCACACACACACACTCACACACACACACACACACACACACACACACGCACACACACACACACACACACGCACACACACACACACACACACACACACACACACACTCACACGCATACACCCTGATCGAATATCAAATATGGGTTTTAATGCAGGTGAATAATTTATCACTCGCTACACTAACCTTGCCATTGGGATTAGGTGGAATATGATAATTGAAGAAACTATATATGCAATAAAAATATCAAATTCTACATATACTCTTCATATAATATTAGTGCTCACCATAAGGGTAGAAAGAATTTTTCCAAGGATAGAACCTTGAGATATTCCCTCGTTTTCATTATATATTCATTGAGGCAACAGACAGAGAGGAGATGGTAGTGAATATGGCATGAGAAGGAAGATATTTCCTCCAAGGTCTTTTAGAAGATAAGTGTCACATTATGGGGAAATGAAGGCACTTGAAGAGAATCCTTCGCGGGAGAAGTACCTCCACTGTCTTGAAGGTGCTTTTCAAGTGGCGAGGAATGAAAATAAATAGAATAAAAGGTTCCACGCAGGAGCTATTCAATTAAGCGAATTTCTCAAGAAAACAATTTTTAATTAAATAAATATCATTGAATGGGTACTTTTTACCTCTGAAGCCGTGAAGAACAATGGGTTGAAAGGTGGAGTATTTTAATGGTGGCCTGTGAAGTGGTGCCTCTCAACGCTTCTGAAAAATATGCTTACTTGAAATCATTATTTATGAACTAAAGTAATATATCCATGTAATTTCGTCATTTATTTCAAATTGGATAGTGGAAATACGAATGTATTCGAACTGATAAGAGAATAGCAGATTTCATATGTGACCCTTTGATTTGGATATAAGGCAAAATAAGATAATTTAGAATTAAAATAATGATTTGCGGCTTCTTCTTTGCTAATACTTACTTCACTAGACATTTCAATGGATTATTATGCAATTATCAAACATCTCTTCTTAAGAAACAGTTACACACTTACATCAAAAAAATTATATCCAGAGGCAAACGTGCATCAAATATTAGAGCGCATTTTTATGTATATAATTTATTCCCATTTCATAATCAATTAACTTTATTATAAAAAATATAGTAATCAACAACAGGTGGGATAAAGAGTGCAGTGTACACGCAAAAAAGAAAAAATCACAAAAAGAAACATTTTAGGGAATTTCTCGCCCTTCGTCAGTGAACGGCGAGAAATACCCTAAAATGTTTATCTTTGTGATTTTTTCTTTTTGTGTGATCACTGCACTTTCTATCCCACCTGTTCTCTATTGCTATTTATCGCAGCCACGAGTGTTTCATTTTCTATGTTTACTTCAGTACACACACACACACACACACATACACACATACAATATACATACAAAGGAAATAATTGAACAGTAAATGTTGAGATAGGATTGCGCAGGTAAGTTATGACGTCATATTTAGAGCTTGCAGTGAGTTCCGACTCAAGTGTCGGCGTCCCCTCGCTGGAGGCGCTCTCCGGCTGTGCCCTGCATCCTGGAGGCGATAGCGGTCTCCAGGCGACAGAGCTGCCCGCTGTAGTCTCTGAATACTGCTTGTCGAGGCTTCTGAGAAATGTGACGGGTCAGCACTGGCCCAGACTTCGAGGAAGCCACCTACCTGATCCCAACACCTCTCTCCAGCGCCGGCTCTCACCTAATCCTTCAACAGCTTCTTCTTACTCTCAATGATCGGCGGGATTCGAACCCCACCCAGAACCGGGCTAACCATTCTATAACGACCCCCGAGGGTACGCCGCCCGTCCTATTTACAATGTTAACCCGAATGAAATAACTCACACGTGCATGTGCGCGCTCACGTACATACTTATATATATATATGTGAAAAAGTTCATTAGCGTCAATTGTAAAAATCTAATACAAATATTCTATACCTAAAATAGGATTTCGCTCAGTTTACGCAGCCCTTCATTAAAAATAAATAATTAATTTAAAAAATGCAAGTTGAGGCAAAAAACATGTTATGTAATTATATTATATAATTTNATATATATATATATATGTATGTATATATACATACATATTCTTCATATATGGTATCTCTTAAGTTTTGTTTTTCGTCGTTTTATATTGTGTAAAAAATTTAATAAATCTTTGAAAACTGTTTTTTCTGATAGTAAATAAATAAAGTTAATGACAATTTTAATCATACCCGTGAGAATTTATTACTATATATGATAAACCATAAAATTAAGCGCAACTGATAATTTGCAGTGCATAGACATAAACCAGTATGTTATGTGTTTTTTTTAATCATGAACCGTTTTATTTCAGTTATTTGACTATATAATTTCCTAGGAGAGATCCAGGTTCGAGTCCCGGCTGAGACAGTTAGATTTATATTATATTCCCTTGCATTTATTTTATTCATTTTTTCCCCCCATCTTTCGAAGAAATTCAGTACATGAATGGAAATAACATTTAAAATACTCTATTGAACGTGGATCTCTTGTCTTCGGAAGTGCCATAAAAGTGCAGTAACCGTTAGTATATTACTGTATTGACATGAGAGCCCTGGTGGTACACTAATCTACTTCAACAGCTGATGGCGAGAAAGCCGCTAGTCGTAATTGTTCAGTCTACAGCTTTCAATATTCATTCATTCAAATCAATCAAACAGCCAATGGATTGAAAGTTATATTTTGGTTGGACCTTATTTTTACTTCTCTATTATAGGATCGAAGGAGATCTCTTTAAATTTTTCAAAAGTCAGGTCATGGTACCAATGTGAATAGCTTATTTCCCAGTGAAAAATCTCCTACTAACAAGAAGCGGAAGTCTATTAAATAAGTTTTTAAAATGCTACGAAAACTTAAGACTTTCTGATTTTCAAATCAGTAAAGAACAGGTCTCTAAATAAATAGGTGTTTAAAATGACCTTCTTCATTTGATATATATATGACAATTAATACTCAAAGTATAGTCCATTGTTATCTATCGTCATTGCCCATATGCTAGACAATTGTTCGATCCCAAGCTGATACCATTCCTTAGGATGGCTTTTTGGACATCAAATTCATTTTCCGCAAAATGATTTTTTTTTTTTTTTGGAAACAATGGACCATTGGAGGAATAAAACTCCCTTCTGGTTGTTCAAACCAGGTTATCCTGGAATCCTACCAGACAAATTTGAGTAAATTCTTTCAAGTTGCCCGCAGTAGAGATGAGTATTCATAGATCATCAACCAGGAACGAATTCATAATAAAATTCCAAAAAAATGCATTTTTTTTTTTAAATTGCCCCCTTGAACCGTTAAAGCATTTTGACTGCGATTTAGCCTCTGCTTACGGGTATCTAAATAAACCCTCTTCTCCTCTTAAGTGACAATCATAATAAAACAAACATCAATGTATATATAAATATAAATAAATAAAGTAAAATGATAAAATACATATCAGAAGGGTTTTTCAATATATTTTCACAAATTTCTAACCTCTTAGCTGATTGCTGAGGAGTAAGTTCGTCTACTGCTCTTTTTCACCTTATCTATAGAGAGTAGATATATACTTAATTATAATTTCATACGTCACATTGAAAAGTTCGCGAATATTTCCACAGCTGCTGAGATTTATTTTTCAAACTAACACCTCGCAGAGCGCTGGTCAAGAAAACCTCCCCTTTGTTGTTTTTGCTTCTGCAGCTGAAAAAAAAAAAAAAAAAATTGTTTTCCAGCAATACTATAATATGACGAGAATTCCGTAGGTAGGATACTGTCATGTTTCGTCTTTGAAAAAAATAACTAAATTTTAAGATGTAAATGTGATTTGGCAAGCTTTTATTATTAGAATTAAGTGGTAATAAAATATATACACTCCTTTTTTTTTTCTTTTTTTTTTTGTGTTGTTAGCCTCCCTTGCAACCACTTAGGGTCATTGGGGAGAAGGGCTATCTACAGGTTGCCACCCCATTTTAAACACCCATGGCTTAGGACAAGCTTCTATATTATAAATAAAAGATTGACCTGGGCGGGATTTGAACCCGCGGCGTCAGGATTGCGAGACCCGTACAGTCCTTTTAAATTTTGAATTTGATTGAACGGTCATATTTTTTTTTCATATCCCCCTTTATTTGTTATCGATGGCCAAATTTATTATGACTCTTCGTCTCATTGCTCTCACTGTCTATCATGTCTCTCGTCTGAGGGTAGCCTCATTGAGGCGGCGATTGCTCAGACAAGTGCGTGGCCTCTTGAGGGCCCTGGGGGGTGCTCTCCGCCGAGGGTGGGAGGGGACTCGCCCCACAAGGCCGACCTCACGATGTACCTCTTCTGTTGCAGTCCCAACCAGTCGGTCTTACCAGCCACAGGATGCCCGCTCCTTCCTCTGCCTCGGCTCGCAACGCGATCTTCTGCCTCCTCCTGCAGCTCTTCACCACCTCACATGTAAGTCTTTTTTATTTATATGTATTAATATTTCTGCACATTTATATATATATATATATATATATATATATTATATATATACTTATAAGCATANATATATAAACATATATTTTTTGATTTCTGGTTTTATTTTTTACAATTTTTTTAAAATTTTTACACTTTGTTTAAATCATATGAAACATACTATTTCTATCTATTCCTTAATTAGATAAGCATTAAATCACTCTCTATTCTCTACCAAAAAAAAAAAAAAACTTTCATCAATAATATTGATAAAGATAAATTCATCTTTCATAGAAAATAATTCATTCAACAACGCTAAATATGCCCTTTATTGTTTATAATGGAAAATATTTAAATGCTAAATTATTGTGCATTTCTGAAGTTATCGTTGTGAATTAAATAGAAACATTAACTTAAATTAATTATAATCATAATTTTCGCATTTATCATTAAATCTATAAAAACAATCATAAGATATTCCAAATTAAAAAAAAATTGTTCATTACTTATTAATAAAACTCTATCTAAACAAATATAAAAACATTATCCAAAATTTACATTATATTATGTCTAAAAATTAAAAAAAATCACTTTACTATCACGAATTAATATTCTTAAAANTATATAAAAAAAGTTTAAAAATTTTATTTCCATTAAAGGGCCATTATTATTGTTTGTTTAAGTAAAAAAACAACTTTTCTATTAACAACATTTCTTCTATATTTATTTATGTCTAAAATAAGAAATTTTTTAAAATCAGTTAAATCCAATTCTTCAATATTGTAAGAATTATTTTGGAGTTCGTCGTAATGTTTCTAATTATTATATATTAATAATTTATGCCAATAAAGCGTGAAACTATACCCACGCATATTTTAAAATATTATTTCTAATCATATTGACAAATGTAAAATTTTAAATATTACTTTAAAAAATTACATGATTGAAATTAAAAATATTACTTTTGTCATTTTTTCAACTAAAAAAAACTAGGATTTTTTTACTTTTAAAGTATATATTAAAACGTATTATTTATTTATACTTACGAGCCTGATACTTTGGAAGCATATCAATACGCTATCATTGTAAATTAACATCAATAAATATTATGGGTTTTAAAAAAACGTAATTCAAAATGATTTTTGTGATGCTATAATAATTAATATAAGCAAATAAAGTTTTAATATTTTATTATAACTTTTTCTATCACTATTTCACACACACACACACACACAAAAAAAAAAAAAGTATAATTTAGTTCTAAACGTATTACATGAAATATTTTTTATCAATAAAAATTTACTCGACCATTGATATCAGTTTGCTTTAAGATAAAAATAGAAAAAATAAAAATTTTTATATTTGTTCTTTATTTAAATATAAAACACTTTACATAGAACAATCAATTTTAAATTTTCCTTTGTTTAATTGTGGAATGTTGGCTTTTTTTCAATTTGGCTGTGAATGAATAAATTTTTAATGAAAATAGTATTTATGTTAATTTCAGTATGGTTATTCATGGTTAATAAATTATTTTGTTAATGAATTGATTTAACATAAAAATTGCATGCATATCAAAACCCTTAATAAACTAGGCTGTGTAAGTCAAACAAAAAAAAAACAGAATATGATTTTCATCGTATAATTATCGTATAAATATTAAATTATCAGTTGTATTTATTTTCTTCTCTTATTTTTCTTGCATCCTTTCCAAGCACTTATATTCAAGGAGAGAGTGGATATAGGGTGATAAGTACTAAACTTAAAACAAGCAAGGCTCGGATAGGCCATAATTATTCCTGGATAAAAGACTGTCCTTTGCAGGACTTACATCCAGGATGGATCCAATCAGATATTCCCTCAGGCAGCCAATTCCTTTACTTAGTGGTCAGATTCTTGCGTTAAAATAAGTAATGCAAAAAAACAAAACAAATAAATAAAGTATAATTGTGACAGACTTTTGTAAAATGAAAGTTTTATTGACGAGGAAGCAGTTGTTGCACACAAGTCTATTTAGAAGAATAATGACTTGCACATATTGATACCTACATATATTAGTCTATTTCTTCAATTCAATTAACTGATTGATTTAAAATCCATAATTAATACAGAAAATCTAGTTGTATCTAATTATCCAAGTCAGATAACCTTTGATTTTTTTTTAAATTGTCCAAATCGGACACTCTCTCACATTAATTTAAAATTACAACGTTAAATATAACTGATTGGTTATAGTTTAATGTTAATTCAGATAGCTTTATAAAACTTTAACACTGGCTGTAAAATCTATATATTTTTCGTACCTCAGGTTTTATTGTTCATCTGTAAAAAATTCTTTATAAGTTATTACAGATAATAGAAGTAGAATTTTTTTTATATGGAGCATACATTTTTTCATTATTAATATGACTTAATTACTTTTTAAATAAGATAGATCAATTTTAAAATTTATAATAATTCTGGTAATAATAAAATACTAAATGTCAAAACTTTGAAACTATTAAGTATTATTATTTTATTTATACTTCAATTGAATATGTTTCTTTCAGAAAAGCAATAAAACAAATAGAAACCTATTGGATAATTTGAATTACATCACACACTAACTTCCTGTATGAGATGTCATCTAAAATAATTAATGAAAGTTAATATATTTTAATAGCTCTAAATGATAATAAAATAATATTGATTGATTGAGATGCGGTTTGTTGAGCAATAGCAATGACAAAACCTGTAATTGACATTTTGAAACGACTGTAACACATTTGTGTGCTACTGAAGCCACAGATACTTTAGTTAATTGTGCTTTGATGTTTCAAACTCTTGTTCAAAACAGATTTATGAATGGAAAATATTTTATTTTAAATGCTAATGTTTTATTTAACATTTTCATTCACACACTGATTAGATAGATTGTCTGGCTAGGTCATCACCGCACAACACCAAAGACAACACCTGTGAACCAGGGAAGCCACAACCGACCACATCCTAGAATTACGCCTCGGGGTGTTAATAATGTACTCGATATTAGAAGAAGAAGGGAGTATTCGGTAGTAAAGAAGAAATGGAAGAAAATGAAAAAAGTAATGGATAAAAAAATTAAATTGTATAAAAAAAAAAATAGCAAAAAAAAAAAAAACAACCAATCAAAGGATATATATCCCCTACTCCCTACCACTCATAAGTTAAGGAAGTGTGCTTCAAATCCATGAAAATCAGAGTTTTCCTGTAATGCTTCTGGGATACATTTTGAGTAGCTGTAAATGATTGAGCTTACCGATAAGATACTGTGAAAGATACAAAATGGAGCTTGTAGCACATCTCCTGTAAAGAAATCTGAAGCAAAGAAAAATTTGAGCATATTTGCAGGTTTTTACCGATCTCACTCATAACAAGCTAAAATACAATCCATTCAATATATATATATATATATAACTCTTTATGAAGAAAAAAAATTATTCTGTACATTTCATACACTTAATTTTTGATGGGGTAAACATTCATTGATTAANATATATATATATAATTATACTTAAATTTACGTTACTTTTGTCTACAATTTTGAAAATTAAATAAGCAAAATACGATGTTTATGCTTCAATCAGCCTTTTGAATGAGATACTGACTTTTCGTCAATATTTTTTATTTATTACTAAAGCACTTAAGAGATATGAATGATTTTCTTAATTGCTGAAATTAGTTGGGAAGCGGTTTAGTGAGAGACCAAATCATAGTTTATAGAATATAACAGTAGTAAAAAGTAATAATCTATTCAATAATTTTATTGATTAATAATATAAGGCAACTGGAAAAATTAGTCTGTTTAGTTTCTGCCAGGATCAGAATAATAAAATACTCCAAAATTTTTTGGTAATTATTTTATTATTACCGACGTTTTGACTTATCTAATAAGTCAACATCAGGGCGATAGAGACTTTAGAGGGAGGTTTAAGGTCACATCCGGAGAGATGTCCGATGTAGGTTTATGGTCATATCTCAGAGTGCAGAGCTAAATACTGTTTACTGTCAAATCGACTTACTAGTTATTTACCGAAACGTCAGCAATAATAAAATAATTATACAACAATTTTGGAATAATTTATTTTTCTAATCCTAGCAAAAAACCCTTAACTAATTTCTCCAGCATAATAAGACTCGACGGCTAACCAACCTTTAACCATGCAGATAATTAAGATCTAACTTCTTTGAGGCGAGAAAAGACCTCTTAATTTAAAATTATTGAAGTCATATTCGATATTTGAGATTAGATTTTCATATCGGTACTTGAGTCGGTTAACGGCTATGAAATCAATTGAGCAGGAGAGTGTTTCAGGAAATCATAAAAATTGTACATAGTAAACTCTTATAATTTGAATCATAAACAGAAAATAAGAGATGTAAAATTAAACTTTCTAACATTTATATTTTATAAATTTTTTGTGGAAGATACTATCATATTTAATGGTGTATATAAGAATGTAACTACAAAGGAGCACATCCTAATGACACCCTCTCGAACAATTATGATCTGAAAAAGTTATTTTACCATTTAAGCTCATTGCTTTCTCCAGCTTTTGTTGTAAAATAAGCAATTTCCTGTTATCTATGACTATGTGGTAGTGAAAAAGAAAATTCCTTTAGATAACACAGCTTATATGTGACGGACTTTTATTGTTATTATTATATTTTATTATTGTTGAGTGTATGACATTTTATAGTTAATAACAATAAATTTAATTTATGTGCATATTATTTGAGCGTATTTATAAAATTATGTCTATCTTCATATGGAAAATAAACTACGCTCTAACTGAGTGACAAATATCCATGAAACGTTCTTGCTTAATTCAATATGTATTACCATATTAATGATTTTGAAATAAAATTATATTCACGGTGGGATATCCCACTATGTAGATTATAATTATTTTAGTCCTAATCGGCATATTTTTGCTCCAAAGTTATGTTATATAGAATATAGTAAAAAAAAAAAAAATTGTATTCATGTAATTATGATAAGCATTTGAGTATATATTCAGCTTAAATTATTTCTGCGCAGTGGATTGGAACATCAACTTTCACGTCCTCAGGGGTACAAACCATTTCCAAGGTCAAAAAATACGATTATTCTTTTTTCTTACCCTTCACATTATGCGAGTGATGATTTTCACGTTCACTTCAAAAGTGTCATTGTTTGTCTTCACAATAGGACAAAAAAAAAAATAATAAAAAAAAATCTCTCCATTGGGCAAAATCTCACGCGAATGTAAGATCAGCGAGCGCCAGAAGTATGTGCACTGGCATTGAGCGTAATGGATTCCTCAATGGAGAATCCCACTATCCCCGCCAAGGTTGGAGACCGGTTTGCTAATTTTGTAATTGCCATCACTTTCCAAAGAGGTTTTTCCTTTTACTTCCCTGTATATTCCTATTATGCAGGAATGGAACTGTGATATAGTGAAAAATGGATGAACGGGAAAAAACATATGGTTCTTGAAAGACAAGAACTATGTAAATCGTTCCTAATGCTAACACAATACTACTGAAAAAGCTTCTAAAACAACTAGTACCTCCCCTATTAGTAGATTTATCTTGAGGGAATCAAGTTGTTTGCGTTGTTAATGATGAGAATTTTAGTAAATATTTACCGATCCCACTTAAAAGAACTTTGAAATATGATCTGTTCAAAATTATACAGCTATATTATAGCAGACAATAAATATTACAAAATAAATATTTACAAAATAGAAACCATTCAAGGCCATCGGAGAGAGTTCATCATTGGTACTTCTAAATTAGACAATTATTTATGTAATATTCCTTGTTTTTTATATTAACATTTAAACTTGTATTTAGGATTAAATAAAAAGAATAAAACTAACACAGCAAAATTATAGAACACAGTGAATACTAAAATATTCTTTAAATTTATGATTTCTAAATTATGTATTTTACATTTCTTTGTTCTCAAAATTTTTGCTCCACACATTAATACCCCGAAATTTCACTCACTATCAGTAACTTCGAATTATTAACTCATTAATATCTCAATTCCTCTGAACTGGTAAAGCATAATGTTTTTTTATTCGTGTATAGAATATTAAAAGAAACAGTTTAAATAAATAAATATAAATATNTATATATATATATATATATATATATATATATATATATATATATATATATATATATATATATATATATATATATATATATATATATATATATATATATATATATATATATATATATATATATATATATATATATATATATATATATATATATATATATATATATATATATATATAAAGACTTATGTACAACTATAAAAGTTGCAAATTTCTACTAAATAAAATAAAATGTGGGAAAAATGTCTGGTTATGGGTCTAGATGACTTCTATTAATTTAGAGGTCAACTTGATATTATATAGAAAAGTATGTTGATTAAGATTTACATTTGGTATTTTATAATGGGTCTACAATATCCCAGAACATTAATTGAACTTGGTCTCTAACATAAAGAATTCCATGATAAATAAATTAATAAGATGAAAATTTATATAATGTTAATAATAAGGTAACTAATAATTATTTTCTTAGTTTGCTAACGGCCGATAATTTAAGATAATATTTATTTTAAACATGGAAGTCTTATGCTATTTCTGAAACAGAGAGACAGCTGTAAGTGTTCATTTCTGAAACAAAGACACAGCTGTCAATATTAAATATATTGCTGACGGACTCTAAATTAGACCTTTCATCAAAATTTAATATTATACCGAAAATTAATAAATAAGTCATTATGTAATGCACTTAGCTCAGACATTATATACTTAAAATATAATAATAACTAATGGCATTCTTGATGAATAATGTATTCAAAATAAGTCGTTCATTCAGGTATTAAAACATTTCTTTCTTTAAAAATAAAAAATACATGTAAAGTTTTTTCCGGGTTGGACCGTGTAAAGTTTTTGATGGTTGCCGAGCTTTCGCACACCCTGTGATGGCTTCTTCAGGGCTGAATAGAGAATGACAAAAACTTTACATACATCTGATGACTGTGGAAGCCTACGTGAACAAATAAAAAATACAGTTATTTACCGTTATGAAGTAATGTTAAATTTTACGCAAAGTAATTCTAAATTTCATCACAGATAACTCTTAATAATAGGGAAGAAAATACATAATACATATCATATTTATTTATTCTGAAGTCATTAGGTTAAATTGTATTGCATGCCATTTAATGATAAGCATGGAAGGTGGAAAATCGCTAAGTAAATAAATGATGTTGTGCAAAGGTCGAGAGATGTATTTCGGGACCTGCTTGAAAAAATTATTCTGAACCTGTTACACATGATAGAATCTAACCTTCGTTTGAGGTGGCATACCTAAAGAAGCATGGTGATAAGGGGTGAACTCTTACGTACTCTGAAAACATTTAGTTGCATTAAGGGGTATCTAAAATTAACCTATACTTTACTCAGTTGAGGCATTCTCCTAAAATGGTGGGAAGGGGAGGGGTGTAAATAGCCGGGTCCCTCGTAAAATATAAGGGTGTCTTCTTCCCAGGCAATTCGCTCCTACAATGCTCTCTTGCTTACTAGACTGCCTTGTGTCACTCCCATTATTATTTTATGGAACAAAAAAAAAAAATTTTATTAGATAGAATATGACAACTATTTAGGGGGTGTTTAACACCTAAATAATATTACAGAGAAACAATTGGTCAAACGGATTCATTTCTCATATTTCATAAAAGATTGATGTAAATAAGAGAGTAACTGACTAACATCATCTCATAAGGTGTCAAAGGAAACAAGGGTACAAAGTAAGCTCGTTATTGCTTAAGGTCAGGAGGGTGTAGTCTAAGAAGCTCTTAGAATCATCCTTCATTCTTAAATACAATTTTTAGTAATTTTTTTTTTCATCAGAATTTTAACTTTTCCAATTATTTGGTCGTTAAGTTCTGTCACAAGCCTAAATATATACTAATAGATATTGAGGATTTTGATTTTTTTTTTTTTCCACTCATCCGTTCTCAGCCTAAATCTACTTTCATCAATTTACTATTCAAGATATTATACGAGGCATTGTACTTCTGGTAACCAACATATTTCTATCTGGAGAGAACACTGAGTGAAAAAGGGTAATTGAATAATACCAGCTCTAGTAGAATGTCCATTCCGAACAGTAGGAGAGCGCACATTCTTTACAGTAATTTCTTAAATATATTAATAAATATATTAGGTTAAAACAAAAAGAGTGTTATAGCAAATAAATATAAAAAAATTCACAATTATACCTAGCCTAGACCAATAAACATTGATCGGGCTTACAGCCAAGATATTACGTTTATTAATTTTTTTCTTCCTTTAGATCCTCCTTCTCTCCAACCAATTTTAACCATAAGTAAATTTATAGTATTGCTTGTAGTAGAAATTCAGAACAATGAATTTGATTTCTATATTACAAAAATAAGGGTGCCCCTCAATTATACATTCTTAAATATTGTCCTTGAAATATGCTTATTTTTAAATTACTATAGAAAGTAAATTTTTGACAATTACAGTTTGCACATGTGTATTATAAATATAACAATAATGAAAACCATTTTTCCATTTAGTATCTCATCAAACCCTCTCTTTCCCCGTGATCGATCTAGGCTATTAACGAACTAATCAATACGTTGATTTGCCACATGAATATTAATTACTGAATTTGTAGGGTGTTTCTATTTTGAGGACGCTTGGACAAAAAATTCATTTTGTATAATTAGGTAGGGGTGAAGGTATTTTTAGCTTCTCCTAAATAGGATGAAGAGTAAAGATGGAAGAAATATTTAAAGTGTCGCGACTTGGTATATCGTGACAAGTATCTCTCACTGGATAGAAATCTGCTACAAAATATGCATGGAGAGTTGGAAGAGACTGATTTCACATGCGTATGCATGCGACTATGACCTATGCAAATAAATTCTCTTGAGACTCTCAACAGCATCCTGTTTTTCTATATTTTTTCAGTGCAGTATTTCAATTTTAGACTCGTTTGTATGGAAATAATCGTAAGAGGTACGTATTAACAATAAATCTCGTTTAATGCAAAGTTTATCTCTCGAAGGAAGTTTAAAATTTCACAATATATTTCATTATTTATCTTCGGCTTTTCCCACTCAATTGACTTTTTGAATTGTCACTTATGCTATTGTATTCCTTTTATTTTACTCTTATTTAACTGCTTTATTCGTAAGTGTGGTAGGTGATTAAAATATTAAATCTTTAGCAAATTCTCCAGACTTATTTTTTTTTTAGAATGATTTGGATCTTTTCTACCTAAGTTATAGAAAAATAAAGGTCATTTATATATATAT
>KZ806997.1:713014-726464 GCA_000696205.2 Oncopeltus fasciatus
TATATATATATATATATGTGAGGAAAGAGCAAGAGTTATTGGTTATTTGCATTTTAACTATCAAGACCAAAGGTTAGGTCCAATATACATATATATTATATACGTCACTAGTTATTTCTAAAGTTGCAGAGGGTATTTTATCATATTTTTGAAAACAGCTGAAGAGATTTGTTGATAGTGATAGAAGTGATAAGAGGAAAGGGAGAAGAACAATATTTTAAAAAATTTTATTTCGATATTTTTTGAAACAATTATTGCAGGGCATAGTAAATGGAAAATAAAATTTTCCATTAGTTGTTACATATAATACGAAAATTGGCTATTAAAGGCTTATTAAATCAAACTAAGAGAGTTGAGCGACCATCGCGGTTTACAATACCTAACCGAAGTTGATATTTCAGGTTTTGCCCTACAACTGTTAAGTTATAATGTCAATAGCTAAAATCAAGAAGGGTTCCATATGGAATACTGAAAGAACCAGATTATTGTTCCGTAATATCTTCATAACTGATAGCTAAAAAATAAAATTTATACATCGCAATTAATGTAAAGTGTGATTATATGACTTGTTTTATTTGATGAATATGAATAACAAGTTTTATTTGATGAATATTTTGGTTTATACTTAGAAGGTAAGGTCCACTTTTTTTCTCCAGGTTGATCTAACGAGCTAACATTTTACCCACGTTGTCCATTTTAACTTCTTTTTAGAACAAATTTTTATTTGTTGTTATTTATGTCTTATTGATGATAAAAATAGGAATATCTTAAGAGCGCACTTTCTATGTGCTGGTCTTTTATAATTTCCATATTTGTAATGCAAAATGTTAGTAAATGTGTAATTATCATACCTAGATAAATAGAAATGGACTATAACAATCACTTTAATTCTCTTCTTAGGGTTGTGGTATTAGAAAACAAAACACATTGAAACAAAATGTGAAAAATTCCTTCTCATAGGGGGTGCTCAAAGCAATTTCCATGCTTCACTTATGATGTGGACCCTAAACTATAAAATACTTATTTGATCTAATTAGCCGATGAAAGCAATGAGTGTAAAAGGTATGACCACTAACACTAATAGATTTGGGGGAGGGGGAGAGAGAGTGCTCCTTTCATCGCAGTTACATACTTAAATGTCTAGTAGTAATCATTTTTTTTTTTTTTATTGTTAAGATTTTACAGAGGCACCAGGGTAGCTCATGGGATCCGTTCAGGTCTCCCAACCCTAGCGTTGCGGGTTCAAAAGTATTTATTTTTATTGATAAATAATAGCATATATATATATATGAGTAGTTTAAAGTTATGTAAATCAATACATATCTGCTTATTGAGATATAAATTTTAACATTATACAGCGCAGTGGGGGATTTCCTAAACATCCGAAATTTTGGCCTAAACTCAATAATTTTGGTCCACAAGCCCCAGTTAGTTGGTTTTTTTTTAGCAATCTTTAATATATCACTTTAAATCCAAAACATAGTCTCAGTTTTGTTTTTGACCAAAATTAGGCCAATCGGAATTCTAATGGTGTTAAAATTTCACATACAAATATGTATTAACGGCAATAATGTGGAATTTAGCCAGTTTACTCAGTTCCGGCGTGGAGGACTTCTATTTATCTTAATAAATATTTTTCGTAAAAATATATTACAGAACATGAATCATATAAATTTAGTTTTTACACCTATTAAGACAAATTAACTTTTCCGTGAAACTAATGATATATATCCTAATCCTCCTCAACTGATTTAAATAAAAAAAACTATTCATCTGGTTGCAATACTAAGCCTATTATCGAATTTGGTACAACAATTTGAATAAAAAAAGGTTAAATCCCGAGTTTAGTTCCTTTAATTTTAATGTTGCAAACAAAAAAAAAAAAAAAAAAAAANGTCGCACATTGTTAGCCATAATTTGGGTAATTATCGAATTAAGACAAAAATCAAACTTTAAAATGAAATAAATTTTGATTCGTATGAACAATAATACATAATGAAAGAAAATTTACAGTTAGGGATAAAACGCTAAAAATTAATCCACAATAGTTAATTTTTTCAAAACAATATTACATTAATGACAAAAAAATTTTTTTTGTAATTTTTTAAAATTATTTTTTCTTTATTCATTTTAATGTATTTTTCCATTTTGCATCAAAGGCCTTGTTCTTTGATAAAATCTGAGAAATGTGATAACCTTGACTCCCTAATCAGTATTTTCTATGAAAACTTGCATTTTTCCATGCAACATTTCGTGAAATATCCCACTTCCATAATTAAGCAATACACACAAAACTTCGGACTCACCCCTAACTGTGGGAACTCAGTCTCTCCCTGAATGCAGACCATGACCAAAAGACCAGTGGAACATGGAACCCCCGAGATACCGATCTCTTAATATACTTTTGAATTAATTTCTCACCGCCTCCTACAAGGGCTTACATCATTCTGGACAGCTAGCGATTACAGCCGCAGCATATATCATAACTCGTGCAATCCTCACATAAATTATGAAAAACTGCACGTAGGAAAAATTACGTCTTACTATGAGAATTTCCTATTTTCTAAAGCCACAAATCATGCCACAAAAGGAATATCAGAAGCTGGTGGTGTTACATCTTTGGTAAGGACTTGCTAAATAACCCCCTTTAAATTGGAAGTAATTCCAGGCCTATAGAAGGATTTTTATCATTTATATTAAATATATTTTTTAATTTTATGTTACAAAATTAAGGCTTCATGTAATGGAGTAAATCTAATCGCAATTTGAAATTAATTTTTAATGTTACATTATAATTTATTTTATTTATATATTGCGCATCGACTGCTGATGGTCATTAGCGCTTACATTATAATTATTGATAACTAAAGTTGAACCAGTAGATATGTTGGAGATACTGATTGGTATTTCTTACAACAACAAAAAACATGTTAATTGGCTAAATTAATAAAAACTATGACTTCTTCACAAGATTTGATATTTTTAAAGATAGAGAACCCGAATATCGAAGAAAATATGAAAATATATATGAAAATGAAAATATATGTGTGTATCGAATCTGTTCCCCATATGTACTACACGAAATTTATCGGAAATGACAGGAACTATTTGAATTAAATTTCGTAAATTCCAACTATTTTATGTAAGTGTAATCCATTTAACCTTAAATTATTAAATTCGATTATAAAATAAAAAAATTTCCCTGACAACTCCATCCAAACTGTATGACCAGTCACCCAAACAATGAGAACATTTATAAACTCACTTAGTGTTTGACATTTCAGGTTTCTTTGTCTGTTATGCTTATAAATGATGCGTTATAAAGAGTAGAATTTTACTAGAGGCTCAATTATTTTATATAATTCTTAACTCAGTTCCAGCAGTAAAATTAAAGATACTGTTACAACAATAGTCTTGAAAAACATTGTCCAATGTTTATTTCATGACATAAAGACAGATTTATGAAGGTCATATGCGTTTCCTGTTAGAATTTTTTTTTTTTTTTTTAAACCCTCGGTCAATATAGATATTTAATGGTGAACCCTAATGATGAAAGGTGTGTCAATATGCATATTTCGATAATAAATGATTTTTTTTTCATTGGGTCTTAATGACCAATTATGATGCAATGAATGTATTAAAAAGCGGATATTGTTGATTATAGTTATGGCTTTGTGTTTAATGAGAAATTTCAAAAACATATCCCTCAAAAACATTAGTTTAATTTTTGAAATATAATCAGCAAGTGCTATTAAAATAGATGATTAAATATGTAAGTACATGGAATAATTTTCTGCGCTTTTCGGCATATTAATAATAAGATTTCATTTCTTTCACTAACATATTGAAGGCCACGATGTCTTACATAGCTTATTTCATGTTCATCTTTTAAATGTCCTAATTAAGAAGAAAAAAAATATCAATAAATAAATAAATATATATATATTGATAACATTGATAAGCTAAAAAAAAACCTGTAGCAGGAGTGGAAATTACAGAATATATGTTAGAGGGTTGAGTGGTTTCCATTTCGCGTTGAAGGGGCTTATAATTCTAGCAAGCTCAATCCACTGTCCTCGCGGGCTTGCGTGATTAAATGTATCTGGTCTTGAATTATGAGTGCGATTTAATTAACTTCCCTTTCCATAAAGAAGTAATTAGGGAGGTGTACTNTATATATATATATATAATTGAATTTTGATGTTTCGATGCAAATTTATATGCTTGTGATTTACCAGAATACATTTAAAATATATTTATCTGCAAAATTCCTGTCCCTTTTTTTAATTCTGTTGCAAATAAAACGTTTATCTCTCAGTTTATGTTGATATTTTTTTTTATGTAACCATTGGATTAAGTTAGCTGTGCAAATTTAGAAGGCATTTGCTGCTTCATGTGACACTATAAAGACTTTGAAGATCAATACAACTGAGACTGTAAAGAGATTTAATAGACATCGATATCAGCCCGGACGAGTCGATAGTAATCTGTAATTTGTAACGCTTTAGTGGTGTGGGGGGGGGGGGGCACTGTTATCTCAATGTTCACGGTCTGTGCTTTCGAAGTCAGCTCTCGTCGGAAGTCCTCCTGGAAATTGCTGCACTTAAACTGCAATAAAGCTAAGTGAATAATAAGTCCTTCGCACTCTTGTGAAGTAACGGGAAAAGACATGTAACGCTTTCATAGCCTTCAGATTATACTTACTTTATACTTAAGGAAAAGAGACACGTTTTTGAGCTAACGTTCGTGTAATCGAGAAAAAAAAATGTCTAAATTTACGTTTAGTGGCCTAAATTTTTTTTTATTTTCTGTTTCATGCCCTGTAATATTCCTAAACTCAGTTATTAATAATTTCCTTTCTGCGAATTAGGAAAAATGTAAAAAAAAAAAAAAAAAAAAAAACAATCAGAGAATTACTCTTGAAAATTACTTTCTCGAAAAACTTTGGTTTAAAACCTATTTATAAAATATTTATATAATCATAATACCTAATATTTATCTTACCTATATTAAAAAAGAGACCACTTTTTGATTGTTAAATAATTCAGTCAATTAAAAAATGTAAAGTATGATATTTAAGACTAAATATCTGCCAAAGATGTTACAGTGACCTTTAAAAAAAAATTATTAAAACCACAAATAAATCGTATGGGCTTCGAGCCTAAAAAAAAAATGGGTTTCTGCCGCTATAAAACAATTTTTTTTTTAACAAGCCAAAGAGCAGTTGTTAGGAAGACTGGGGGGTTGAAGTGTTTACAAAATAGAGGGCCTTAGGAATGAGCCACCTGACAAAGTACCCGGACCAGCTGACTGACCCCGTTTTTTGGCGGGAAGACGATCCCAGACAAGATCCTACGACATTTAGCTCCGCCTTATAAAAGCCGCCTACTTTCCATTTCCAGGGTCTTCTTTTCACTAGAACTACCGCCACCCTTATGCAACACACGAAATGCCCCAAATAAAGGGATGTTTTCTTATCGGATCTTTCTTTTCATGGCCACACTGTTTGTCTACCTTTTTCTTCTTTAGCTCACTCTCTTTATTTTTTAATATTGAAAAGTAAAATTTCAGCCTGGCTAGGCGGTGGCCTATCTTGGTTAGAAGGCCGCAAAACGCCGCCGTCCTGGACATTGTACGCTGACAATGGCCGGTTTCCCACGTGCAAGTAAACAGGTCGAGGAGGACCCACGGAGAGGACTGAAAAATTATAGTGATTTACAAGTCATGGCTTATCTACGGTAATTCCTTTCGTTTTCATTCCTAAATTGGTACATGTCTCTGTATATTTATTTATGTAATAATGATGTCATCACTCTTTTTTTTATGCCAGTCAACTAGAACATCATATGCTTATCCGGTACCTTGTGGTGAGAATTAATATTTTTGGTCTCTTACTCTTTTTTATAAGTGAATCCGTGTAACTTATTAAAAATCAGGTAAATAATCTAAAAGGTTATTTCCACCACCAATGAATATAGAACTGTCATACCTTCCATTGTCCGTCTTCATTGGTTTCTGCAAACCATCTGTTGGCGAGCGCTTTCGGACATTGTCCATCCTCGTGGCCGGAGGACTCGTAATACATGTGTTAAGGCAGTTGAATACAGACACTGACAGTGAATGCATGTATTCGGCCAGAAGATGGACAATGTCCGAAAGCGCTCGCCAACAGATGGTTTGCAGAAACCAATGAAGACGGACAATGGAAGGTATGACAGTTATTATAAATCCTTTAAGTAAGTAATAAAAATCGAATCGCGATAACATAAATAATTCAGGAAAAAATATGTTCTGTTTTCTTTTCTAGATACAGGGCAAAATTTTTCAAGGCATACATGTCAGGCAGAAGTAAAATGTGTTTGGATAGGGGGAAAATTTAAAAGATTTAGAATTTAGATTTAAAAAAAACTTTCTCAAGATAGTTGCAACGCTCAATTAACCTATATATCCCTGAAGTACTATATGAAGGAGAAGAATTATCTTATTGGTAAGAAACCTCTTTACCTAATCCACATGTTATTAATGCATAAGGAGAGTTATTAAGCCTGAATTACAAGCTGAGCCGGGAAAACTAGAACTGCAGTCAGTGCAATCGAAAAAGAGTGCAAATTGCACTTCCTAGGAATATGCCCCGACCTTTAGAAATCAGAAAGAGATGGTTTGTTACTCGATGCTAGAGTAATATATGCGGATATATGAAAGAAGTAAATAAATAAAAAATTAATTAATTAATGAATTGAATTCTCTAAATACTGCTTCATTTTGTTATGAATTATTCATTTTTAATCTAGAGCTTTCTAGGAAATTAATTTCCGCTTTTTATGTAGCGTAAAAGTCTCTCTTTTTTTTCACAATTTTGATTGTTTTTTAATAAAAGTATCGGCGAAGAGTGGTTGGCGGTACAATTTTTGAATTTTTTTGAGAGGAAAAAAGAACAAAATTTAAAATTATAGTTCATTATTATTATTAACCTTACAAACAAAATAATAATTTAAAAAACTAAGTTTAAAAGAGTTACTTTTTGAAAATTTTAAAACATATTTATGATGAATTCATATTAAGGAAGATTATAGTTTAGAATGTAAATTGGAGTGTTAAACGCGCTCTCTTTTTCTCAAAATACTTAAACTAAACTTATTATCTTTGTAAACTAAACTCATCATCTTTGTTTTTGATCGGCATCAACTAAATTGATACAGTTTTATTCCAGATAAGATTTTGGAATTTTAGAGATAGACCTAATTGAAAAGTCTTATATGTCTTCTTTATATTTGTTATATAAAAAAAATTATATAACAAAACAAGAATAAAGCTTGAATTTATATTTATGTTCTGCCACAATTTTACCGAAGTTACGTAACAGTTAAGATATTTATAGTTAAATTTGGAGGCTCGAGAACCTTCCGGTCCATAACCAGTGACATTAACATTTCCTTTAATTCAGCTTTGAAGTTGAAATAAGCTATCAATTTGATGCGTCGCCATAATTAATGAACCACGGTAAAATATATTTAAAACCGCTTAATAAATTCCCCCCCCCCCTCAATTAACCTATTTGCCACTGCGTGCTTTTTATAACTCCTGAAACAGGTTTATTTATCTTTTTGAAGTTTAATGGATTTTTTTTTTAGAAGCAAGAATGAATTTCTTTCTTTGGAAAGAGAATAAAATTAGATTCCATCCATATTCTCTGGATAGACAGACAGATATAATAGAAATATCATAATCATTTCCCATTTTACATGTCTTTCAGGGGACTTTCTCTTCCTTTAACTGGAAAATAAATCTATATCACTGTACCAATGAATACTGAAGAAGATTTGAACTCCTAAATCTCTAAATTATGATCTCATTTATATCCCAGCAGGCTACTAATTTATATCTCATCTTGTGGGAGTACTCTGGTGGAACGACTCCAAGGTTTGCGAGGGGTATTTTTAATTTACCGCTGCCGGAAGAGCCGTTTTAATATATATGGAGTTCATATTTCCATAGGTGAATGGTGAAGCAGGTGAACCTCTCCCCACCACAATTTCTCACTCTCTCTCTCTTTCTCTCACTATATCAATGCTAGCCGAGATATAGTGAATCACACGGGCTTTACTTTCACAAAATAATTTGCACGTCTGTAGTTCGGTATTCGTAACAAGACTCCCTATCTCATAAGCGCTTTTGACCTTTTCGCCAATTTTGTATTAAAATTAAATCGAAATTATCATTTATTTATTTGAGTAATTTTAAATTATTTTGTTTAAGTATAAATATTAATCATTCATGCCTGCAGAATAATGCGAAAATGTATATTTCCAATTATCATCTATTTCCTATAATTTTTGAAAAATTAAAATATTCTTAACTACTACTACATCATTTACTATTTTACCACAGTCCTTTCCTTTATATAGGGCTAAAAATTAACTTGTTATATATGCTTAATAATGTTAAGTCATTGGAGCACATTAATCATTATTATTTATATTCTAAGAATAGATTTATTGGAAGTCAGAGAGTCTAGACTCTATGTACTATAATTTATTCTGAAAATTATGCAGGAGCATTAGAGATAATTATGTTTAGTCTAAGAGTGTAAATAAAATCTATATATTTACTTAGTGCTTGAATATATCTTAGTAACTCCGTAGGATTATATTTTCCTGGCAGCTCTGACGATTTTTTCATTGCCGAAGATAGATACTGCGTGTTGACAGACCATGTTTACAGTGTGTAACAGTTAGTCGAAGTAAATTGATGTACTAAACGTTTAAAAAAAAAAAAAAAATTACAGAGTACCGAAATCTTATTGCATTTTGAGCTCGCAATGAAAAATTAATTTCACAGCAAACCTTCTTCTATGGATCTATTGATATTAACATTTTAATTATTTTACAAAATAAAATGAAAAGATACAATATTCTCTTTTGTATGAATTTGGAGTCATGTGTTGAAATACTAACATCTCACTTCTATTTTCTCTGTGTCATGAGATATAAAATTAATTTCAATTACCACAGTAAACAATTGATTTAACTTCAATTTTATAAATTATACATGTTGCAACGTTTAATAATATTTTACTGTGACGTTATGTATATATTACATATTCATAAGAGTGATATGCCTAACTGTAAATTTGTATCACTTAAATGGTTTTTGGCACATCCAAATACCAATTGTACTTATACTTATAAATGATTATAGGTTTCTGTTTCACTTTTTCAGCCTTGTAATTGTACTGATAAAATGCTTGAAACGAAAACCACACATAACAATTACAGTTTTCTGCTGAGAGTAAATTACCCGTTATCTTTCAATCAGCCTGTGACGTCTTCGTGGGCTTATGGGTTCGAGGTCTCTTGCGTATGCAACCACCACAGACTGATCCTGGCCATCAGCTGAAGCGAAGGATTGTTGTTAAGAGAGATCATTTAGAGAAAATGAATAGCTCGAGCTACCCACTAAGATGGCCCTAAATAATCTCGTCCAAATATGGAAGGAAATGCCGAAGAGTCAGGCCGGCATTACTCCCATGCACGTTTGGTAGGGGTTAAGATGACGCCATGAGCTCTGTGACCCAGCCATGTTGAAAGTTGTTCATTAGTTCTGCACAGTCATTTGTCGGCATAAAAATATTAGGCCATGTTTCAATTTTTTAATAAAACTCTTAATTCTATGAAGTTCAGTTGTTTTTTTCTTTAAGTTCATTGAGTCTAAAAAATTTTAACTGTCAAAAAGGTTAATTTATATATTTGTTTATATATTATCACCACTCACTGTGTTAACCAGCTCAATATCACAATATTACAAGCAAATGATATATATGTAAGTACTCATATAAACTAATAAGTAGATATAAATATACATACAAGAAAAAATATACAAAAAATATGAAATACTAGATAAAATACTTCAAATATTGTATTCATTAGACTACTAATTAAACTTTCGTTTGTTTCTTTTTGCCTTCATTTCTTTCTTTAAATATTGTATTTGTTGTGGTATTTAATCCCACATTAACTTTATATAATAAAGTAAGGAAATAAAGGGAATAAAATTTAAAAAAAACCTTATTACCTCAGCTCCTTCGATCATAAGACGATATAATCGTCTTGCTCGGGGGTTTAGACTCCCAGTAGAGTGCGGGGAATTTAATAAGTTATCTTATTAGCCTCGGCGGTGAAATTCTGGCTAGCGGGAGAAGCCGGTGAAGTCCGGTAAGCAGGAGATCTGGGTTCGTGTCCCAGCTGATGTAGCAAGATTTTTTTATTCTAATCCCTTGCATTTATTATATAAAAAAAAATATGTTTTCCAAAAAAATGATATAATTAAGAGAAAACGAAACTTAGCCAAGTTTTTGTATATGTAAAGTTTTCTTCAGAAAGAAGTTAAAAATAAATTTTACTCCCTTTNTCAGGTTCTCAAGACATTATTATGCACTGCATTTCTGATAAGTAGACATTATATCATCATGCCCTTTTTTGAATAGCAAGTTTTTTTTAATTAACTTTATCACGAGAGAATTTTTTATCCCTCATATTTTACGTATTACATCAATATTTTAAATTATATCACACATTTTCACTCTCTATCTTATACATGTATATTATATGTGTGTGTGTGTGTCTGTGTGTGTTGGTTCAGGATTCAAGTGTCCTAACTACTGGGCACCGTGCTCCTTAAAAGAAAATAAAGTTTATGTAAAAACTACCTTCACCGATCCCTATCAAAAAAACATCTGTTAATAATCTCTACGGTCGAAAACTCTCAATTTGAAGTGAAATAAAAACAATTTTATATTTTCTCCGCTTTACATAGAGTTAAGAGTAGGCTTTAGAGTGTAATGATCCTATTTTTTTTTCGAATAACGTCTTAAAAATTTACAAGAAAATCTTGTTTTAAATTTAATGTAAAAAGAAAAAAGAAAAAAAAAGACTAAAATAATAAATTAAACACTCCAGCTTAGATGAACACTTTCAAAGCCAGTACCTTATTTCCCAGTATTCATTTTCTGATAAGCATATGGAATCTTTGGCTTTTATTTATTGTATACAAGTAGTTTCTACATTTATTCAGCTGACCTGAATAAATTCCTCGCTACTTACGTACTTAGAGAGATTTATTGAACTCTGCCCGGGACAACAAGAAGAAAGGTTCATTGCCGGCTCTCACAAGGCCTTATGGATTGCCCAGCTTAAAAACAGAAACATTCATAGGCACTTATTTCGCAAGAAAATAATAAATAACTTGAGATAAAAGGACAAGTGAAGAACCTGATGTCATTAAAGAGAATACAAAAATACTATCTCTTTAAAAATCTGCATATTTATATATATATATGTGTGTGTGTGTGTGTGTATAAAAACAAGTGCTTCTAAGTATTCAAAAACAGTTGTTTTGTTTTCATCGAGTTCAAGAAGTAATAGAAATTCTAAAAGTGAAACTAATAAGAAACAGGTTACAAAATATTCATTATCTAGTATAAATTCCAGAAAGTTCAGCTTCCCCGTTCACAACTCTCAGCCTACGAAATTTAAAATTAGAATGTTTATTTTTATTCAATATTTTTCATTCATTTATTTTGAGACTCTTATCAGAGGTTATGTTCGTTTTAAAGAAATATATGTAAGATAATAAACTATATGTAAATCTTAATATTAATATGAGTACTGCACCAATTGAAACAGATTTGTATAATGTAAGAAAGCAAGGAAAATCACTTAAATTTAAGTAAATTACAATAGTGAGGAGGTAATAACCACTCTGTGTATTGCTCAAGATTCTGATCCCATCCTAAAAATTAATTGTGAACTGACTAACAACACGAAATTCTAGTCTTGTCGTAATTTGATCGTAATTTATCCTTATATTAGAAACGTTTTAGGCTTTTAATTTTTATAAAGTGATGAAAAGTTATTTTATACTGGTTTACACATATTGTGATAAATTTCTCTGACGTAAGAAATTCTCTTTACTTTTCGTAAATTCGAACAAGCGGGAATTCTAACAATTCAGTAGGATATTAATTATTAAATATAATAGTATTTTTTATTATTATCCAATTCTCAGTTTATTTACTAAACAAACATTTAGCACAACGCTCAAAAAAATTTTCATAAATAATGATTAGTTTAGCACTCTGAGATGTGACCTAAAACCTCCCTCGGAGATCTCTTCAGATATCACTGATGATGACTTACATGCAAAGTCACCACGTTGGCAATAGTAAAATAAAAGAATTACCCATTAATTTTGGAGTATTTTATTTTATTTCATCCTGGCCGAAACCCTGATAAATTTCTCAGGCGTTTATAAATATATTATCTGAATTTGAAATCTATGACATACAATAATTTAAAAGACACTGAAGTCATTAATTAACCTTATTTTTTCGTTAAATCAAGATTCGGAGGTGCAATAAATATTTGGCTCAATCTCTTAACAAACTATTTAATGTTTTAATCCATGTCAAACCAGACAGACAATGGAATTCGTCATTACTCAATAAAAAGTTAAAATTTACCTCGTGTTTAAGTAAAAATTGCAAACGTAATATAAATAATTGCGCCACATTTATTTATTTTGAAAATTTCTTCGTCCTGTTATCCAGGAAAGGAGTCATTCTGGTCTCAGCGGCAACCGGCGACAGGAAATCTTGGAGAAATTCTTACTTCGGACAAGACGCAAGCTGTCTGCAATGCAGCTCTTATTAGTGCACTTCTTATGCAGTTATCCGTGCGTCTCTGCCCCGTTAATCTTCCACCAGATGGACAGGAAGTTATGGAAACCGTCCTGCGATAGTAATTCTCTTTCCCCTTCCACGTAAATCATTTGCCCTCAATTTGCAGAATCTCTCATTCTCATTATTCTAATGACCAGAAATAGAAATCACTCTGAAACAAGGTCCAGGGGAATGAGAACACTCAAGTGATAAGCAAATATTGTCGAGCAGGTTATTACTTCTTACCAGACTATTGATTTAAATAATCAGAAAATTCTCTAATTACCATCATCAAATCCATTTATAAGATATCTGTGATCCTTTATTAATAAGCATGCAAGTTCTCTGAACAGTAATTGAAGATGATTAACATGAATTTTCAGTATTACATTCATTTCATATTAATTTGGGTTTGTTTGGTGAAATTAAATCAAATTGTTAGTTGAAAATTTGTTGGGGTTCGGTCAAGATTGAAGAAAAAATTAGAATTTAAAGAAATGTTTTGGCTTACGTTGTAAGTAAGCCAATGTAAGCCAAGTGTAAATGGCCTTCAATCATCTGGATCAAATGTTCATGCTCAAAGAAACAGAATTATTTTTGGTAAACAAAATGGCCACATAAACAACCAGGTTAGCCAGGCTGGGATCTTTCAATTTCCGCAGTACAAGTGGAAGTCCCACCCTGTTAAAGCTTTTATCGAGAAAGAATTAATAAAATAAAATGAAATAAATAAAG
>KZ806997.1:741882-758314 GCA_000696205.2 Oncopeltus fasciatus
TAAAAAAAAAAAAAAAAGTAAAATCTGTGTATAAAGTATATTTCTAATAATGTTTACTTAATGAAAAAATCATTGAATGAAATTGATCTTTCATGGGTTTGTGATATTTTCTGAATAATAATATTGTATAATAACTCAACAAGGAAAGTAATAATAATGGTATAGCTTGCTACTCTATTGCTCAGTAACATATTTAACCGGTTAATTACATGCTAAAGATAGAGTTAAATTAAGTTCAATGTTAATCAACTAATAACCTTTGAATGCTATTTTTAATGAATTTCCCAAGGTAACAATACACGTGGTTGGGATGAGGTAATTTTTAAAACCATTCTTTAAATAACCATCGAACACATTAACGTAGTAGATGTAAAAATAGAAAACCTTAAAGTAGGTATAAATGTTTAAGATAACTGAAAATTTACTCATTATTTTAAATATTTGTATTTGTATTTGTTGTGATAATTAATCCCACATTAGTTTTATACAATAAATGCAAGGGAGAATAAAAACCAATGCTGCCAGACAGGCTAGCCTCGGTGGTGTAATTGGTAGCATTCTAGCCCGGTAAGCAGGAGATCTGGGTTCTAATCCCAGTTGAGGTCGTAAGATTTTTTAAAATTCCATTCCCTTGGGTTTATTGTATTTGCTCCTTATAATTATTTCATATTTAAAATATCCTTTAAAAAGGATAAACCAGTATTATTATTTTTCTGCTAGAAACTGCCAATGAAAACTGTCACAGCACAAGAACCATATCCGAGATTGAAGTGAGCTGCCGAGGGGTGATGGTAAGGGAAGCCGGACGAGTGAAGGGTGCTATTATCGGCGGGGACCTTTGATCCCGAATCCTCGGTCTTTGCACAATCGGGGTTTCTAGCGGCGGTTGATGAACAGGTTGACGAGGCGGGATGTTGCTGTGATTTGTGGTGAATGGCTGTATTAGTCTGCCGGGGGGGTCGTGACCGGGTCGTTGAGTCCCCTCCCTCGCCACCAAGCATCAACCATGCAACGCGGACAGCCATCGGTGGATGGGAACCACCCTAAGCGTACGTCAATAATGGCTATTAAAGTGACACGGGCGGACTAATGACAGTCTTCTCTCATCCACTTCAACAGCTTCATATTAATATTTTAATTTTAATAGTTTATTAACTATTTATTTCTTCTAATTTAGTTGGTTTCTATGTACTAACATAATTTAATCAATACATTGAATATAGACAATTTAGAACAGATAATAATAGTGAGTTATTAAAAATATTTCTCATTATTACTAATATTCACAACAAGTTGGATCAACCACTGTCAATCTTTTGAAGTTGCCGCCTACACGTTGTGGTGAATTATTTCGCACATCGTCCAGATAGTAAGTTGGTTTATGTCCTATTCTTCGAGGATTGAGGATTCGAGTCCAGCTCTTTACAGAAATTTATTTTCTTTAAATACTTCCAATGTACAAACTCTTGATAGATGCAAAATTCCCATCTTCTTCAGGGGATGTTATCGGTCGGTCGTGAATCGAGATTTCGCCACCGAAATCCCCTTTCGTTATGGGAAGAGACGTTACGATCTCAATTGGGGGACGTAATACCGGTTCTCGTGTGTCGGCAGGAGCCACTGATCAGTTCTGACCTTTCACTCAAGATGGTGCAATTTCTAAATTATTATTCAGGAAATTAAACCACCCGATTTACAATAAACAAAAATTTTTTTATCTAATTTTATTATTCCGCTCTCTGTATAAACCTGAATGCTAAAGAAATATTTTTTATTATTATTTTAAAACTACCTTAACAACTTCCGTCAGGAAGATCTAGTATAACATTCTCCAAATTCAAAATTTTAATAAGAGATACATAAAATATCTTCTTAGTTAAGTGTTTTTCTGTTCCAGGTTAATCGCTTAATATTTTTGAAAATAATTGTACTACTCGGACGCAACTATATTTATACATTTTATTTCCCGTGTTCAATGATTAGTTGAAAAATATGTTCAACGAAGTCATTTAAAGAATTTCCAAGTAAAACGGCTGAAATTAATACGTTTATCAAGAACGTAATAAAATTCCTGATTACCGTTATAAAAATGTTTCTTAAATGAAACTTTTTTAATTGGCTTTTATCATCATTTTATGAAGCCTTCTAATGTGTGGCCTTCAGAAGACTCAGACCTCCTTTCCCGAATGTCAACCTTGCTAGGAAATAACTACCCGATCGGGAATCACCCTATTACAATCAGGGTGGGATTTCACGAGACACTCTACTTCTCCTTGAAACCTAGGAAAATTCTTATTGCCTTTTGCCCTAATTGGTGTGTCAGTCATCTGTAGCGAAATTTCGCTCTAGTCCACTCTAATCTTACTCTGCCCTAACTTTTTCTATCTTATCACACGTAAGATTTCTTATACGACCCTCATAATTATTATAGACTTTTTTAAATATATTTTAGCATAGTATTATAGAAGATGGAATATAAAGAAATAAATGTTACATACTTGCACATAATAAAATAAAGGACATAATAAAAGCAGTTTAATCAAAATTGGGAATTTAATTATCCTATAATTAACAGAAAATATTTCCTATTAGGCCATTAATAGAATTATGTATTCTATAAAATAATGAAATATAAAGAATAAATATTTTAAGACCTATCCAAACCAGTTTAAAAAAATTGAAGTAAATCTAATTTTAAAAAATGAATATTTTTTTCAAAAGTTAAAAAAAAAAAAAAAAAGTAAAATCTGTGTATAAAGTATATTTCTAATAATGTTTACTTAATGAAAAAATCATTGAATGAAATTGATCTTTCATGGGTTTGTGATATTTTCTGAATAATAATATTGTATAATAACTCAACAAGGAAAGTAATAATAATGGTATAGCTTGCTACTCTATTGCTCAGTAACATATTTAACCGGTTAATTACATGCTAAAGATAGAGTTAAATTAAGTTCAATGTTAATCAACTAATAACCTTTGAATGCTATTTTTAATGAATTTCCCAAGGTAACAATACACGTGGTTGGGATGAGGTAATTTTTAAAACCATTCTTTAAATAACCATCGAACACATTAACGTAGTAGATGTAAAAATAGAAAACCTTAAAGTAGGTATAAATGTTTAAGATAACTGAAAATTTACTCATTATTTTAAATATTTGTATTTGTATTTGTTGTGATAATTAATCCCACATTAGTTTTATACAATAAATGCAAGGGAGAATAAAAACCAATGCTGCCAGACAGGCTAGCCTCGGTGGTGTAATTGGTAGCATTCTAGCCCGGTAAGCAGGAGATCTGGGTTCTAATCCCAGTTGAGGTCGTAAGATTTTTTAAAATTCCATTCCCTTGGGTTTATTGTATTTGCTCCTTATAATTATTTCATATTTAAAATATCCTTTAAAAAGGATAAACCAGTATTATTATTTTTCTGCTAGAAACTGCCAATGAAAACTGTCACAGCACAAGAACCATATCCGAGATTGAAGTGAGCTGCCGAGGGGTGATGGTAAGGGAAGCCGGACGAGTGAAGGGTGCTATTATCGGCGGGGACCTTTGATCCCGAATCCTCGGTCTTTGCACAATCGGGGTTTCTAGCGGCGGTTGATGAACAGGTTGACGAGGCGGGATGTTGCTGTGATTTGTGGTGAATGGCTGTATTAGTCTGCCGGGGGGGTCGTGACCGGGTCGTTGAGTCCCCTCCCTCGCCACCAAGCATCAACCATGCAACGCGGACAGCCATCGGTGGATGGGAACCACCCTAAGCGTACGTCAATAATGGCTATTAAAGTGACACGGGCGGACTAATGACAGTCTTCTCTCATCCACTTCAACAGCTAAATAAAATCGTACGTTTTCAGTAAAACTGTTTTACAGATTCATTGTTTTTAAATATTTTATTTGGTTGTGGTATTTTATCCCACGTAAATTTTAAACAATTAATGAGAGGGAATAGAATAAAAAATCTATCTGTCCCAGCCAGGAATCGAACCTGGATCTCCTGCTATCCGGGCCGGTGCATTTACCAATTATGCTACCAGGACGCGCTAGATGTCTCATTCAATTCCCTCTACACTGACGAGAGGCTAACCCACGAGAAAGGCGAGAACTTCGTCTCGTACTCGAAGGAGCTGACATTGTCAAGCTATTTGGTAGCATAACTGGTAAATGCACCGGCCCGGTTAGCAGGAGATCCAGGTTCGATTCCTGACTGGGACAGAAAGATTTTTTATTCTATTCCCTCTCATTAATTGTTTATTCATTGTTTTTATTGAGTTTCGGCAACTCTCTTTATTTCTCTGCTCCCAAGATACATAAATATAATAGTAAAATGGTCATGACGTGCATACCAAGTGCAAACAATGGTCATATTAGAAAACTAATGATTATTTTTAAAATTTCTTGGCAGTTTTAGAGATATACCCCTCCGGAATATGTTCCGTAAGTTCCATAGGTCCGGAGGTTAAGAATTCCAGTGGGTGCAATTACAGATGGGTCCAATATTCTTTAAGCAAGTATAGTTTAATAATCATCAAATTATGAAAAAAAAAGTCGAAAAATATAGCCTACTTGATTTTGAAATAGTGATTATGTGAAATATTCTCACTCTCTGCAATTTCCCGTAAAAAATAAAGCTATTCACGTTGGTACTATGACTTCACATTTGACAAATTTTTAGTGATTGACCACCCTGGTTAAGAAACTAAAAATATTATCCAATACATAATTTATATATATTTATTTATTTTTAGTCTGCACGCGCTCTAACTTTTTAAATAAAATTATAATTCTTAAAATCTGCTAAATTGAGTATTTAATTCTCTTTTTATTTTTTATTTCATTAGCTGAAATAAGTCCGAGGGTAGAGAATTGGTTAGCATCGAATTAGAAAATGGGGCTTTGAGGAAGACCAGAATTTATAATTGAAATTTCTTAAAAGCTTACAGAACTTAATAGGACTGATCTTCAAAAATTTATATACTTAAGATTTATTGAAGGTTATTCAAAATTCCAACTTCGCTAACGCGCTTGATTCTCCGGTTTCAGATTCAAGGATCTCATATTCAGAGCTCATTCATCTTTAGTCAGCATTGGGCATAAGACAAAGACACTGTCTGGAAAGCGCTCATTTTTTGCCGAAAACATTCGTGCGGAGTTGGAATTTTTATTTACTTTTATTAATCCATAGCTTCTATACAGTGAAAAAGGAATATGAATTTATACATAAAACTTATATATATATATATATATATATATATATATATATATATATATATATATATATANTATATATATATGGCTATACCTCTGAATTAGTACCAACAAAATAATACAAATTTTACGAGCAGGAACTATGTAAAATAGCAAAATCCCTAACACCGTTATCAAGGGTTACATTTATATAAACTTTCTAAAACAGGCAAATCCCCACTCCTGTTGGTTTGATTTTACATAGTAACGAACTCAGTCTTTCATTTGTATGTACAAGCGATATGCCAATTATCATTAAGTGGCTTATAAATGCTAAATTACTATGCAGGTTACAAGTATAACCTCACTCTAAATTGTCCAATCTTCATTTTAAATTCCTTGAAATATGTGAATTATCAAAGAAGAAATCATTGCTGGGTTTCATTGTGCTAAACTAAATATTAATACCTTGGCATCAAAAGAACTTTGAATATACTACGAAGAATTGGAAGATTATTTTTATTCCATTACTAATATTTCTTCTATTACTTATATATTTTAAATTAATTTGATTTATATTATTGTTGTTTCCTTACGTAAAATAACTACGTTTAAGATAAGTATTGAAATGTCGCCGAATATCATGTAATAATGACTGGTGAGTGTCTCTCCGTGACTTAATTGATTTCGAGCAGGAATTATTTTCTTTAATACTAATACTAATAATTTTTTTTTAAATTTAGAAGTACAATAATGTAGTCAATTCTAAGTTTAAAAATCTTTGAACGATGTGCCTTGGAATAACAATATAGAGTGATAGATCTTTGGAGGTGGAGCAGGTGAATATGAAGACAGTTTTGTAATTTAAAAAAAATTATGTCTTCTACGAAAATAATAACAAAAATAATAGTTTACACAATAAATAAATGAAAAATTCTTCCACAGAAGAACAACTGTCACACACAACAATTACTAAAAACGAACAAAAGCAGTTTTTAACAAGAGTATCGGACGCCAGGCCGACCATATATATATAAATAACAGAAATTGCCATAGTGCGTCGTTCATGATGACTCGTTCATCGATATATATTGAACGAGTAAAATCAACCGATACTTCTCCCGTATGAACTGGCGTTCGCGAGTTTTATGCCGTTATAGATTAAACCATATAATTTATAATGCAGGTTACAAATATATTAGGTTAATATATTGGATCTTAATTTTGGATTGTTTTTTTGGTTTTTTTTTAAGTTTTTTTTTTTCAGTTTAANAATACTGTACTGACAGAGTATCGGTATTTATTTATTGTTATTTATGGTATAAATTATTATTTTAAAATATTAATAAGAGTATTGAAAAAATTCTTTAAGGCTGATGGTCGATGCAGAAATGTAAAGTTGGGAATCAAGTCATCTTAACTGTTTTTAGTTACAGTGTGTATATTTTAGTATCAGACTCTGCGTAATAGCGCTAACTTTAATTAAATCTTAATGTAATAGTGCAGATACCGCAAAACCAGTATGGCAACTTCCATCTGTGACATTGATTCGTGTTACTGTAAAGTTCCTAAATTTAAGTAAATGTTTTTTGTTGGGGTTCGGTCGAGGTTGATCCAGAAAAAACAACAACTGATAATCTCTACGGCCAAAAAACTAACCATCTAACTCCTAAAATAAAGTTTTTCTTAATGAAATTCAGACACATTGTCTCCAGTACAATACTTCTTGGGAGACTGGTAAATATCTAAAGTGTTTTACCATAATCATTTTTTTCTTCTTTAATGGTTTTTTTAGAGGAATGTAAATTAAAAAAAAAATCATAATCGTGATACTTTGTCCTAGAAATGTGGCTCAAAGATAACGTAGAAAAAAAAGAAAAAAAAAAGAGGAAAAATAGCTGCGAGTCCGAAATTCCCTTTTACCTGCCCGGAAGGCCTCCTCCGTAAATTAGAGCAATCGATCTTCTAATGGTGGCATAATAGTTCTCAAAATTGTAATAACAGGGAAACCCATTTACCCTTAATGGTGTTCATGAGATTTAATGGGTGCTATCAAAATTCAGCTCACGTAAGGCTGAAGTTCACTTCACGAAAACCTATTCTAACTGTATCAGGCTATCCCCAAATGGCGAACAGTTCCCAACACTTTTTTGTAATTTAATTTTTAAGTGGCCCCTATTTTCTGCACACAAAAAATAGGGCAGAAAAAGCAGTATGAATCTTAAATAAATTTCATCTGAGTACTGAAGATCAAAGAATATTTTGTGTCATTTTTTCAATAATAAAGTTTACAGGGTAGCTAGTTTTTTATTTATTTTTTTTTTTAACTTACTCCTAAACATTAAAAAAACATTCACAAATTAATTTATCATTATTAGTGTTCTATGAACCAATGTAATAATATGAAATATTAATTTGGAGACGTAGGAATAAAATTTACTGACTTACGGTAAATACATTTAAATTTATCACAATTAAATTGTAAAATATATTTTTAGACAAAATTAATAAAAAAACGGTATATTAATTGTGATAATAATTAAATCTACTATTTCTCGTAGATTACATTTAATGATTTTTTTTTTATTGACCGGTAAAAAGTATCAGGAAATGAACTCTGATTTTTTAAATTAAATTTTTTAGAGCATTTATTTTTCTTTATAGGACGCCAAGTTAGCTCTTGGGATCCGTTCAGTTGTCACAATACTGGCGCTGTGGGGTCAAATCCCACCTTGGAAAAGCTGTTATCTATAAATAAAAGCTTGTCCTGAGCCATGGGTGGTGAGAATTGGATGGCATCCTGTAGAAAGCACCTCCCTCCATAAACCCATGTAGTTAAAAGGAAGGCTAACACCTAAGGTAAATGAAAAAGAAAAGTGCTTTATATGTTCATCAGATAGACTATTAGCTGATTCTATGACCTAACTCATTTCAAACTTGAAAAATGTTCTAGATACTTGAATTTCTTGAGACCGTTTCATTATGTCGCACATTGCTCTAATTTAATCGCTTTGAAAGGAGATTAGAATCAGCACAGTGGTTATACACTTGAATCCTAAGCCAATGGGGTCCCTGGTTCAAGCTATACTTCTTTCTATTATTCTATTTGTAACGTTCTAATTTACTCCTGTTAGACTACGGTGATAACCTGGCTCTAGATGAGTAGTGTACCTTCTTTTGAAAGTAATAGGAAACCAATGCTGACCACACATCTTGTCTATAAGTTTTCTCCAGTAAAACGCTTGTCGGAGATAAACGTACAGTAATATGTGGTTATCTCTTTGCATCTAACGAGCGTTTTGCCTCTGTATTTTATTTAAAATTCAATATGTGCAAAAACGATCATACATATGTAGATTTATCAAATTTAAAACTACACATTTATTCAAGTGATGTTGAAAATTCTATAAATTAAGTATGTGCTAATCATAAATGCATTTCTACAAGCGTCATTGCCAAGGCCGACCGTATCATAAATCTGGCCTCCTTGAAGCCTTGTAGACCGTTACCATTTCTGGAGTCCATAGATCGGTTTCTGTTTTGCCTTATTTTATTCAGTTTACTTTTTTACTTGTTTGTATGTTGATCGGTCGAGATGAAGTTGACATACCCATAATAAGGCACAAGTTTCTGAATTACTCAGTATCTGTGGAGAATTACTCGATCAATTGATACCTTATTCGAGGGGAAAATAAGAGCTATAATGTGGAGACAAATGTTAGGCCCAGGTGCGGAGCTATGTCAAAATGCGTCGTACCTGAACATTGTTGAGCAATACGTTTTAAATCAACACTATTTTATTTGGGTTATTTCAAATAAATATTTGATACGATATATATATCGAACATAATCATTATATGCGGAAATGTTTACTTGGTTCCTCAGTTTTGGGTACTATTTTTGGATATTCTTGTATCCTATAATTTTGCATTTTGGAAAGCTGAGTGTTAGGCTGAGAATAAAATCACTTTTAAAAGATTTGTCAATGATAAAAAGGAAATTGTAACACTATTTACCATCCCACAGACTTTGGGTCGTCTTTCTTTCTCTCCTTAAGGAAATACGGCTTATGTCAAATGTTAATACATTTACTTTACTAAATGTAAAAAAAAAAAAAAAAATCTGAATAAAAGGTATGTTATTTGAAATGATCTCAGTTTGTATAATACAACAGTATAATATAATGACTCTAATTAATGACGAATCATGCGAAATACCAGTCAAATTTCTCATTTTAGATTACTAAAATGAGAAATTTTACTGGAATTCCGCATGATTCGTCATTAATTAGAGTCATTATATTATACTGTTGTATTATACAAACTGAGATCATTTCAAATAACATACCTTTTATTCAGATTTTTTTTTTTATTTACATTTAGTAAAGTAAATGTTTTATCTATCTATAATGAACATAAAATATTCAGAACAATAGCTTACAACATACATTTATTTTATAGACCAAAATCATTTTATGAGTTACACAGCAAATAAAAATTGGGGTTAAACTGAATCCTGAATTTTATTTAAACCGCCTCAATCAGTTATTTTTCTTAGTGAAATTTGGCATGCCTCTTTTCAGTATTAAAAGAATGGCTGACTAGGTTCGTTATTAATCAAAATTGAAAATTTTGTGAAGTATGAGTTTACGAGATTTTCAAAGTTCATATAAAAGTATTCATTTACTAAATTCCTGAAGGATTTGATATATTTAAGGAGTGTCCGCGATATGGGCTTTTTATATGCCCGGTATGCTTTTTGCAAGTGTCATATTATATTAAATGGTCTTTCAGATGACTCTATTTATCAAAGTGATTCATGATGTGATAGTGAAACTCTTTGTTAGGAAGTAACAGTTCCTATATTAAAAATCCTTTGTTAAAATGTCGCGATTTGAAGTGACATTCTCGGACGGTTTCAACAGCTCAAGGGAAAAGGAAAGTACCCTCTGAGACTAGGCTGATTTCTTGTTTTATGAAATGCCATAGAAGCTGGGTTGCTCGAAGGCTGAGAGCTGTTCCTTGACTCAGAAGAACTGTTCCTTTTTAGTGGAACTGAATCGTTCTTGCCGCCAGTTGACAAGTTATGAATACACCCGAGAAGAACGCGAGCGATTTTCTTAAATGGCAGTTCCAACTGACCTTCAATTCAACCCTACTTTATTTAAATAAATGCCGTTATGTGAAGTAGTATCTACTTCGTATCGAAACCCGGCTAAATTCCACTTTCTGGTCCTCGTAAATGATCAAATCCTAATTGATTTTGGATCGAAAAAACTTTGAAATTCCATAATTCATTATCCCAATGGTGGATGTTTTTTAACAGCTGTCAAATTCTAGTAATACATTGCATAATCTTTAATGCTCATGCGCCCTTAGGTCACCAACGATCGCTTACTGCTTATATATATATATATATATATATATATATATATATATATATATATATAGAGAGAGAGAGAGAGAGAGTAATAACATGGTCACATAACCAATGAGCAACAGAACTTAAATTTCGAAACTCCATCTGACATATATAATTTAAATTGGAGTTTCTTCAATTGGGCCTAGTTAATCTTCATTTTCTTTTAATTTTTTTTTTTGCGCATAAGAGCACTATTTTTTTGTAGAATAGAATGGCATCAGTTCTAGACACAATTAAAGCAATCTTCAGGGCTTCAGTACCTAAACGCAGTTCCTACTACGTGTTTAGGGCCATGTAGCAAGATACCCTGAAAATACAGCAATAGGTACAGAATTGCACTTTTACGCCATGTAAGAAAACTAAACGAGCTAATCCCTTCAAGAAATCTTTTCACATTTGAGAAAGTTATCAGTAAACCATAAGTCGTTTTACTCGATTCATTTTTTATTTCCTTTTAGGCTGCCGTAAATTTTTTTATCACAGTGCAAAAAACATATTTAGGAAGGAATTCATAAATACTTTTTTTTTCAAGCCTCGAGACATATATAATTCCATAAATATTTAACCAAATCTGATAAAAAAAAAAAGGTATGGAAAATCCAGTCCAATGACAGTGGCCTGAGGCTATTACCGATTTTACGCGCGAGACGTGAGATAGATCTGTTAGCGTATAATCGACTCTGAAAATATAACCTTTCATATCTGATCTCTCATTTGGCTCTAGTGTTTTCATCACTGCCATCAATAAATTCTACATCGCTTCTTATTGAAGTTTAATGCTGTTTCTTTTTTTAGTAATTTAGTGTCTCGAAAATTATGAATTTATACTTTTAAAAAGTTGTAAAATTATTCATTAACACTTAAAATAACCATCGAGAAAAATCAGTACCTACTTTCAGAATTGCAATTTTTAAATAGCATAGATTCTTAATATATATATACACTTAATGACTTCGCATGTGTATAGTGTTCCAGTTGACTTCATTATTTTTTATTTTTAGTTAGGCCATCAGCCGGAATCATTGGTGTACATCGTTATTTATCCGTACGATACATATTTTAGCTGCTGATTTAGAATACAGGAGTCATTTTTTTCATCATCTCTTCTATTTTGACGGCTAAAATTATTGTCAAGGGACAAATGTATAGCTTATGTATGTGCCACCAGTTAAGTGGTTCTTTCTTCTAGAACTGTAGATGTTCTGGCTAAGGTCATCTTTTTTATGGGATCGAGAAATACACCAATGAGCATGAAATATCAAAAAGTTCCTGAGCATAAATCCAATATTACCATGTTATTCTTCAATTTTATGTTGACCTTAATATTCAAAACTATATTATAGATTCAAGGGTCATGGTTTTGGCAAGCGAGGTGTCAATAAAAATTCTAATAAATTAAAGTAATTTATTAGATATTACAGTTAGTCTTTATTCCAATTAATATTAGTGATTCTCTTCTTCTAAAATTTTAATTTCTAGACCGGTTTCAGATCCATTTCAACATGGAGAGAGGGTGTTTTATTTCTTGCAAAATAACGGTTATTTGATGGAGAAGCGACTCATTGGCACCATGACGCGGGATTTGAAAAATTTCTACAGATCATCAACAAATTATGACAGTAAAATGAAGCCAAAATAGCTTTTTGAACATCCGAAAATGAAATCAGAAGTTACTCGTGTGAAAAAAGTATAGAGTGGCAAATACATTGCGATCCACTTCGTGTGGTCCAGAGATAAATAAACTGCGTAATATAAGCAGATTTCCCATACAAATTAAATTTGGAACTAATTTAATCTTTGAACCAAAATGGTAAAGATAAAAGTGAGTTGCGCTGAGCCTGTCTCAGAATACAACTGGTGTAAATTTGGCGCCAATTGCATTAATTTTGTTTTCTAGGACACCAATTACACCGAAGCATTTTACGATTATTGGATTCCGCCAACTTCTAGATCCCCCCACCTATCACTAATTTCAATTTGAACAAAAATTAGTGTTTAAAAAAACATGAAAGAATTAGTCAGAATGCTGAATTATTTTTACACATTTTGAAAGAGGAGGGGCCGTCCTACTCTCAAATTTGTTTATTTTACATAACATCCTTAATAAGCATTTATCTGACATTTGCACAGAATATAATTGTTATAAAATAAAATTTTACACTTATTACGTTCCAAAAAGAAAAAAAAATTTACAACGCAAACAACAGTGAAGATAAGACGATTTTAAATTTAAATTTACTTCTAACCTCACGCCCCACACCTTCCGATCGATTTTACCATTTATACATTTTAGTTTATATATTTTAGTAGAAGCTAAAAATATGTTACATTTAAAATTTTATATTTAGTTCTGTTTGTATGGGCTCAACAGTGTAAAATTTTAAAATAATCAAGCCAAATATGTTTCTTAAACTTATTTCTTTCAACTTTTGAAAAAGTTTGTCACCCCCGAATAGTTCAAATTAATCGAAAAAGAGGGAAGATGTGAGGGGTTAGAAAAAGAACAAATCGAAAAATCGTCAAAATCTTCATAATTTCATCATATTAAGCAGTAATTTCTTAACATTTTAATAATATATATATTTTTTTTGTTGCAAAAAATGACTATTTGGAGAAACATTTTAAAATGTATCTTTTTAATGTAAACATTAAATGCAGTTTCTAGGTTCGCTTTTTATTGCAATCTGGTAAATTTTTGGTTAAAATCTAATTAATTTTTAGTGCAAGGGAACAGAATAAAAAATCTAAATGTCCCAGCCAGGACTCGAACCTGGATCCCCTGCTATCCGGGCCGGTGCATTTACCACTTATGCTACCGAGACAAGTCTGATAAGTTATTAAATTCCCCGCACTAGTGTCGAGAGTCCAACCTCCGAGGCCGACGAATATATCGCTTATGCTCGGAGGAGCTGACATTGTCAAGCTGTTTAAATGACTCTTCTTAATTTAATTTTAATTTTAATTTTATAAATATTATTTATTTTGTGGTCTTTAATCCCACGTAAATTTAGATAATTTTTAGTGCAAGGGAACAGAATAAAAAATCTAACTGTCCCAGCCAGGACTCGAACCTGGATCCCCTGCTATCCGGGCCGGTGCATTTACCACTTATGCTACCGAGACAAGTCTGATAAGTTATTAAATTCCCCGCACTAGTGTCGAGAGTCCAACCTCCGAGGCCGACGAATATATCGCTCATGCTCGGAGGAGCTGACATTGTCAAGCTGTTTAAATGACTCTTCTTAATTTAATTTTAATTTTAATTTTATAAATATTATTTATTTTGTGGTCTTTAATCCCACGTAAATTTAGATAATTTTTAGTGCAAGGGAACAGAATAAAAAATCTAACTGTCCCAGCCAGGACTCGAACCTGGATCCCCTGCTATCCGGGCCGGTGCATTTACCACTTATGCTACCGAGACAAGTCTGATAAGTTATTAAATTCCCCGCACTAGTGTCGAGAGTCCAACCTCCGAGGCCGACGAATATATCGCTTATGCTCGGAGGAGCTGACATTGTCAAGCTATTTGTCGACTCTCGTCATTTACTTTATTTAATTTTTCTTTATAAAATATTTATTTGGTTGTGGTCTATTATCCCACGTAAATTTTAAACAATTAATGAGTGGGAATAGAATAGAATAGAGCATACCGGCCCGGCAAGCAGGAGATCCTGGTTCGAGTCCTGGCTAGGACAGATCGATTTTTTTATTCTATTTCCACTCATTAATTGTTTATAAAACCCTAATCTTCCATGCCGGCCGATCAAGATTTGGCATTCCCATATTTTACACTCTTCCTCGGAGGATACAGTGAGAGATTTCCCTAATTCTTGACTATGTTTAATGAAGCACAGGAAATGACCTTAGCTTACGCAGCTTGACCTGCTTATGACGGACTTATTTATTGAAAGATAGTTCATAATGGTTACGCTAACATAGAAGAACCCTTTGCATAACTTCAACAGCTGACCTATCAGACATGCTGGATCGGTCGTGTTTCCCAATGGCGCAGTTGTAGCTTCCTCAAAATATCTGTCGTCTTCATTTCTTTCTTTTTTATTGCAACTTTATTTTACACTCATTTTGATATAAATTGTTTTACTTACTTCATTTCATGCTACTGAAAACAAAAAGTCGCTCTTCATTAAAGCATGCAAATGTTAAAGAAATCATATAGAATTCTATTCATATGCATTGAATTTATATGGAGTATGCATTGAATTTAAAATGAAGTAAAGTTTCTTTATATATTTAATATATGCTTATATCACAATAAATAAAGCGTATATTTAAGTACATATATCACTGTCAGTAACAATAATTGATTAAATTGGTGTCACTTTCACCCAAGACTGGTGAAACTGACACCTATATATATATATATATAGTTGCCGCCTACACGTTGTGGTGAATTATTTCGCACATCGTCCAGATAGTAAGTTGGTTTATGTCCTATTCTTCGAGGATTGAGGATTCGAGTCCAGCTCTTTACAGAAATTTATTTTCTTTAAATACTTCCAATGTACAAACTCTTGATAGATGCAAAATTCCCATCTTCTTCAGGGGATGTTATCGGTCGGTCGTGAATCGAGATTTCGCCACCGAAATCCCCTTTCGTTATGGGAAGAGACGTTACGATCTCAATTGGGGGACGTAATACCGGTTCTCGTGTGTCGGCAGGAGCCACTGATCAGTTCTGACCTTTCACTCAAGATGGTGCAATTTCTAAATTATTATTCAGGAAATTAAACCACCCGATTTACAATAAACAAAAATTTTTTTATCTAATTTTATTATTCCGCTCTCTGTATAAACCTGAATGCTAAAGAAATATTTTTTATTATTATTTTAAAACTACCTTAACAACTTCCGTCAGGAAGATCTAGTATAACATTCTCCAAATTCAAAATTTTAATAAGAGATACATAAAATATCTTCTTAGTTAAGTGTTTTTCTGTTCCAGGTTAATCGCTTAATATTTTTGAAAATAATTGTACTACTCGGACGCAACTATATTTATACATTTTATTTCCCGTGTTCAATGATTAGTTGAAAAATATGTTCAACGAAGTCATTTAAAGAATTTCCAAGTAAAACGGCTGAAATTAATACGTTTATCAAGAACGTAATAAAATTCCTGATTACCGTTATAAAAATGTTTCTTAAATGAAACTTTTTTAATTGGCTTTTATCATCATTTTATGAAGCCTTCTAATGTGTGGCCTTCAGAAGACTCAGACCTCCTTTCCCGAATGTCAACCTTGCTAGGAAATAACTACCCGATCGGGAATCACCCTATTACAATCAGGGTGGGATTTCACGAGACACTCTACTTCTCCTTGAAACCTAGGAAAATTCTTATTGCCTTTTGCCCTAATTGGTGTGTCAGTCATCTGTAGCGAAATTTCGCTCTAGTCCACTCTAATCTTACTCTGCCCTAACTTTTTCTATCTTATCACACGTAAGATTTCTTATACGACCCTCATAATTATTATAGACTTTTTTAAATATATTTTAGCATAGTATTATAGAAGATGGAATATAAAGAAATAAATGTTACATACTTGCACATAATAAAATAAAGGACATAATAAAAGCAGTTTAATCAAAATTGGGAATTTAATTATCCTATAATTAACAGAAAATATTTCCTATTAGGCCATTAATAGAATTATGTATTCTATAAAATAATGAAATATAAAGAATAAATATTTTAAGACCTATCCAAACCAGTTTAAAAAAATTGAAGTAAATCTAATTTTAAAAAATGAATATTTTTTTCAAAAGTTAAAAAAAAAAAAAAAAAGTAATC
>KZ806998.1:7078-18399 GCA_000696205.2 Oncopeltus fasciatus
TGATTATGGTTTATAATTTAATATAACCCTTTTATTATAAACCATCAGTTTAGTTATTTCTTTTATAAATTTAAAAAAAAATAAAGGAGGAAGGTTTTATGATGGGGACTTAAAAATAAATTATTGGTCATTTAAAGATTATATTTGAAAATTAAACATAAATTGCACATTACCACATAAATTTCAATAAAATTAAAGCAGGGAAAGAAGAACTGAAAGAAACAGATCTTTTATTGATAATTACTATTTTTTCATCTTAGATTATTTTTTATATATTTTATATAAAATCTTATATTTTGGTATCAAATCCAATAAAATTAATGGAGGTACGGGTATTTCTGAGAAGGTCATTAATAGAAAATATCAAATTTTTGCTCAGTTATTGATCAGTCCAGATTTTAATAACATTCTTCATATTTTCATGAATTAAATTTAAATAAAATTAGAGCAGGATGAGTACCACAGAATATGAGGCAGTTTTTCTATTTTTTTTTTTTTTCCAGATTTAGTTAGTTAATTCATTTAAATTTATATGTGTTTATTGAAATATGCTTAATACGTACCTACTTACTTGAATATTGACTGGATTCACCTCCATCTGCAATATAGCAGATTCTCATTTCAGGAGAACTGTATCTGTCAGGCTATAATAGAAGGGGGATGACTTTGGTAGATACTTCAGTCTGAAGGTGTATACACTGCTGAAATAAGTAGTAAATAAGGACAAGTATGAAAGAAGACATGATTATACAATAATATTTTTTTTTTTTTTAATATTCCTATTATAGCTAAATTAATTGAATGAATTGAGTTTTACTTATATTATGAGTATAAGTATTTTAAGCTGAAAACATTTTTTTATTATTTCCTAGTTAACATAGAGCCAAGAGGAAGTGGGCGGAGAGGAAAAAAAGGAGGATTTGGAACTGGAAGGGAGACTTTACGATTTAAAGCTAATGGGGAAGTTCAAATTCAAGAAGAGGTATTCATTCACTAATTAAATTTATTTACATAAATAAAGAATGTTAATCTCAGATGTTAAAATAGGTTTAAAAAAAAAAGAGAAAAGTCAAATGGTCTCCTCCCTATATTGGAAAATAAATCCACTCATTTTGTGTATTGTTCTTTTCGGAACCAATGGTCCCATCCTATGATATACCCTTTGACACACACGCACACACACGCACACACGCGCGCGCACACACACACACACACACACACACACACTCACACTCACACTCACACTCACACCAATATCCATTGATATACTTCTATATACCTTTAAATTCACAATCCTTTGATGTCAGTCAGCATCAATCAGGTTAATCTTTATATGATAGGTAGATATGATTGATAATAATCAAGCTTTGAGAAAAGAATTATCTTTAAAAACACTCAGTAATAAATAATAATAAGAATTTTTAATGTGCTGAGGTGAATTTATTCTCCCGATAAAATTATATTACTGCAGTAGTAGGAAAAATATAAAATGTTTTCTGTTTTACTTCAGTTTTAGTCAAATGGTAAAAGTTGGCGATTATTATGCTTAAGATACAAATTACAGAAGAAGTCCCGAATAATTTGGGGAAAGCATGGTTTATTGGAAAAGCTTATGCTGTTTATATAATTTATTCAATATTTAAATTAAATGATTTATGTTCTAGGTTAACTATATATAAGTTTTCATGTTATCCAGAAGTTTATAACATTTTATTATTTGTAATTTACAAGAAATGTTTAATTAATGGAGATTATTAAACTGTAAATATAGAGATATCAGAAGTTATTTGTTTCCACTTGCTGCATAGAAATTTAGTCTATCCATATCCATATTTTATAATTGAGTATTTGCAGCAAGAGTAGTAAATCTGAGCCTAAGTGATACATATGTATAGTAATTCATACATCTTTGGTAAGCCCATTACATACCTGTCAAGTACTATATGTCTTGCAATTCCTTGGACAACTTCCTTGTTTGTAAACTTTGATCAGATTAGTTTTGGGGTGATCATGAATCTCTGAAGCCTCTGAAAAATCATATTGTTATATTACATTATTATAATTATTATATTACTTTTGTAAAAAATACATTTTTTTTGTGTGTATTATTGATAATGATTATAATTTGTAGAAGAATCATCAGCTTTAAAAACACTTAGTGATAGATGTATGTATTTATAATGTGCTAGAGTGAATTTATTCTCCAAACAAAATTATAATTTTACTGCAGTAATTGAAGAAATATAAAATGTTTACTGTTTTACTTTAATTTTAGTAAAATACTGAAAGATGGTAATTTTTCTTATAAAAGTTTGAAATAAATTCCTTCAATAAGTTATGATTATCTGCCTACTGAGTGGGTTGAGAAGCATTTATTTTAATGCTTTATTTTAAGCTCACTCTTTATAGTTAGACACTTTAGCAGGGCTTTCTTTACCTGATGAAAAACATTTTTTTAATTTTTTTTATAACCTTTATTTACATATTAAATTCTGTTAAAAATAAATTTAAAAAAATTTTGTAATTTGATTACAATGAATAATAGAAAAAATGACATTAATGAAAGTCACCTGAAGAGAGAAGGTGACCAGTGACACCACTCTCAAATTATTTACAGACTATGTCCCCAGGAGGTCCCGACAGGGAGGGTTGTAGGGGTTGGAGTTGGAAGACATGCTAGTGGGTTAGGATGGAATGGCAGTTTACTGTGGAAAAGGCTGAAGCGGGAAAAAATTAGATCCTGAACGAAAGGAATATTAAAATTGTGGTGAAGAGAGGAATTGGATACATAATAGGGAGAATTTAGGATTATTCGGAGGGTTTTGGATTGCAAGAACTGGATTTGTTGGATGTTGGAAGGCTTGGCAGCACCCCAGATTTCTACTCCCTAAGTCCAGATTGGTCGTAATAAAGTTTTGTCGAGCGTCAGTTTTTTTCAATCGTAAGATTGGAGGTCTTATTCATGAGTCTGTATTTCTATACCATATCGTTGATTGAGTTCTTGTCTTTTAATTTTAGTGTGTTTGCTCCATGTAAGTCGTGAGTCAAGATGGAACCCAAGTTGTGTGGTAAAGAAATATTGTTAAATTTCACAATTTCAGGGAAGTTTTTTTTCCGCAGTTGGAAATTAACTCAAACGCATTTTGCTTCATTGATTTTTATTCTCCATTTTCCACACTATTGTTTGATTTTTTTGAGTTGATCTTGTAGGTTTTTAGAAGCAGTTTTACGATCGGGATGGGAGGATAGGATTAGCTTTGTCGTCCACAAATAGAGCTAAGAGGGTACTTGGATGAGTAGGGATGTCAGCAGTGTACAGGATGAATAGGATAGGTCCAAGCACACTACCTTGAGGAACTCCTGCTTCCACTTGGTAGAAATCAGAGAAATCCAATCCTTGCCGAACCCTAAAGAAATGGTTGGATAAGTAAGACTTAAGGAATAGGTAAGTGTTATTAGGAAATATGGATTTCAGTTTAAACAGGAGACCACTGTGCCAGACTCTATCAAATGCTTGAGAAACATCCAAAAAAGCTCCTGGACCGCGCTCAAGGGAAGAGGAAATGTAGTCTACGAAGGGAAACACCTGCTGGAGAATAGAATGCTTATGTCGGAAGCTGAACTGATGATTTGGGAGGTTATTGTAGGGTTTAATGGAAGGCATCATTCGTTTTAACAGAATTTTTTTTTAAAACCTTAGAAAGTAAAGGAAGGAGACTTATAGGATGGTAGGATGAAGGATTATGTGGTGGTTTTCCAGGTTTGGGAAATAATATGATGTCGGAATATTTACAGAGGAGTGGGAAGTGTTTAGTCCGGAGTATACAATTATAAATGTAGGTAAGGAATATAATTGCCTTCTTGGGAAGCTTACACAGAATTTGACTGGTGATTAAATCATATCTGGGTGATTGTATAATGCTTGCCTTTACCTCCACTAGATATAACTTGATGGTAGTAATTACCTCCCATCATTAGGCATTACTAGAGAGAGAAAAAAAAGAAAAGAACTGGACGTGGAGCTCGGGAGCCCTGTACTGAGACAGTGGCCTTAGTGAGGCCCTCCCCCTCTGTCCCCTCGACAGATAAATCTGAGCCCTGCCTGCCCGCTTGGGGCTGGCTATTGAACAAAAACTTTTGTCTTTACTCACTGAATTTTGGGTGATGTCGGTAACTCTGTCAAACTTTACACACTTGTTGTGCCAACTTAGTTCTCGTCTATTAATTTTCAGGGCCAAACACTGCCTACAACCTATAAATAGTATTTGATAACAGAGCTATATAAATGTGGTGTTCATTGGCCGGGGCTCACTGGTACTATTACCTGAAGAACATTAGCAAGCATTTATTATTATATTAGTTCCCATAAGTAGGAAAGATGGAGAACACAAAATGTTCAACAATAGGTATTTTAAGTGAGAAATTTCTTGATAAAATATTGGTATGGACATAATATCCTTAGATGAAAAGAACATTGCCAAATATGAAAATGCTTCTTCTATTGTATGATTGTGAAATTTATTATTTATTACTGACTAACATTTTTGTATTTTTCAGCCTGACAAAGATATGCAGCTTGGGATTGACAAGATCAACAAACTCCTTGAAAATTACTTGGGCATTTTGGATGTTGAATTAGGTGCTCTTTTATTAGATACACTGTTATATACTATTATACTATCACTAATACATAAACTTTTTTTTACAAATATTCTAGTTATGCACTTTATTTACCATTCAAAATAGAGCTCATCAAAAATTCCATCATTTTATTCCAGTTTATATTACTTCTAATTATTCTTAAAATTTCTTGTACCTTTTTTAAAATTATTTTCTCCATAAGTAAATATTGTAATCAACAAGAAAAATTAAAAGCATTACTCCCTCTTTAATTTTTGTGTATTTCTAAATAGAGTTGTTTAAAATTGTAAATAGCATGAAAATGTTAGTCCAAGCAGTGAAAAAAAAGATAACTCTATTTTTTTCAATTACAATTTCAATCTTTCTTTTTAAATTTAAATGCTTGTGGCTTTTAGACCATTCATTAAAATTTAGGGTTCAACTAAATATATCTATTTGTTGGATTTTGCTGTGTAACTTGGCAAATTTCTTGAGCTTCATTACTCATAGCTAAATATTTTACATTCTGTATCAAGACTTTTTTTTCCCTTATACTTGGCATTTCTTCAGCTAATTCCCCATTCTCATTGGCTTCATTTTGCCTGATTGGCTTGTAGGGACAACCAACACCCTCCCACACAAAAATTTATGTGTGTGTGTGTATATATATATTAAGAAATGTCACTAAATAATATATACACAAATGATTTATAAATATAAGTGTTTATAAACTTTTTTTTGTTTATATATATATATATATATTCCTTATTAGGCCAACCATATAAATGGTTGTTCAAAACTAAAAACAAAGAAAAAATCCAAATATATATATTTTTTGTAGCAGATTTCAGTAAGGAAATTAAGCTATTTATGTTGGTACTGTGATGCAACTTTGGAAAAATTTCTAGGTGAGTGATTGGTGGTATCCTAGATTTCGTAATCCCAAAAATCTGACTTGATCTGTGAAGTGAGGGATGAGAATTATTTAGGAAGCATAAAACAAGTTCCCTATCAAAAAATTGATCGATATTGAGGAAGTACCCTGAGACAGTTTCTTAAGAATAGAGAATTTCCTGTCATACAGAATATCCTTTACTTAACAGTACATGAACAGTAAAGTGAAGGATATTTAGTGCAGTTAAGAAATTATTTTTGAGTCACACTGTACTGTACTTCTCAAGACTCTGTTGTACTGAAAATTTTTACCATCCCCGACATTTCAACACTAGAATAATGAGCCACAGAATCGCTAAGCATGTTATTTTGTAAGATCTATAAAATAAACTATTTTAACTCTTTAGATAATTGAAGAATAAAGAGATATAATCTCTGGAAAGTGAGAGAGCCTACTTTTGGAAGCCTATTCAGCACCAATATATTTTATAGGCATAAAGAAAAAAATTAGCCAGGATCACCCGAAAGGAACCCAGGTTAAAACTAGCATATTTTCCTGTAGATAAAAATACTGTAGGGAGACTTTAATTAAGAAGTGTTTTATAAACACAACTATATTTATTTTACACAGCTTTACATAAAATTTGTCATGAAGATATGTGAATTATATACATGATTTAAAAACAATAGGTAAGTTGTCCTATCTAGTAAATTTATCTGGGCTGTTTGCCCACTGTAAATTTTCCTGTATATAGGACTGGTATGATGTAAGGAAATTATTCATACCAATATTATCATACAGAGTTTTGTGCCAAAATTTATCAAACATTTTCGTTGTGGCTGATAGGAGATGCATGGAACTGAAGTTACTTCAGTTGGGTTATTTTCTTCAAATGGTGTTTCACCTCAACATTTTGTGAATGTAACTCAGACAATATTTCAGTTGTTGAAACACACAGTAATTCAGTTGAGAATATTAAGCCCTTACTACTATTTAATCTTTGATGTGGTTCGGCTTTTACTGGGATTTCATAAAATCCTTTTTTATCAATTAAAATACTCCCATCCTTGAGTTTTTTAAAATATTAACTGCTTCACCGGCACAAGCCGTGATAGCCTTATTTATGATAAAAGGTGAGACATTTTTAAGGTCTCCTTCTTCTGATTTTTTAAAAGTAACAAATCGTACTCTCTGTTCAATATATTTGTTTATGTTTTCTTGACTACTCTCTTTATGTTGATATTTTTTTGGTTTCTTCCGTTTAGGGCTTGAAGAGCCCCAAATGGGACCATCAATTGCAAATTTTGGAAGAGATACTCTTCGGAAGAAGAATGGAAGAGCCCTTTCGTTGTGAAAAGGACATCGATGTTTTCTTCCTTAAAAAATATGTTGACCTCTTTCTCATTCTCAATCCAGAAAAAAACCCCTGATCCTTACTGCATTTAACTCATACCACCCTCTCGTTGACCTTCGTCAGGAACGGTTCAGCTAAGTACACCCAACCTAATTCTATTTCTTGTTTCCCTTTTATTATATCTTATATATTTTTTATTAGTTTTTATTTTGCTTTAATTTTATTACAACTCGGGAAGAGTATCTCTTCCAAAATTTGCAATTGAGGGTCCCATTTGGGGCCCTTCAAGCCCTAAACGGAAGAAACCAAAAAAAAAAAACACATGTAACATCCTTTAACTTTTTTTAACACCTAACAACATTGTATATTAATTTGGCATATTAACTCTTCAGAGTCATGATTATTTGATATTCAAATACATTGTTTTAGTGACTGCAGCATCTTTTATTTATTACAGTTCATTACTTTTTATTTCAGCCACTGTTGAGATGTCTACACCATATAGAGAATTATTCAGTGTGAACAACCATCCTGCTTATTATGTAATAGGAAAGCTTGAGTTTGTTACTGGCAGGAACAAATGAATAAGAGAGAGGCAAGGAGTCGAGATTGCCTGCAATGTCAAATACAAAAAGTATTTTTGTTGCGGCATACACAATATTCTGTTTAATACAATAAAACCCAACAAGATTGTTTAATGATAGAAGATATATTCTATAAATGTAGAGAATAACAAGGCACAGAAAGTTTAAATACAAATATCCACTGAAAAATTAAGGAATTGGCTTAGTTTATGCCACTCTTGCTTGACAGATTTTTATGGTAAAACCCTTCATGTTAAAAAGCAAGATGTAAGCCTAAAGGGCCAAAAAAAGGTTCTTGCCTTCTTCTTACTGAATTAAACCTAATAAATTTTAAATTAACTAAAGATGATTCAATTATTAGTAAATCTGAAACTATTTAAAAAAAGAGTTTTTAAAACATCTAAAAAATTTTAGAAAAAGAGAATTAATCTAAATCAATGTAACCATTTGTAAATCAAATCGAATTAATATTAAATAGCATTTTTAACTAAGTATTTATTAGATGGTCAGCATATTAAGAGAAAAATATTTTTATATTNATCCAAAGGGCGGTCCTTAATTAGGATCCAATTTCACTTTGGAACGAGAGTTTTAAATAATTCAGGACGACGGTTTTGGTTTTCTAAAGTCTGATCTTTTTTTTTTTTTTTTTTCCAGGCTTAGCCACAGGGTATTGTATGTCTTCTGAAGTACAATAAAATAAATAAAATTTAGTAAAATAAAATAAATATGTTCTACTTGGTTCCTAAAATCAGCTATATGAATTCATCCCTTTTGTAGTTAATGAATACTTGTATTTGAACTTTCCATTATGTTGTCCTCCACCCTGGTAGAATATATCTTATATCGCTAAAAAAATTGCAATTTCATTGTACTAAAGTATATTTTACATCCATAAAATGGATTATAAAAAAAGTTTCACAATATTTTATTAAGAAATAGCTTAAGTAGTATGTTACTAATAAATAAGTAGCAAAAAAATAAACAATTTTTTTTATACAAAATGACTGGTAGAGTCATTACTATCTTGCAGAGAGCTCCTTTTAGCCTGATATCCCTCTCGGCATCTTAAAACTTGTAGGCCAGTCTTTTTCCATTAAGCAGAGGGCTCCTTACACGTTCTGTCAACCTGATACTCGCCTCAGATACATGAAACCTAATTGTCTTTTTCGTTTATGCATAGCTCCTTTTTTACCTTTACTGACTTTTTTACTCATCTCAGCATCTGGAAACTTCCCTTTCAGTCTCTTTCACCTAGCAGAGAGCTCCTTTCACGTTCTGCCAGCCTGATACTCGTCTCAGATCCTTGAAACTTCTCGAAGTCTTTTTTTTCACATTGCAGAAAACTCATTTTACGTTCTGTCTGACAGAACGTGAAAGGAGCTCTCTGCATAATCCAAAAAGACTGATCGGGAAGTTTTCAGATGCCAAAACGAGTATCAGGCTGACAGAAAGTGAAAGGGGCTCTCTGTTAGATCGTCAAAGACTGGTCGAGAAGTTTCCAGATGCCAAGACAAGCTTGATAGCTCACAAATAATAGAACGTGACTGGAGCTCTCTTTAAGGTGAAAAAAGACGGGTCGAGATGTTTGGAGGATGGGAGACTAGATCAGGATGACAGAAGGTGAAAGGAGCTCTTTGCAAGGTGAAAAGACTAGTAGGGAAGTATCAGTCTGACAGAACGTTAAAGGAGCTCTCTGTATGATCGTAAAAGACTGGTCGGGAAGTTTCCAGATGCTGAGACGAGTATCAGGCTGGCCGAATGTGAAAGGGGAGCTCTTTGTAAGGAGAAAAAAAAGTGGTTGAGAAGTTTCAAGGATTGGAGACGAGTATCAGGCTGACAGAAGGTGAAAGGTTCTCTCTGCTAGGTGAAAAATACTGGTTGAGAAGTGAAAAAGAAGTTGACAACTTCCAGATATGGCTTCAGATTTTCAACTGAATAGGAGAGAGTGTGCCTATATCTATATAAGCAAAGCCACTACAAAACCTGGCATCAATTGCCAATAATAGGATTAGAGAAATCCCAATTGTCTATCCCTTCCTTAGAGTCTTTTCCGCAGTACTCGTCTCTCTCCACTCCTAGCTGATGAAGGGTGAGAAATCCCCGATAATTTTACTCATTCTAATTTGCTCTTTTTGTGTGTTCTCTGCACTCTTATCTCATCTGTTCTTGTTCACTATATATATATATATATAGTAGCAAAAAAAAAAAAAAAAAAAAAAAAAAAAAAACAGCTGTATATTATGTAAAATATACATATAAATTATCTTTGATCATTAATATAATCATGGTTTAATTTCACTGCAGAACACCAATTATTAAGCCAGCTGCAGCAGGAAATTAAAATTTAATTATTCATATTGATATTTCAGATCATCCCAACACTTAATTGTCCTATTTCAAACAATAACAAACTCACCCTTACCTTTTTTACATTTAAAAGAGATATGCCAACTTTCATGAAGAAAAACTGCTAATTTCAGCTTATAAGCAGTAAAAACTCATTCAATAACTAAATTTGATGCTCTATATCTCAAAAATACTTTTTGTACTCTCTTAACAATTCACTTTTTTATCTGAATTTGGTATAGATTAATGCTCACTCCTAATCATACAATTTATACGTGCAACTCATAAACATTCCTTTTAATAAAAATACCTTTCTTGAGAAGTATATATCTAAATAAATATGCCATTGAAAAAAACATTTTGAACTTGCAACACTGAACATTTCAGGTAATCCCCCATCCCCATATTTCTGTTTGTCGATTTCACTCTATAATAAACTCAAGACTCTCATTTTAGTAAAAAGTCTAACCTTTTCACACTCTAGCAATTGTACTGATTTAGAGCTCAGTAGCCTGGCCTCCTGAGAAAGAGGCTACTAACTTAAATAGTTATTTGTTCTATTACATGACAATTTTTCCAGACTAGCTACACTAAGAAAAAAAAAAAAAAAAGAAAAGAATTGAGTTAGCAGAGTAATGAGAAATTTATATAGTTTTTATTTTTCAAAAGAAAGTAAAAGGAAAGTAGTAAGAAACAAAATATTTTCACGTTCAATAATTTCTATATTTTTTAAATTTTTCTCCATATATGCTTCATTGAACGCCAAAACATTTGACGCATATTGGTTTAACAGAGAAAGCAATACTCGAAGTATATAACACCGCAATATAATTAGGGTCCAAAATAAGTCTTCACTTTTCAGAATTAGTCTTTTTCACTTTCTCCACTTAACACACACTAATAGTTTGTGATATCGGCAAACAAAAGTTGCAATCACTATAGTAAATTTTATGTAATGTTTATATTACCATTTTATACAACTATGTATAAATATATGTTTTTATTTATTTATATAAATTTACATTCATATGTGTATAGTGTATAAATGTGTATGCATGCTGATTCGTGTGTGTGCAGTGTGTCTGTGCATATGTGTGTACACACAGACACACTCACTCACTAACACACACACACACACAGTCACAGTCACAAAATGACACAACATATGTAACCATTCATCATATCTCAATAATTAGAATGTTTTCCAACATTTGAAAACAATTTGTTCCTATTTTGAATAAGATTTTTTTTTTCATTTTCTATTTTATTTAAATTACAACATTCTTTAAAACAATAATATTTCATGATAATAAAGATGATAAATATTTAACACTATAATAATAAATGTCTACACAATGTATCTCATAAAAGTTCAAGTAAAGAATGAGAGGGAACCTTTAGAAACGTTTAAAAACTATTTCCATTATAAAAACAATAAATAAAAAACCTTATATTACAAAAATAGTCTTTATATCCAAGGAGATATTATATATATATATATTTAGTGTTAATGCAAATT
>KZ806998.1:22881-33668 GCA_000696205.2 Oncopeltus fasciatus
AAAAAAAAAAAAAGTATTTATACTTAACATACTGATTGACATAATTCCTGATTTTCCTCATAAGATTCCAACCAGGCTTATCCATATATAAAACTAAAATACCTTTCTTAATAAGGTATTTTATTAAGAAAGGTATTTTCTTTAATTATGAAAAGTAGAAAAAAATATAGCAAAATATTATACACATATATAAAATATGTGTGTACGTATGCATACATAATTTTCAATTGTAGAGAATTTGTTGGGGATAGGGTCAAAGTTGATAATAAAAATACAATTTTTTAAAATTGTCCTTTTGGATCAGCCACGACTGAACCCCAGCAAATTCTCTAATAATAATCCAAGGTCAAAAACTCTCCATTTGAACCTACAATTTTTAGCTTATCTGATATAATACAAAACAATACAATTGTTTCTATAATTTTTAACTGATGTAGATCAGTTAAAATTTTTCAGTGGTCTCACTGGACACCAAACAATTAATGTTCTTATTAAGACACCAATGTGGATAGCTTGAATTCCCAGCAGGAAAATATAATAACACCGAAAACTGCAGTCTCTAGAGCATTGAAACACACACACACTTGTGGAGTGACTATGATGGAGATTCATCTTTTTTTGTGTTTAGGAGGTAGGATCAGAAAAAATGGAAGTATCCTTACCAAGAGGTCTAGTATCAGTCTCATATTCATTAACAAAAAAGTTCATAATGCCACTGAGACAAGCAAGTTCTCTAGTCTCATCAGTATCAATAAATTTCTTTATTAGTGTTGAATGTTTTAACAAAGTGGCCCGAACTATTTTCCCATTCTCTGTAAAATAAAAAAAAAACATTAAGTATGGCAAAAAAAGTAGTAACAAAACAAGTAAAATTACAGGAACGAAGATTTATATTGAACTTACTTATGCTAACTTTAACTACAGCTCTCATCAAAGCTTTAATGAAATCGGCATCTTGGGACTTGTTGCCAATATTAGCCTGAAATAAAAGTAAAATAATAAATTTAAAATCTTAATGACCCAATTGCTATGAAACCAAAAGAAAATTAAGAAGCACCTGTAAGTATATAGTATTTAAAATATAGTGATCCATAATATACATACTATATACTTACACGGATAATTTCATAATTCATTTATTTTAAGTTTTATACATATATATACACACATACATACATACATATATAAAATTGTACTTTTTTTGCTGCGATGTATGTTAATACATCTCCCTGCGATGTACGTTAATACATACTCCCTTCGTCAGTGAAGAGAGAGTGAAGAGACATAAGACAGTGAAGAGACTCTTCACTTCTCACGGACGAAGGGCAAGAAATCTCCAAAAATTTAGTCTGTAATTTTTTTTGTGTGTGTGTGTGTGTGTGTTCACTACACTCTTTATCCCACCTTTTCTTATATATATATANTATATATACAATATATATATATATATATATATATATATATATATATATATATATATATATATATAAAACAGATAGCCTTCTGCTATGATAAAATGACAGATTTTCCACTTTAACAATCAGATGTTTTTCTCTACTACGCATGGACTAATTCCTCACAGCTGTACAGCATAAAGCCTTCTCTTTTGATTGCAGCACCTCCCGTGTTTGTCTCGTTAAATGTAAGTGGTGTGTTGTTTGGTTTTGCCGAAAACATGATTAGTGTGGAAAATATGCATGGCGCTGTGTAAGGATGGAGGAGGGGTTTATATTGAAAGTGATAAAACTAAATATGTATAAATTTAAAGTAAAAATTTTACATTTTCAATAATCTCATTATTCAAGTGCTACACCACGAAGATAGTCTATGACAACAAAAACAAAATGTTAGAAAATTGTTGATACTTTGAGAAAAGTGATAAACGCCTTCAAAAATTTAATTCTCTTAGGACAAACATGGTCTAACATAAAACCATTATTTAGCTAATTCTTGCACACAGAAGCTTGAGCTACAACAAAGGCAGATGACCAAGAATTTGCTGCATTAAACTCATTTAAAAGTTTAAAAAGATATCTAAAAAAAAATATTAAAATTAAACATTTATGTAAAAACATACCTTGACCCATTCCCCAACATGATCAAACACTTTATCGCCATCTTGCAAAAGAAAGTCACACAATATTTTTTCTACTTCACTCATAGAGAGAACAGATTCTTTAGCTTCTATTTCACCCATGCCTATGACAAATCCAAATTTCTGGGGAGAGAAAAGAAAAATTAATAAAAATGCAATAAGAGATAAGACAAAGATTACTTAAACTTTATATAATAAAACTAAATAACATACTTACATTTTGTTCTATAAAACGTTCAACTTCAGATTCGGGCATAAAATCACTGAATTGAACTTTGGACTCTTCCCACTGAGTCTTAATAAAAACAGGACCCTACAAGGGAAGAAAAAATAACCATTAAAAAAAAAGTAAAAATAAACTAAAGAAAAAACTGTAATGAATTTAATCATTTCCTCAGTTTTAGGTTTAATACAGCTTCACTCTGTAAGTGAATTCATAGAGAAGATTAGTCAAATCATCACAGGAATAAGAATATTGATTGGGATGACTAATATTAATTTTCATAGCTATTTTCAAGTATAAATTCATTTTTACACATTTTTTTAATACAATAAAGTTTAACATCTTTAATCTACAGGAGTTTAGGCAATATTAAGATTTACAGCTCACAAAAATGCACTAGTCATCCCACAATGACAGGAAACACACTACATATGTAATTATTACCTTTTCTTTTATCAATTTGGAAATAATTTCTGCTAAAGTATGAGTAAAATGTTTTGTCTTGACATTTTCACAGGACAATTTAAGGTCTCCAAAAGTAAAAACATTCTTTGTAAACATTGGTGCTGGAAGAAAAACAATTATACATCATTAGTAATTATATGTAATTGACAATCATTAATTACTTATCTCTTAAAAAAATATGTGCAAGTTACCTATAATCTCTCCTAGATATTTCCAAACAAATGGAAGATCTATCATCAAGTCCTCACCGATCTCAATCAACTCACCAAGCCTAAAAATCAGAGAGCATAAGTAATGAATATAAATTGACTATATTCACATAATATTAACTAACTTATTTATTTATAATTAAATTCAAATAAAATTTTTATGGGCAGAAATGAATCAAGAATTTAAAGGATCCACTATAGATTTAGAACATATGGACTTAAAATTTACAAATGACTTCGCATTTCTCAATTCAAACAGATTCATTTAATTGATATAAATATAATTTAGTAAGAATTTAAAGGAATCTTTTTATTTAGATCTCTTACACCATTACGAAACCTTAAAAGCTCATACTGGGACACTGAAACTTTTAGATATCAAGCTTAAAATCCTAATTAACAAATTTATTAGCAGACTTAATAATAACTCAAGCAATTTATATAATTTTTTTTTTTTTTTTTTTTTTTTTTTAAGGCAGAAAATGTGTTTTTTTTTTTAATGGGAAATTTCAGTTCAAAAATGTACAAGGTGAACTAAAGATATATGCCTGGTTTGTGGCATTAAGATGGAAGTTTAGTGGTGGTAAGACAAGACAAACAAGTCTAGACCAATTATACTTTCCCAATCAATGATTCCTAAAGTTACACAACATACTAATTAAGACTTGCAGCCTCTAAGGACAAAAAATTCTTCAACGAGAATGAAGAAATAAAAAGCAAGATTTTGGAAAACCAGAGAGGACTTTAATCACCGTTGCCAAGTGAGAAAGAAACAATAGAAAGATAAGTTATTCCTGATTCTTAACTAATATCACACTTTTATGTTGATAAAACATAATTTAAAAATAAATTGGGTAATTATTTTATTATTGCCAACATTTTGACTTAACTTGTAAGTCATCAGGGTGATAGTGATGTCTGGAGAGATCTTCAAGGGAGGTTTTTTTACTTTTCTGATCCTGAAACCCTAACTAATTTCTCCAGCATAAAACAAATTATGTAGAACAATACAGAAAAAGTTCATTAATGTCTGAAATATAGTCTAGGTAGAAGGGGGTTTAGAGGGAGATAACAATATAAAATCCTAATCTTTGTTTCTAGTAGTGTAACAATAAAGTAATGAAATGTATTATAATCCATTAACTCTTGAACGTTTTAGAAAAAATATTAAGTGTAAAAATGTTATTTTCTAATAGTTATGATCAAAAACATCTGTTAACGAACAAAATTTACAGATGCAGTTATTGGAAAGCGGGTATGGGTAAAACCTTCCCCCACTCTCCTTGCCCAACCAATGAAGAGCAAATAGTGGACCATACTTCTTACATATGATGATTCTCGGAAATTTATAAATTAAATACAATAAATGCAAGGGAATAAGAATGAAAAAATCTTATAAATTAAATTTCATAATTTACTCTTCCTTAAGTCAATCTTTAATGAAAAATGGGATATCTGCTAAGATTACGCAGCTCCTGCAAGGCAGACTTTATAATTTTCTTAACTGGAAGAGAATCACAAATTCAGGATGGTAGGTATATTTAAAACAGGCAGATAAAGATATTGCCGCATATGACTTTGAAATCACAAAATAAGATGAAGGAAGCCTTTGAAGAGCAGGTAAAGGCCTCAACCTGTAGGCCACTGTCTGCTGGCTTCATGTCAATGAAACAAGATAAACTCAATTTTTGGTAAAAATGGCAGTACCAGAAGAGTCAGCAATATTCAATGTCCAGGTTCGAAAAATAGTTTAATTATCTTAAGTCATATTTTTATTTAACAATTAGAATAAACAAGAGATTCCAAAAGAAGCTTTCTACACAGTTCTTAAGATATAGCCTTGCACTTCATTTAAATGCTAAGTGAAAAGCAGATATGGTATAAAAAATAAAAATTAGGAATGAAATTAAATCACTTACTCCTTGGCAACTTCTGCAGCCGAAATCAATTTATTGGACAGAAGTGGGACAAGGATTTCACCAAATGCTATCCTTTGATTCTCCTTCCCTTCTATTACTTTATTCATAACAGCTCTTACAAATAATACAGTTCGTGGGAAGGCTTCAGTAATACTTTCAACAGATTCCTAGAAATAAAAAAATACAATAGCATTTTAATTATTAAGAAATGAATTTAAGATTTCTTTTTGGATTTGTTTAGCCATCAAAATTGCTAAAATTAATGAAAGTAACTTTCTGCATCTTTTATTTCCTAATATATTATATTTTGATACGTAAATTAATAGAAAAATGTATTAATTTTATACTTAGTATTCAGACAATACTAACTACTTATAGCTATACTAGCTTTTAATAAGTTTTTGGAATGTACATTTGTAATGAATAAAAATCATATGCACTTCAGATCAACAGCAAAAAGTGGTTTTCACAGCCAATGCTAATTTATCTAATAAATTCCTTTCAAGGAAATAAGAGCTATTCAAACGTATGAATGTATTTTTTTTTTTTTTTTTTTTTTTTTTTTTTTTTTTTTTTTTTTTNACAATATATAACTCAGTTACAGGTTTCTTATAACAAACAAAGAAACAGTTCTCATTATGAAGCTAAATTCTAAGAAAAATAAATAAAATATAAACCAAGATACTGAAATAGAAAGATTATAGTAGTAAATATATTACTATATTACTTTTAATAAATTTATTAATTATGCTAGAGACGACTAGTGTCCCGAAAACCAACTGAAAGAGATCTCAAAAAACCGATTATCCCAAAGAAATTACGTACAGAAAAAAAAATAGAGAAACCATCCAAAAAAAGAAATTTGAATTAACAGCAAAAGAGAAAAAATTAGGAAAGAAGTGAACAAAAGACTAAAAGAAGAAACACAGTGAATATATGCAGATTTATGAAGAAAAATGAAAGAGGCAGAAAAAAAATAAAACCATAAAATAAAATTTGTGTTCTAGGACCTCCTTAATGAGGAATACCATGAATAACAATAATAATAATTAACTAGGTGTTTTTAGTTATTTGAGGAACTGGCATTGCTAGGAATCCCATTTGGGTCTTAACACAATGTAATAAATAAATAAAAAATAGAATATTTATATCAAAAACAAGATTTTTTTCTAATGAATAGTCTTTGACCTTAGAGATTATTAGTAGATATTTTTCCATTGGGGTTAGGTCAAGGTTGATCCAAAAATACAATTTAAAAAATGTGCATTTTTTTTACAGATGATTCAGCTTACATCGTAAGCCATCTTGGACTGTTGAAATAGCATGTCATAAGATAACATAAAAATTAAATTATTTACATTATTATTACATAGAATAGTCTTAACTGAAAGTAATGTGATATCAAATACTATGCGAAAACAATAACAAATGTGTAGAAAAATTCACCACACCTAACAATCATGAAGGAGAGAGGAGATGTAGTTTCCCCTGGATCACATGTTTATGACTTAAGAGGTAGGGTTTGAGGAGAAATATTTGAGATAGACAATGCGAGAGGTGGAAGGGTGGGGTGAGGTGATACTAGTACCAAGAGAGAGCGGCCTCCATGAAAGAAGACAAAACCAGAAAAAAGGTAGGAATTATTGCTGTAACCTAAGGAACTAAAAGACAAGTTAAAAAGGATTATAACAATAAATGCAAGGAAACAGAATAAAAAAATCTTACTAACGCAGCTGGGACTCTAAACTGGATCTCCAGCTTTTCGGGCCATTGCACCACCGAGGCTAGTCAGATAATTCATTCTACTTCCTGCACCCTACTGGGAGTCTAAACCCCTAAGTAAGACTAAAATATCGTCATATGCTCGAAGGAGCTAGCATTATCAGCTATTTGTTAGTCTCTCGTATTTTTATTTTTTAAATATTGCATTTGTTCTGGTATTTAATCCCACATTAATTGTATAACAATAAATGCAAAGGAACAGAATAAGAAAAATCTTACTCAGCCGGGACTTGAACTTGGATCTCCTGCTTTCCGGGCAGGCATGCTATCCATTGCGCCACCGAGACTAGTCAGATAATTCATTCCACTTCCCGCACTTTACTGGGAGTCTAAACCCCCGAATAAGACGAAAATAATGTCTTATGCTCAAAGGAGCTAACATTGTCAGCTATTAGTTAGACTCTCGTATTTTTCTTCTTATTTCTTTTTCAAATGTTATTATTTGTTCTGGTATTTAATCCCAATTTTATAACAATAAATGCAAGGGAACAAAATTTTAGTTAAACAGGATTATTTTTGAGGGGGGGCTAATGATTTTCCAGAAAAAAGTATCTCTGTATACACAAAAGCACCAATAGGTCAGCATAGACTTATGAAAAATATAAAATAATAAGATTTATTTATAATTACTACTTCCCGGCTTGACCGTGTAGCTAAGAATCTTCTTGCCAAGGGTTTGCACATCGTGTGATGACTTCTTATGGGCTGAGAGTAGAAGGAATTAAGAAACTTTACTACATGGTCAAGCCTGGAAGAAGTATTTATGAATATTCCTGATGACTGTGAAAGCCAACATGAACAAGATTTATTTACTTTGACATTATGGTTAGCCACCCATTCCTCAAATAAGACCCAGGATTTCTTCAGAATGACTTCTTCATCCTCGGGTTCCCGAGGTTCGAGTGCACGAGGTGAAGACTCAGGCTCAGCCACTTGAGTTTGAGGGGCAACAGCAGACTTGGTGGATCCTCTTGCTCGAGAACTATCTCTCGAGGAAGGATTAGAACTTTGGGTACTTTTAGAGCGGTCCGCAGGAGATAAAACTAGAACAAAAAAATAATTCAGGTCAAAATCAATAATTTGTTTTTAAAAGAAAATTTTACATTAAAAAAAAATCTCAAGAAGTTATTTACCATCTTTAACACTTTGGACAGCTCTCTCCCTCTCAAGCGATGATGAAGGAGTGGAGCCCTTCTTAGACCTAAGGAAGGAAAACATTTTTTTTTTTAATCTCATAGCAATTTGAAAATATATATTTGTATTTAATTATGAAAAAATGAACTTGCATTGTCAATAATTTCTTTTCATCACTAAGTGGTGCAAATTTGTTTTGGATGGAATAGTCTGAACCAATTCCTCTTCTCGCATCAGATGAACTCTGAGTTTTAGAACCAGCAGTTGATCCAGAATGCCATTGTTTAAACTGGCCATATGAGCCTAAGTTCTGGCTGGCTGGTTCACTGTCAGCTCCCTACAATATAAAAAACACAATTTAATACAAAAGCATATTAAATAACATTTTAATGCGGCTTTTGTACAACCACTAGGTGCTTGCATAATTTAGGACGGCATATAATTATTGTCCTCTTTTACTTCATTAATCATTCTATGATATAAAATTATAAATTTGTTCATTTAAAGATTAAAAAGTACTGTAAAAAAAACTTTTCATGTAAACATATTTAAAATATGATAAAAAGACACTACCGAATGGTGTATAACAATCACAGTTAATACAATCAATTTTTACAGATTCAAATGGTTTGTGGGTAGTATTTTTATTTTTAACAAAGTAGGTATATTGTGAATACTTTCGTCACAACCAATTAAAAAAAATTATAATTGAACTGAAACTAAATAAAACTTAATCCACAAACAAAATAATATTATTGATATAACTAATAAAATGTATCAGAACAAAATGATATACTTTATACTATGTATTAAAAAAATATGAGCAAAAAACATATTTATACTAAATTATTATTACTAAATATATTATCAACTGACTTCACTAACACCTTCCATGGTCAGTAAGCAATCCACACATAATTTTGGAATGTTTCCCACACACTAACACAATACTTCACACGTTTTTATAGTATTCGATTTTCTTGAGTTGCATTTTTTTTAAAAGTACCTCAAGTTTCTTCTCCTTGGACACAGTGTCCATATCTGAGTACAGTAGTACAGATGAAGTAGTAGTAGTCTCAATCTTCAACAGCTATCTTCGAATAGCAAACATTTAAAAAAGCTTTCACATCTATGGGGAGGTTTCTTATCTCCGACCTGCTATATAAATGTTCCTTTTCATACATTCCTGGGCTAAATTTTTGAGAAATATATTTCTTCCAGCGGAGCTTCTGATGGTGATGCTGAACTGAACAATATCTTTTTGATACCTGCCACTATCTTTATGTGATAAAAAATTGCCATCAGCCATCTTTTTGTTTTTCTTTTGAGAGTAACTAAGGCATAATTTATTTACTGCATCAACTCCTCTATTGGCCATATTGTAATCCATAATTATTTCTGGTTTCTTAGTTAATTTCATTGTTGTTGTGAATGGTAGAAATCAATACTACACACTTTTTTACGAAACAATTGTTATCTCTTTTTGGAAACTGAACTAGGAACTTTCTATGGCTTTTGATTTATTTGGCCAAAATTCTGGAGGCATAGCCGATTTGTTTTTTCTTAGGGTCCCTAGGTACGCAATTTTTTTGGCCGAAAAATTCTTAGCTAACTTAACACGAATACAAATTATCAGTGGTCAAATATCGTTTATAGTTTACAACAGGTCCTAATAGATGGTGTACAATATCCTTTGGCTTATTAGAACATTGATGTGAGAACCTGAAGGTTGAGTCTCCACATATTCTTCCATGTTTCCTGTATAAAACATTTTCGTGCGGCTCAAAATAAAAAATTTCAAACCATACTTAACTGGCTTCGATGGGATGTACTGGATGAAAATACATGAAGACATTTCTTCCACTGAATCACATGAAGGCAATGCCTATTCTATGAAACCACACACATTAACTTACAGCACAATTCAGTTTTTAAAAAATGTCTTCAACTTATTCAACTTTCTGAAAAACTAGTAGCCCTTCTCCTAAATCAACTAGTCTGCCTCCTAGATTCTTAGGCTACTTATCCAAAATAATTTTTACCAATTTTTCATGGTACTTTGTTGCAGGCTGCTCTCCCTTTGTACTTACTACCTCACATTCCCCACACTTCACCAGTCCATCTTAAGGTTTCCTCATTTCTAATCCTTACCCCTCAGTCATGAAGATTTGTTCCAGGTGACAACACATCTCTCACCTCCGTAACGAACTTTCTACAGAATTTTATATATTAATAATGTATATAATATAGTTTATTGTTTTTTCTCTTGTTTTCTTATTTTCTCTAGTTTATTGTATTTCAACAGCCCTGAAGGTGGCTTTACAATATAAGACAAAACATTGGCAAATAATTAAAAAAAAAACAACTTTTTTAATTATCCATTTTTTTTTTCTTTTATCAACCTTGACCAAACCACGATAAATTAAATTCTACACTAATGAACTCTCCATTTAAACATTAATTATCTCAATAACTCCAAAATATAAATCAGGATTTAAGAGAGTGACATTAGATAGAGAATAAAACATTTACCTTCAAATGTTGTAATTTTGATGCTTCAAAAGTGTAACTCTTAAATTTGTTACTATATATCCATCCATCAGAATCTTGAACATTGCCTCCTCCTGAAAAGGAACATAATGATTAATTTCGCATGCTATTTAATTTTAACTTGTAATTTGATCCTTCAATATGTGCTTGTAGTAATTAAAGTTGCCAGGTAAATCTTATTTACAATTTCAATTAAGGACATTTTTTTTTCTTTTTAAGTTGATATTATATCTTCTTATTCATATGGTGAACCTTAAGTGCCTAATCATAATAATAGAGCTTCTCATAAAAAATTTGACACTTCTCATAAAGAAATTTAACTATTTATTTGGTAAAGTGATTTTTGAAAAAATTAAAAAGATCTGTATCAAATCAACATCGGAGACGACTTGATATATATATATATATTA
>KZ806998.1:41578-68761 GCA_000696205.2 Oncopeltus fasciatus
TATATATATATATTAGATTGAATATAATAACTTAGAAAATGGGTACAAATTCACCTTTAGACTGATGTTGCAATGCTAATCAAAGTTGTTGTAGTGTTCTTTAAATTAAAAAAAAAACAAAAAAAAAAACGCAGGTTTAACTCACCGAAGAAAGGGATATATTCAATTTTTAATATATTCCCTGCTATCTCAGCTCTAACTTGACCGAAACCCAACAAAAATACATTTAATAACAATTATTTTAACATTCGTCGAGACAAATTATCAAAACATTGATACTTAACACATATTGACTTTCCCCAGCTCACTTTTCACTACTGTAATTCTCTTAACTTGGACGAGTTTATGAAGCCACATGCCATTTAATCCTCCTAAAAGACAATCTTTCACATCAAATGTGTATGTGATTCTCTTTCCCTTCATTGTCTCAGTGGTAAGTGTTTATTTAAAAGTCTAAAAGTCTATATAAGTATATGTCTATATATATAATTTTAATATTTTTTTTTCACCCATTTTTATTTTTCAAGTTGAAACTTTTGCTAAAATGTATGCTAAAAAAAAAAAAAAAAATTCTGATACAGACACACTTAGTTCTTTGAATATTAATGTCATCACTTTGAAACTATAAAATTGTTAATACCATATTGGGGCATCTTTATTGTGATGCTCATTCTATTTTCTGGACTTACCATAAGTAATTGAAATGAATTCATTTATTTAACTATCCTACATAACAATAATTACAAATTTGTAGTGAAAATTTTGATAGATATATTTAATTTATCCCTTCTTTTCAGCTGTGCTCACAGAGAAACTTCATATTTTATGCAGTTCATGATCATACAACAGTGTCTACCATTAAAATCCTCTTAATTTTCCATTAGAACATAGAGAAACCTTTCATGTGAGCCCAGGAGTCACCCTGAAGTTTTGTAATATATCATAATGCTTATAACACAATGAAAATTTGGCAAAAAATATAAATTCTAAAAAACTCACTCTATTATTATTATTATTTGCTGATATGTTGTTATTGTTAGCAGTATCAGATTTAATGATATCACTGTCAGTGATATCTGGCCGCTTGGTAGAAAGACCTTCATTTCTAAGTATCATAAGAAAATCTCTGTCATAGACTTTCTTGCCTTCAGGATTCAATGGCGACCACATTCCTAAAAATATATCATAATTAAATTTAAAATTCATAAATTATACAATTATTATCACTTAATATAATTAAATCTATCACAAAATGTATCACAATACAATATACAAATATTCTAGACATAAAATTTTGCAAGGTTCATTAATTTTATCAAACTGAGGGAAGAAATAATTGAGGTCTTGTCAGAGGTTTCCCTTAATCCTTAACTAGATTAAAAAATAATGGTCATAAAAAATATATGTCTTTAAAATTAAAACACATACATTTTAGAGACTTTGGTGTCTAGTAGGAACAATATAAATATCTAAACAAATTTGTCCTTAAAACAGCTAATTTTTTTCAGATTATATCTGCTATAAAAATAGAAAGATAAAAAAAATAAGATAAAGTGCTAGGAGTATAATTTAATTTTATATGTTGGCATTTTTGTCATTAACCATATGTAATTAGGAGCGATTATTGCATTTTTCATTTTTAGATTTAACAATAATTATCATACCTTCTATTGTCCCTCTTCATTGGTTTCAGCAAACCATCCTCCGTTGGCGAGCGCTTTCGGACATTGTCCATCTTCTTGGCCGAATACATGTGTTCATTGTCACTGTCTGTATTCAACTGTGTTTGTATTCTGTGGGTTGGTCGGATGCGTCAGGTATAAGAGTCATTTAGCTGTAACGGTCGCTTAGTCGGCAATAAGGTCTGTCAAACGTGAGAGTTATAAGGGTCAGTATCCATTATATTATTATATCCATTAATTATTACGGCACTTCTACTATGCAAACCTAACATACAATCTAAACATAACTATCTGACACCAAATTTAGACCGCTCCTGTTACTAAAACGAACAGACGACACAAAAACCGACAACAATGCAAAAAGACATAAGACAGTATAATCCATAGTCAGACACTATCAAACACAAACACATTTACAAAAAACTTCGGAACACTTAGAACATCTCAACAAAGGAGATTACAACTAATTCCTGCCTCAACTAATACCTTAAATAAAGGATACTGACCCTTATAACTCTCGCGTTTGACAGACCTTATTGCCGATAAAAGTGACCGTTACAGCTAAACCACTCATACCTGACGCATCCGACCAACCCACAGAATACAAACGCAGTTGAATACAGACAGTGACAGTGAATACATGTATTCGGCCAAGAAGATGGACAATGTCTGAAAGCGCTCGCCAACGGAGGATGGTTTGCAGAAACCAATGAAGACGGACGACGGACAATCGAAGGTATGATAGTTCATAGTTATATTCATTGGTAGTGAAAATAACCTTTTAGATTATTTAACAATAATATCTGTAGTATACATAAAAAATGTACATAATCACAAGCACATTATTTGTTGCATTATAAATTAGAGAAAGCACTCATTTGTCATCGAGTGTTGATTATTCCTTGCAGGTCTCTTTTTCAATTATAGACGTATTTCAAATTTTTAAAAGCATCGACATACAAATAATATGAGTTGAGCTTTTTAAGTACTAACTAGTTATAAAAACCACCTTATTATAAAGATGTCTTAAACAGTTAATGCCAAGTATGATATGTCAAGAGCAAGTAAGACATGAGAGTAGATAATTTGTGCAAGTTAGTTGTAATTATACCCTTTAACTTGCCGCCCTTAAATTAAAAAAATAATGCCTCACAAATTGGAAAGAAAAAAAATTATTTATGGGATATTGGTTGACCGTTGTTACTTAGGAGTAGGAGATAGTCGGGGTTCTGTCAGAGGTTTATTATTACATGAAAACAAATTAATGAACCAATATGGTTTTATTTTTGCCAACCTTTCAGCCTGAATTTCACGCTTTCTTCATGGCTATGGGAATAAAAAAGAAAGTCACTAAGTGCTTGTTCTAACTAACCCATGGTTTTGCTGGGGTACTAAAAATTCATTATCAGTATCGGCCTGAAATTCACCCTAGCAACCACGGGTTAGAATAACTAGAAAAATAATAATAAACCTCTGACTGGACCCAGACTATCTCTGCCTTCCCCTAAAAAAAGAAAAAAAAAAAAAAAAAAAAAAAAAAAAGATTACTTCATTTCTTTTTTTTAACCTATTTAAAAAGTACTTGAATTGAATAATCTTTCTAGTATCCTTTAATTTAACAGAAGGATGAGGCATAACTACCTTCTAAGAATGACTAACTTACTAGAAACTGCATGAAATGTAAATAATCTACAAGATAAATTTTTATATTCATCTCATAGCCAAAAACCTAAACAAGAAAAGTGCATTAATTATATTAAGAAGCGAACAAACCTTCCTTATAGGTATATTTTAAAGTTATTGCCTTCTCAATAACAGTAGATTCAGAAATGGTTTCATCATTGTCATTGACAGGTTCAAGGTCCTCTGATTTTTCAGTCGTTGATACTTTAGCATTTTCTTCATTTTTCGCAGCTACAATTAATGATTCCATATCAACTTCTTCTTCCTGATCCATTTCTTCTACCAAATCCTTCTGCAAGGCAGAAAAAAAAAATGAAATGAATAATTCAATGTGAAATGGGGAAAAGCAGTTCCCTGACACAATTTATAATTATTTATAACTTAATTTAAAACTAATAAGATCTCTATATAATATTTTTAAGTCAAGAGGGAAAAGAAGAAGACAAAAAAAATGAGTTTGATATAAATGTTGAAGTTTTTTTTTTTTTTTTTTTTTTACTAACTAAAATTAACTATGAGAAGAAATTGAACTTTGAAAGAGCCATGCTTGAGAAAATTAACAGGAACTTTGAATGTCCAAGTTTGGGCTTGCTTTACATTCATGCATTAAAGGTACAGGAGCTACAGCTTTACTTTTATTGGTCCCTCATCAGCCGACAACCACTGATGTGATCATTAAATTATCGTATAAAACCTATTTTTTGCCACAAGTGATGATCTTTCTAAAAAGGGTTCGATTTTAAGCCTGAAGATGCAGTTGATAAGCAATCGGCTTCCCTTATTGGCTTTTTTTCAATTTATGAGAAATCCATTTATCCACTCTTCGAACTTCCTCTAAATAATGACCTTTTCGAGCAAATTTTATCTTAAACCGCCTTTTCCCAACCAAAAATTTGGCAAACCAAAATTGTGCCCTCTGCTCATAAAAGGCATCTTTTCCAAAAACGAACCAAATATTTTGAGCAGCTTCAGTCGCTTTAAATTAAAATTCATACACATAAAACAAAATTGTCGTAAGTTCAGTTTTGAATTAATAGAACAACTAATATTAAGGAATACAAATTAAAATCATGAACAATAAAAATGGCTGAACTTTTAAATGATCTGATATGTTTTCTATTCTAATTGATCTTTTTACATAGACCAAAAAAGAAAGGAATATAGGTGATTATTTTAAATTTTTTCTGAAATAAACTTTTTTTTTTTTTACACGTTCAAATTTTTTATTTGATGTTCATAATTATACACAATCCAGTTAATTACTGATACACATTCATTCTATGCATTAACAACTATTTCCTCAGCTAATCTTTTGAATAAAGATGAAAACTAGCATAATAAGCAGTTAGCATCAGCTCCGCCAGTCATAAAGGATAACGCCACTGTCCTTGTCCATTGAATACTCTTTGATTATAAATTCTTCTTCTCTTATATAAACCAATATATAAAAAAACAACTAAAATTACTATGCCACAAAGTAACAATCAATTTAGACTGCAGTCAATCCTACATCTTGCCGATAAATAGTTGATTTATCTAAAATATCAACTACTCAATAAAGAACTCAAGTTTTTCAATAACAATTAAGCTTTATGCAAAATATTCATAGAATGAAAACACTGGGAGCTAGAGCTTGCAACAATTATAATGTTGGCTGACTGTTAACAAATTCAGTTAGCTGACTTATTTTTAATATTTTAATATTATCTCTTGAAAAATTATAATGGGCAACCACAATAACTAAATTCATTCAGGTTTGCGAAAAGCATATGTAAAACAAATTTTAAGGCCTAATAGTTTTAATGGTTATATAATTGAAAAGATTACATGAATGTAGAATGTAGAAGTTTCATTTATCTTACCTCACACTGAGGATTCTTATTAGAGGAAACTTGTGGTAGTGGTGTAGGGGCAGGGGAATTAGGGGCTTGAGAGGAAGCCTGACATTCTAGAGTTGGGGTTGGCTCAGGAGCTGGTACAGGTACTGACTGAAGCGGTGGAGCAGCCTCAGTAGCTTGAGGTGGAGGAGGAGCTGAAGAGAGAGAGAATGAAAACAAAAATCTCAAATTTTAACAAATCGTAGGAACAGCTTGAGGTGGAGGAGGAGATGATGCAGAACCCATGAAAGCATCCATTTCAGAGCCACCTTCCTTCTCCTGCCAGCGCCGGCTTTGTTCCTTTACAGCACCTGACTTTTTATTTTTACCACCTTTTTTCCCACTTTTACCACCTAAAATATCCAAAGAAATATGTAAAGAAAAAATAGAATTTATTTAATTATTAAAAATAGAATGAAGCTATGTATCTTAATCCAGCACATCAACCAAGGTACCACAAGCTTTTAACGGATCCTGTTGAGGGTACAGAAGTAAATACCTCAAAAACAGCGGTGCGCTTTTCACTTAGTGGGTAAAGGGAACAGAGTAGTCCGCTACGAATGCAATACTTAAAAATCCTCTTACTAAGGAAAAAGAAATAATAATGTAATGCGTGGAACACCTTTGCATCAGGGAAGAATAAGTAGGAAGACATTAACATGATATAATTTAGCTGAGATGATTTTAGTTGGGGTTCGGTCAAGGTAGATCCAAAAATGCGGGTCATGGAAATGTGAACTTAGGGACAGGACGTCCTCTCTCATCTTCATGATAGCCCTGAAGATGGCTTGCAATGTAAGCCGAAATGTTGGCAGATAATCCTTTATTAAAAAATACATTTTTTAAATTTGTGTTTTACTTGACCGAACCCCAACTAAAATCATCTCAGAATAATATCTACGGTCAAAAAAACTCTCCTTTTGGATATAATTTAGCCTTCAATAGTCACAGTGGCTGGCATATGTGAAAAGTAATCAGGAGTACAAGATTATATCATCATGTAAACAAATTAGAAATTGTATCTAACATAAAATTTTAACCAATTCTAATGTGAAAGTTCTATTCCAGATATCTAGTAGTAATTGAATTTTGAGTATTAAGGTTTGTAGGATAAAGAGAATTAATTAAAATCCTAAATTTTAAATAATTACAAGTTTTTGATGAATTTAATTAAACTGTAACAAGTGTACTTCAGTTGTTATATTCTAAGACTTCGATTTTTAGCAAAACATATTAAAGAAAAAAGCTTTGGGGTCAGACAACTTTGAAATTCAAATATATTTATTCAGAATGTCCTTAAAGTTAAGGCATTACACACATAGTTATTACACATTATGATTATAGCAATACTTACTTTTATACATTTACAGGAGAATGATTTATTACAATAAGTGTTTTGGAAGTAAAAATTTTTCCAGATAAACTTAATTTCATTTACAGACAATTTATTCAATAAACTTACTTTTTAAACTAAATTTAAAATTTTACGGTTTCCTTTATTTTTTTTTTATTCAGTTAAAATGAAATCAATTTACTCACAATTTCATACACAAATAACTTTCATAAGAGAATTATGGTACACAAAAAATAACACATATAATTTTTTTTTATTTTATTGTGGTATATTATCCCATGTAAATTTTAAACAATTAAATGCTAGGGAATAGAATAAAAATCTTAAACCTTTTATTCTATTCCCTAGCATTTATAATATGTGTATTTCTCTTTTTTTATATCCAAGGGTTTTAGAGAAATAATAATATAATAAAATTAGGTTTCAAGGAAGTCAGGATTGAAGAAAAGAAAAGTTTGACTAATATATGTTCAAATGATAATGAATGAGAATACATAAAATAGTTCAATGACACCATCAAAAGAAAAATTACCATCTAAGGAGGAAGAGCATTTAATGAACAGTTCATGCTTATATAGCATTGGATCATAAATGCAACTGACTAAAAATAGAAGCAGGAGCGTGTTCCACTATAAATAGATTGAGAATGCTTCCAGAACAGTCAACAAATGATGCCAATTATACCACATTATTTAAATGATGAAATATAAGAACCTGCTATTATTTATTTTAGAATGTTAAAAAGAAAAAAAACTTTATGAGCAAGCCTGTCTTCTAACTAGCATTATTATAAAGGTTTCGATGAAAACATTACACAATTATAATTAGAATACAAGTTACAAATGAGGTTCTAGAACTGTGACACACGGATAAGTTATTTAATCTTAAGAAAACCAAAGTGGTAAGTGCAATAACAACTTCTACATTATTCGTAATGCAAGTGGGTACTTATAAATTATCTAATACATAATGGTGGATTTATAAATAAATTACCTAATAAAATGATCTCTCTCTCTCTCTCTCATCCACATAAAAATCTGGAGGTTTTAAATAAACTATACTTTATATTATTTTTTAAAAAATCTTTACAAAAATAGATACAGATATCAGAATTTCCCATGTATTTATTGACATAAGTTAGATATATATATATATAAAGAGTAAATGAAATTAATCTCAGAAACCAAATAGGACTATGAACTTAAAAGATATGACAACAAAAAACTTCTACAGAAAGAAGATTGCTAGATATTATCTATGCAGGTATTATCTGGGTGCCTTAACTCAAACTTGATTTATTGACCATTAATAAATTTTGGTCCATATTAGGCTTTCGTTGTGTTGCAAACAGAAGAACTGGTCACAAGGAAAAATTAGTTAGGGCTTAAGGACACATGAGAGTATCTTGTTTTGCATTAGAATTTGACCAAAAACACTGACATAGTTTATAAATATTTAATTTGGTTGTGGTTTTTTATCCCACGTAAATTTTAAACAATTAATGAGAGGGAATAGAATAAAAAATCTATCTGCCTCAGCCAGGACTCTAACCTGGATCTCCTGCTTTCCGGGCCAGTATGTTTCCATAACACCACTGGCTTCATCAAGCATAAGACGATGTATTCGTCTTCCTCTAGGTTAGGCTCTTGCAATTGTGTTGGGAATTTAATAAGTTNGGGAATAGAATAAAAAATCTAACTGTCCCAGCCAGGAATGTGTTCCTGGCTGGGACAGTTAGATTTTCTATTCTATTCCCTCTCATTAATTTTTTGACATTGTTTATGTATCAAGTTATCCCTAGAAACCAGCTTGACTGTTTTATATCAAATAGAAAAATAAGGATATCAGAAATCTTATCTCTCAAATCATTCACTTTCATATACTCATAATCAAAAAGAAAAACACTTAACACTACTAAAATTAACTTAATACACCCAAGGAACATTATAACATCATGAAATCAGCTCCAAAGATTAGGGTTACAGTTTAACTATCCTGAACATTTTTTTAAAAATATTTGATTGGTCAATCAAATTTTTAACACAATTAACTATTGGTTTTAAATTATGTTAATGACAAGCAGGTTAACTTGTGAAACATTCCCTAAATAGCCAATACTTCTTCATATTGAATAAGTCAAAAGAAACTTATAGCAATAAATCCTAAAAACATTTCGTGTTCAAACCTTACCTAGTTAAAAAATACTGAGTTTAAGTAATAAGCTTATATTTGAAAAAGCCTACTTGCAGTAGTACAGCAGTAAGTAAATTTTGATTATTATAATGTTTCAAATACAGAATATTGTGAAAATTCCAAATATTCAAGAAGAAACTTAAACCTCAAAAGAACCACTTCCAACATAATCCCTCCCTATCTCTATATAAAGTTGAATATGATAAAATATATATCAGTAGATAAAAATAAAAAATATAGGGATTTGTTTGTGAATTTTGATAGATATATGTATTATTCTATATAGCAGTATAAAACTAAGCCAGTAAACAAATTTTAAAAAAGAAAAAAAATATTCCACATAAATCACATGATGAGTATGTTTAATTAACTTACACAAATCACTTAGAAATTTATTATTTATGCTACAAGCAGTAGTGTCAAATTTTAGGAATGTCTAAAGAAAGATTGGCCTGAAAAGGAATACGTTACTGCAAACTTTTCCAACCAAAACAATCATTTTTCCTGACACCTATTAAATTCCTAACATGTGAACAATAAATGAAATAAATTGAATTTTTCAAAGTTACATCACTACAATTAATTACATAAAGGCAGGAAAATTAAAATAGGGTTCTGAAAATAATTAGCTGTGTGTAAAATAAAAGGATAAAAAAAAAATATCATAAAAATCAAATAACATGTCTTTCAAAAGAAGATAATTACAGATATTAGAAGACAGTCTAAACTTAAAGGGAGTAACTAAAAATAGTTTTCCCCTACCATGACTAAAAACCAGAGACCAGAGGGAGAGAGGCCTAATGCCAAAAACCTACAAGATAACTTTGAACAGAAAATTGTGAATAAAATTTGTAATTCACAACATTAAAAAGTATTAGAACTAACTAAGATTCATTACCGACTAGTTTTAATGAGAAAAATTTGTTTTGTAATATATCACTTTTATTCCATGTAAGAGATGGGAAACTATCTCAGGTCAGTTTTATATATATAAAAAAAAGCATTTCATTAAAATAAATTATATAAACCCTAATATTATTTATAAATTAGACTATTGAAACCTGTTAGAGAATTGTTACAGACAAAGAAAAAGTAGAAAAATTTCATTAACATTTTTTTTTTTTAAATTGACTATTGTTTCACAAATAAAAATCATATTAAAATGAATTAGTGAAAAAAGAAAAAGATTTCTATTGAACTCCTTTTATAAGTTATGAAGTCACTTTGATGAGGTATGGAAATATATTACTTTCCCATGGAATCCTAAATCAATCATTAAAATTGCCGATAATTTTTTTTTTCTCCATTATGCTAATGTTATAAAATTCTTATAATAATGACAACATGGATTAAAGAATAATGGATAGAATATTAAATAAGATTTTACTACTAAAGTAAATATGACAAAAGAGACATTTTAATGTCAACCACCCAGCGAACATGCACAATACAAATGTCAGAAAGAGAAAATCCAGTTCATTAATATACTTATGGGAAAAAAAAGTGCAAGAAACAATAAGGAGTTAAGTACAAATGCAAGAGATAAAAATCATCGCTTACAAATTATTTTAACTTAGTTAGAAAAATATTTGCTTAGTTCATAGTGATGACAAAAAAATAACACATATGTACATTTAAATATTCAATAACTGAATGAAACTTATTCAATCAAGAACTACATAAGTTTTAAGTAGATCTTGAATAATAATGCTCTACTTAAAGCAACACTATGGCATAAGCATGAGCTTTAAAACTATGAAGTTTTAAAAGAAAATCCACTTCACAAAATGCTATACAATACATGGCCCCCTGCAAGACAGGATATTCAAAGCAGAATGTGACATAATTTATAAAAAAAAAAAAAAAAAAAACCCATTGAGGTATGTATGCAAGTCACCTACAATAATACATAAGGAAAATAGTTGGCATTATAAAAATGTTATTATCCATTCTAGAAGGATGCAGAACATAATTTCTAGAGAAGTAAAGAAGAACCTGTTACAAAATAAGAGAAGCAATTTTTAAAATAATGACCTAGTGTCAAGGTCAAGGAGTAGTTTTGAACAATTTCATTACGTATAACTAGATGTAAACGGTTGGCATTACCTTTATCACAGTTGCGCACCATTTTAGTAAGTAGTAACAGGTGTCAAGAATAATCTTTAATTAATATTTAGTCCGGAACATTTTGCACTTATTGAAAATAATAATTCATTATCTAAAGCACTACCACTTTCTTAAATGCTATAAAACACATTTGAACTGAATATTTTTAATAAATAACATGTTAACAAAATAAAATTACTGTAATCTAAAATAACGAGTGGGGCACGAGTAACACGTGTGCACCCTAAGAGTTCAGACTGAGCAATGGCAGCATTCTCCTGCCAGAATTGCCAACCATACGCAAAGAACACTTAAAAAAATTGAAACCATTTCTAAATAAACTACTTCTTAAAAATTTATATTAAAAAAGCTACTTTAAAATTATCAATAAAACGTACAACTTATTATATTGTCCTCATCGGACATGAAAGTCATAAATTATATTATAAGGATTCGAACGACAAGTAGCCCTCTAGCGGCAAGGTCGGAAACTACCCTTACGTAACGGAGACCATACCACTGACATCTGGGAAGACTTGTAAGTTAAAAGTAAAAAAGGAGACACTACATTTTCAATTGTATAGCAATAAAAATAATTAATAGTGATCATTCATGAACAAGAAGATTTTCAAATGACATTATTCGTTATAAATATACGCTGAAAAAAAAAAAAAAAAAAAAAAAAAAGCAAATGGGTTAGCTTATCTCCCTGACCTAAATCCCTCTCACTTTCCATCTATGGCAAATGAATCGAAACCACAGAATCTAATTTAATAATGCAGAGAAAAATAAATTTTAGTTATTTATTTTACTTTTGCAATGGGTAAAAGTAAAATAAATAAGTTAAGTTTAAATTGTAATACTTCTAAAAGATTAGATGAAAAAATTATAGAAATACTATTTGGATTCAAAAACTGAAATATGGTTTTAAAAAACTGGAGGAACAAGGAGAATGACTGCTAAAACAGAGCAGAAACTGAACAATGGGTAGTAATTCTTGAATGTTATATTTTACTGTACATTACACTCAATAACCCATATAAGAAATTGCAGGAGTTTGACAACATTTGTAGGGGAGTGGCTATTAAAAAAAAGGATAGAATAAAACAAAACACCAGCAATCAAACTTTCTATTGGCACCATGATGCTACTTTGGAAAAATTCAAAAGATCTTCCTACATTGGAGAAGCAAGAAATATGGTGCACTCGATATTATATACATATGTCTGTGTGTATTTATTTATTTATATATATATATATATATATATATATATATATATATATATATATATATATATATATATATATATATATATATATATATATATATATATATATATATATATANCATGTTAAAAATAAACTTTTATAAACATTTTTAACATACAAGTGCTATAATAGTTTTTAAAAAATTTATCAAGGAAGAAATTAAATAGTATAACTATGGGTGAGCACTTCCTTTAAAGCCAAGTTTGGTAGTCATCCCCTATTAAGCCAAAATTTTGGAATGGTATTTTGAAAAGTGTTGGGAAGGTACAAAATCATACTTTACTTTGCTCTGAGGCACAACAGTAAAACATAACCAAAGATAAAAAAAAAAAGTTTATAAATATTAATTTAGTTGTGGTTCATTATCCCACATACATTTTAAACAATAAATGAGAGGGAATATAATAAAAAATCTATCTGCCTCAGCCAGGACTCTAACCTGGATCTCCTGCTTTCCGGGCCAGTATGTTTCCATAACACCACTGGCTTCATCAAGCATAAGACGATGTATTCGTCTTCCTCTAGGTTAGGCTCTTGCAATTGTGTTGGGAATTTAATAAGTTATTTAGCTTGTCCCGGTGGTGTAAAGGAAGGATACCAGACTGGAGAGCAGGAGATCCAGGTTCGAGTCCTGGCTGGGACAGATAGATTCTTTATTCTATTCCCTCTCATTAAGAGAAGAAAAAAAAAATACTTTGTATGATTCCAATGTTGACAAAGGCTTGTTCCCCCTCCCCCTTTCCTTATCTGTAATTTCTTTTGGTGCATAGTCCAATCACTTGAATAGTCTATAAATACTTGAATTAAAAATAATTAAATAAAATGCTTACTATCTCTTACTTACTTCCTGTACTAAGCCAAAATAAATAGATGTAAAAAGTCCACAGATAAACAACAGAAATGTAATCCATCTTCATTTCTCGAAAGAGTATGAAAAAAAAGTCTCTTAAATAAAAACTTAGTTCCATAATTTAGACTGCAATGGAATATGAGGTTTTCTAATAATTATTGTTATAATTAAATGCCAATTTTCATTTTCGCTAAACAAAAATTAGGTCTGTAGGAACGTTAAACTGTCCCCTATCATACAAACTGTTTTGGGTTCTCATCTCATCCAAACAAACTTGCTAGTTCACAGATATTAGCATTTCAATGCTAACAGCAAAATTAAATTTCATTTAAAAGAAAAAAGTCAAGTGTCTAAACATTAAGAAATTAAATCAAGTATCGGATTTCAGATTCACTCCTGCTCCAATAGTCATAATTTATAAGTGCAATACAAATCAAATTGTTAAATTAGTCTTGGAAAATAAATTAAAAAAAAAAAAGTTTGTTCACGTAGGCTTCGTCGGTCGTCAGATGTATTTACCATTTCATCTTCCGGGTTGGACCGAGTCAAAATGTTCTCTTTTCAGCCCTGAAGAAGCCATCACATGATGTGCGAAAGCTCGGCAAATAAGAACAATTTGACTCGGTCCAACCCGGAAGATGAAATGGTAAAAAAAAAAGTTTGTTTACTTATATAAAGGCTAAAGATTAAATGCCACAAAACAGATTATTAACATTGTAACCACTAATTTATGTATAAATTGTAACCATAAAAAAAAAAAAGTTTGATTGCATTTGCAGCCCTGAAGAAGAAAAAATATTTTCTTGAAATATTGGCCTAGAATAAAGTAATTGTTCCTCAATAAAATATTGGCGACCAAGATCCTCATTAGCCTTTATATATATATATGTGTGTGTGTGTGTGTGTGTGTGTGTGTGTGTGTGTGTGTGTGGGCCCACATGCACGTTTATCTATCTAGGGCTTTTTTATTTATTTTGGGGTAATTATATAACAGCACATATTTTATTACAATCTCCATATTTCATAAATTATTCATGAAAATTGTAGAAAACTACATAAAATCATCTAACTGATCAGAAATTGAAAATCTTTTCTTCGAAAAAATAAGTTATCATTTTAAGAAATCCGATCAATTCTTAACAAAATAAATGGTCCAGGTTAGATTATCTCAATTAATAAACTATTATATTTATGCAGAATAGTTCATGGAGATATACAGATGTCAAAAATTTATGAAATTAAAAAGAATATTTTAAATATTAACTAACTATTAATCTAACTATCAAAGTTTGAGATATTAAATTTAGAATGTTTCATAAAAAATTATGTGTCAAGGAAATAAATGAAATTAGGTAATAAAATAACAATACACCCCCTTTTAAAAAAAAATGAGAAGCACTAATAGATGGGATTAATTTAGTATTCATAATAATTATTTCTCACTAGACAATTTTAATAGGTCCTCGGTGGTGCAGTTGTAAATAAAATTATATAAGTAGAGAATCAACAGTCAAGTTGATGACCGATCCCTAACAAAAATTCTTTATAATCTCTACAGTCAAAAACTCCATTTGAAAATAAAATTCTATAAAATANTATAGAAAATAAATATAAATAAAATGTTTATAATGAAATATTTATATGACACCAATAAAAAAGAACCACTTGAAAAAAAAAAAATATAATGAAGTGAATAGTAATCATATAATTCACTTGTAAAACTGCCTAATAATAATAAAACTCAAGATTTATATACATGTTTTTAGAAAAGCAAGACAATGAAGTAAGAATAAAATGGACTAAGAAACTAGTAAATGCTACTGACTGTTCTCTGCATTGAGTCATTCTGTGGTTTTTTCCTTGTCTCTCGAGTCCGACCGGTAACAGGGATCTTGGATTATTAATTTTTCATCTCATTGTGCTGTGATAAAAGGGCATTATGGTTTTATGACTATGCATGAATTTATTAATAATGTATGGGTTTCTTTCAAGGGTAACATCCTTGAAAACAGATTGTTGTAAGATCTTCAGTGAGTGTGGTCGTGGTTAGTTTCTTTTATTATTTTAGTTTCAGTAATAGTAGTGGTCTCAATATGGTATTTGAGTATGTGATGGTTGGTTGTTTATAAATTATTGGTTTGTCTGATGTTATAAATTTGTTCATTTCCATTCTTTTATCCTTTCTGTTGCCTACATCACATTTTCATAATGCTCTGTATGTCCAAGGAGAAATATTACTACTACAGATTCATGTAATTAGTCATACTAAAAAAACAAAAAACAAGAGGAAATAGGAAAACCCTTGGACTGACTCAATACAAAAACAGACAGTAAAACAACAAACAGCACTTGAGGTATACATATAATGTTCGGCCCGAGGATGGCAAGAGCAATTGCCATTGGACCATGAAAGACTGCCAATGAAGCCAGATCACTATATATTGAACATAATTTAGTCATTAGGAAGCCATTTATTGTTTAATTGTCTGGTTAATTATCAAAGTTTTATGACCTTTGAGTATCACAGAACAACTCAAACATTAAATGTGACATATATGGACAATTTTGTTTTAGACATCAAAGAACACTTGGTCAATTAGTTTTGTTGCTTTTTAATAAGCAGCTTTGCCTTATACATTTCCACCAAAAGCAAATCTATAGTATTAGGAAATATTTCTACTAGTACCCCATGAGATACCTCCTCAATTCGATTATTTAATAATAGCAAAGGTAATGGGGCTTAAGTGAATTTCATGATCAGACCAGCCTTGTTTATTTATACTTTTAAAAAAATTGAACCAGTATCTACCCAGAATTCATTGTCATATCTTTAGAGTTAATACAAAAATGTGCCCTACAATATTCTAAACAAAATGGATTCTTCAGAAACTAAGGTTGAAACCCTCTGATCATTCACATACCAGTAAAGAAAGTTCATTGCTTCTTTATTTCTATCAAGATTCTTTGATATACACATATATATCAAATTTTACAAATATTTTATAATTTTGCACAATAAATGAATGAGTAGATAAGTGAAACAAAAATGTGCTAAGAAAGCTCTACGCCATATATTTTATACATCTACAGGAGAATGATTTATTACAATAAGTGTTTTGGAAGTAAAAATTTTTCCAGATAAACTTAATTTCATTTACAGACAATTTATTCAATAAACTTACTTTTTAAACTAAATTTAAAATTTTACGGTTTCCTTTATTTTTTTTTTATTCAGTTAAAATGAAATCAATTTACTCACAATTTCATACACAAATAACTTTCATAAGAGAATTATGGTACACAAAAAATAACACATATAATTTTTTTTTATTTTATTGTGGTATATTATCCCATGTAAATTTTAAACAATTAAATGCTAGGGAATAGAATAAAAATCTTAAACCTTTTATTCTATTCCCTAGCATTCAATTGTTTAAAATTTACGTGGGATAGTATACCATAATTAAAAAAAAATTAATAAATTGAAATTTAAGAAAAATGAATAACTGAAATATAAGAATTATAAATAAGATACAATATGAAATAATATTATGATAAAAGTTAAAAGAATCCAAAATTAAATAAACTCACGATCATGGTGTGAGGATTGCTGTTGATCTTTGTCATGGTGTTTGTTGGAGGGTTGTGTAGAAACAGGAACAGGGGCAGTTGTTGCGTCAGAAACCTCAGGCTCTCCATTAGTCTCTAACTCAGGGGTTGCAGGTAATAACACAGGCTGCAGAACTGGCACTGTAGCCAGTGCAGGAGGAACAACAGGCTGTAGATTCTTGATGTTGAATTCATCCGCAAAACTTGACTTCCGTACCTCTTCAGGCTCTTCCCTGTGTGGAGATAGCACGTTGGGAGCTTTTTTATCTTTCTTTTTATGTTCCAAAACAGGTGGTGCAGCAGAAGGAACAGGCGTGGGTTTTCGGGCAGGGGAATGAGTTGGCCCTTTAGGTCTGAAAGACACATAATAAATTATTAATGTATAAATTTTTGATGAAAACATTTTGAAATACTTTCTGCTACAAAAACAATTGAAATTGGAAATGGCTTAGTCTTTGGAAACAAAAGAGCAAAAATTTTTTGGGCAGGATTACATAAATGTCAGAAAGATGTGAATAATAATGCAGATAAAAACGAAGCACAGTATTTCAAATAAAGTACTATGTAAAAGTAAACAATAACGTACATTAGAAAATTCTGGTTCCATATTTATATTTCTTATGAGAAATATTGTGATATTAACAAAATCTTCATTGGCCTAGCTTGGTAGGAAATTAATTTGACAAAGATGGTGAAAGATTTGAAAAACTCACTGGCATAAATGCTCAATTTGGGAGTTCCATGTCAGCCGAGAGAGTTGAATCAATTTCAAAATCTTTTGGTGTAATGGGATAATCAATTTTTATATCTTGGGAAATATATATTTTATTATAAACAATTAATGCGAGGGAATAGAATAAAAAATCTATCTATCCCAGCCAGGAAACGAACCTGGATCTCCTGCTTTCTGAGCCGGTATGCTATCCATTGCACCACCGGAACGAGTTATCTTATTATCTGGCACATGCCAGTGGTGCATGGATGGCATACCGGCCCGGAAAGCAGGAGATCCAGGTTCGAGTCCTGGCTGGGACAGATAGATTTTTTATTCTATTCCCTCACAATAATTGTTTGAAATTTACGCGGGATGATACACCACAACTAAATTAATATTTATATATTATTATAATTTCCAAAAAAACACATTTATATATAATTTGTAGTCATAGCATTATTCTGATTAATATTTAATTTCTTCATTTAATTTAAAATAATTATGCAGTTCAATAAATCTTTGGGAAGGTACTAGAGCAGACAATATTTCAACATTTTAATAGAAACTACCAATAGATGAGTGTGTGGGTAAATATATATATTTTTTTCTTTCTTTATTTTTTTTTAATGCTGTATGATTGTTTATCTCAGTTATTGAACCCAGGTAGTCGTCAGGCAGTGATATTCATTTGACTCCTCTTAATGTTGAAATTTTCAGCTCTCTGCAATTTGACAACTTCGTTTATAAATTATCAAAAAAGAATTTATAGTATGTCATCTCAAACATGAATGTGAAAAAGAAATTTTGACAAAATGGAGAACTCTGTATAATTGAGTTATGCATATGATACAAAAGTTATAGATCTCATACATACTAGCATGAATTACACAAATTTCTGCACTGAACCATTTGACTGAACCCCAATTATCTCTAAGATTGTACAAATCAACTGCACAGTCATCAACTTCTCCGTACTCTTTTTGTACATGATCACTAGTAAAAAAATTAAAACTTAATATTTGTGTGTGTGTGTGTCTGTGAGTGCCTAATGTCTCTTGTTTAACATTTAACAACTAACTGAGAAGTTGGCATCTAGGATATTAAGCAAAATCAGATATCATGTGAATAGGAGCAGGGATTACCCAAAATGTCAAATGTAAGAACTAAATCTTTTTAAATTTAGTAACTTAAATACTTAAATTTAGTGATTACTTAGGAACTTAATTTATATGGGCCATACAAATTTAGTAATCATTTTGGATACTTAGTAGATAGGAACAGAAAAAATATAAAAATTCAAAAGTTTAGTGGTTATAAAGCAAAATTGAACTCTAGAAGTGGGGGTTGCATTGTTGTCGGCCTGTGTGTCGTCTGTTTACAAAACATTGACCACTAACAACAACATTATTAACGAACAACTTAACACACAATCTGACACCATATTTAGATGGCTACTGTTACTAAAATGAACACACAAACGTAAACGAACAGACGACACACAAACCGACAACAATGCAAAAAGACATAAGACAGTATAATCCATAGTCAGACACTATCAAACACAAACACATTTACAAAAAACTTCGGAACACTTAGAACATCTCAACAAAGGAAATTTAGTTGTAATTACAACTAATCCCTGCCACAACTAATACCTGAAATAAAGGATACTGACCCTTATAACTCTCACGTTTGACAGACCTTATTGCCGACAAAGCGACCGTTACAGCTAAACGAGTTTTATACCTGACGCATCCGACCAACCCACAGGATACAAACGCAGTTGAAAACAGACAGTGACAGTGAACACATGTATTCGGCCAAGAAGATGGACAATGTCCGAAAGCGCTCGCCAATGGAGGATGGTTTGCAGAAACCAATGAAGACGGATAATAGAAGGTATGATAGTTCATTGGTAGTAAAAATAACCTTTTAGATTATTTACAAATAAATTATTCTTCATGATTTAAATTAAAAATTACATAAGATGTCTGTAAAGCGATTCAATTAGTTAAAGAAACCTAAATCCGGTGTAAATCGAATGGACCTACTTAAAGAGTTTCTACTTTTGTTTAGTAGCACAATATAAAGATAACTCTAATTCATCTTTTTAAAAGTAATTATAAATAACTAAACAGACTTATTGGATAAATTACTTGATTACATTAATGAAAAGAGCAGAGGTAGGTTGCCAAGAATATTACTTAGAAAAGCTGGATTTAAACTCTAGGCTTCTTTTTATTGTTAGATAATATAATATAATTTGTTAGTCCTTTGTATATACTGTGGAATTAAAAGTAGAATAATATTAGAGAAAAAAATATTCAGAAGTGGGAAAGAATAGTGCAGAAACATACTTAGAATTTCTCCCAAAAGAATTACAGAAAAACATAATTCTGTCATAAGGCAAATTTTTTTAATAATGAAATGGATAACAATACTTCAAGACACTAAATGTTAGCTTGAGAGGTAAAATATGATTTAACTAATTTTTGTAAACTTTTCATCTTTTATAGAGATTTGACATATTCTTTTTTTGTTCTATCTTATAAGAGATTTTGTTCTACAAGATTTTATCCTCTGTCAGTAAATAATCTTGTAGATTATAAGATGGATGAAATAGTAAAGCAGACCTTGGCTGGGTAGACATCTGATAGGGCATATGGTAAAGGTACCCATGGTATGTATGAGTGAAAGGTTCCATGCCAGGTATTTAAGGGGATTTTATTTTATTTACACCATTTTTTTAAATAAATAATTTTAAATATCTTACCTCGGTTGTAAGTCAACAGATGGAGAATCTGTCTTGGCAGATACAGTTGGTATCGACTGAGTGGGTTGAGCATGTGAAAGAGGCTGATGAGATAAACCCTGCTGTGGGTGCTGTGGGAGCAATTGTTGTGTGGGAACCTGTGACTGAGGCTGTTGCTGAGGCAAGTGTGGGGCAGATGGAGTAGTGTTTATTACTGGAGCTGGAATAGGGACTGAAAGAGTTGCAGAAGGTTGTACAGCAACAGATGGATGTACAACTGCGGAAGGATGAACCACAGCAGGCGGATGTGTAATAGCTGGAGAAGGATGGAGGTCTACAGTTGATGGTGATGTAGTAAGAGAAGCAGGTGGAGGGGAACTACTACTTGGCCCATTCATAGGCAGTAATGTTTGAGTAGTAGGCTGCATGACTGGTGCTTCTGAAGGAGCAACTGCTGCTGCTACTTTAGCAGCGAACTCTGCAGCCACTTCTTGATTTTCACGCTCTTGCTAAAACAACAAAATTAGAATAAATTTTTAGATGCTAGATGTAAATAAATTGTATGGACGAAGTAAATGAGGAAAAGTAATAAGTCCAAACGGAGAGTTTTTTGACTATGGAGAATCATTAGTAAAGAATTTGTTGGGGTTCAGTAAAGGTTGGCTTTAATATTAATGTCATTAACTTTAGTTAATTGATTTGAAATATAGAGATTTAATATTTTTGAAAATTCTATTTTATGTGGAAAAATATATTTTGTTTATGGAAAGGTGTGGTGATATTTTTCCAGTAATGTGTAATAAATTCAGTTAACACTTTTTCTGTTCTGCATTTTAATAAAAAAAATTAGTTGTTGGTTCTTTGAATAAGTAATAATAAAAATGTCTTGCATATTTGAATAAGTCTGCTGAGGAGTTTATTGTGCGATGAAAATGTTTATTGGTATTATTTGGCTAAACCCCAACAAATTTTCCATTGAAAATCAGCTTCCATGACTATTGAGAGCTTTATACATTTGAATACAAATTACAAAATCCAATAATAATTTTATTTAAAATACAAAGCCTATATATGTACAAACACATATGTGCAATAGCACACACAGAACCAACTTCCTTATATCCTTTTTTATTCAAGGGGCCCCAAAAAACTAAATATTAAGAACTCAGCATAGAATTTGGATTGATCCCTTTTTTAAGATACCCTTACTAATTTGTATAAAATAAGAGTTAAATAAAATAATTTCAACATAAAAATAAAATAATTAGGATTTCATTTTAAGAATTACTTTATAACTTATTCTGGAGAAATTAGTCAGGGCTACAGTCATAGAAATCATCAAGTCATAAAATACTCCAAAATTATTGGGTAAATATTTTAGTATTGTCAACATTTCGAATTAATATTTAATTCATCTGAAGGGTTGAAATACAATACACCACACAATTATATATGACAGAAAAAAATATACAGAATAAACTTAAAATTTAACTATACAAGTATGAAAAAAATAAAACCATTTTATAAGTACCGATAATGATGTATGGACAGATTTCAAAGGGAGGTTTTTGGTCACATCTCAGAATGCAGAACTATATTGAGAGACAATGGTGAAAGGGGCTGGGAATCACTACCGGAATTTTTAGATGTGGCCATTTACCCTCCTCAGAGATCTGTCCATATATCATAATCGGTACATATAAAATGGTTTTATTTTTTTCATACTTGTTTAGTCAAATTTTGAGTTTCTTGTGTATACAATATTCTGTCATATGACATGCCATATCTCTGTCTGTTCATTCTAATCTAGAAATCCTTAAGTGTAATAGTGTGCACTGTATTTCAGTCCTGCTTATGACTAAAAAGTTAAGACAAAAAATTGGCAATAATTTTAGAGTATTTTAGTTTTCTGATCCTGACTAATTTCTCCAGCAATAATACTCAACATCCAACCAGCCTCAAACCATTTACAATTTAGACTTTCAAAGTTTTGTCATGTTATTTATTTTTAGGTTCCTTTAACAGATAGATAAACATGTATTAGCTAAATAAATGTTTGTCTCTTTCAATAAAAATAACTATTTAAAAAGAAAGCATTGTTAACTTTTTAGGCCTTTATTTAAGAAGAATAATAATTACTTATTATTTTTTAGAGATGCTCTTCAATAAAATAAAAAAAATTTTACAAGCTAAAATTATATCCATACCTTGTAGGAATAGTTTTTAGAGTTATATTAAAATGAACTGAAATAAGACAGGATTTTTCTTATTATTTACTATTTTTTATTTGTGCTCTTTCTGCTATAAAGAGCTGATCTCATAATTATAATTATAATGAAAGCACATCAAATTTCAAAATTTCCAATCATCACTTGATAAGAATTGATAAAAGAAGGTTTTGTTAAACAGAACAAGTAAAAAAAGGAAGTCATTTGCTCCAGAATTGTAGCGAGGATTTACTTACAAAAATTATATAAGAACTACTATAAAGTTTATTATTAGGTCAGCCCATAAACCAAAAAATATTTACCATTGGATGTTGGGCGACTGTCAATAATCAGGAGAAGGGTTTAATTAGAGTTCGGTCAAAGATTTATTTTTACATAAAAACAAATTGGTGAACCAATATAGTTTTCAAAGATGATTTTAGTTGGGGTTCGGTCGAGGTAGATCCAAAAAACCACAAATAAAAAATGTATTATTTTAATGAAGGATTATCTGCCAATTATCGTGGCAGATAATCCTTCATTAAAAAAATACATTTTTTAAATTGGGGTTTTTTGGATCTACCTCGACCGAACCCCAACTAAAATCATCCTAGAATAATATCTACGGTCAATAAACTCTCTTTTTGAATATAGTTTTCATTTTTGTCAATGTAACGGCCTGAAATTCGGCCCAGCAACCATAGGTTAAAAAATAATGCAATTCGTGAATCTCTCCCTTTGTTATCCCCAGAGCCCTAAAGAAGGCCTGAAATTCAGCCTGGAACAAACATTGACAAAAAAGAAACCATATTGGTCCACCAATTTGTTTGTTTAATAATAAACTTTCAACCAAGCCCTGACGACTATCTCCTCCTCCCAAAAAAAAATTTTCCCCCCCTATAAAGTGGGCTGATAGATCAAGAGTAATCGAATCATACCGTGGCAGAAAAATATTTAGTTGAGTGGGTGTACTTACTGGATATGAATGTGGAGTAGCTGGTGCACTTGGCTCTCCAGAATTGTTGTCTGAGTAAATATCTTCGGTAATATCCTTCCCAGAAGTTGGATGAACTATGGGTATTGCATTTGTTCTACGACGGCGCAAAGGAACATTGACTGACTGCTGAGGCTGGTGCATGGGTGGCATTATCACACCACCAGGTGGTCCTCCTTGTCCTGCTCCACCACCACCTCCTCCACCTCGTACTCCTCCGTCAACAACGAACTGAAAAAACATAAGAAATAAAAAGAACTGTTGTGCAAGCAAATATAACGAATAAAATATACAAAAGTGAAATTCATAAATAATCAATTATCATTAAGAGCCAGAAGAGAGTATTTAACCTATTCAGTATAGAATGGCAATTTATTCTAAAAAACAATCTTCAGAAAAAATAATACTAGATAATTTTCTCTTATAATTATATAATTTCTTTTTTTTTTTTATATTTCTCTAGATAATATATAATAGATAGATAATATACTTTGTATAAAATTAGATCCTAAATGATAAACTGAACCATCGGCATGCAATGGCCATTCGTAATTGTGATTAACCATAATAAAAAACATCACTGTGAAAAATATAAGGGATGTCCAGAAAGTAAGTGTACTAAATTTTGTAGGTTTAAGTATGTTTAAGTTATTTTTTTGACATAGTTACCATTCCTCTCAAATCAGGTGGTGTACCGGGGTTTCAATTTTGTGATGCTCTCCTCGAAGTAGATTCGTGCTAATCCCATTGTCCACTTCTCCACCTATTCTTTCACCCCCTTCTTGGTTATAACCTTTATCCACCCATGTGAAACATCAGGGAGGTAAAGGAGGAGTAATCTGATTGTGCTAGGTCAGGGGAATGCATGGGATGCTCTAGCACACCCCATTTAAACGAGGCGAGCAGGTCTTTCGTGACGTTAACCTTGTGAAGTCTGGTACTGTCGTGCAGCAGGCACTCCCTTTGTCCTCTTGTTCTGCATGAAATTTAATGACATGAAGTGTGTGGGGGGTCTCAAAAACTCTCGCCCAGCTTCCACTTGATTTAATTTGTGTTGATCTGTCAGCTGTTTTCGGATCCACCTCACAGACAGTTTCCGATATCAGAGGGTTTCTATGATGATTTCGTGTACCAGAGATATTTGCAGGAACATAGCAGAATGTTCAACCACAGTAATCTGCGATCATCACGGATAACATTTTCGATAATTGCAAAATTGCATCAGTCACAATTGAAGGTCTTCTGCTCCTCTGATCATCAAGCACAGATGTACGATCGTTTTTAAACTCGAGAAACCAATTGAACACACTTGTATGATTCATAGCTTTGAAGCTTTATTTTTTAAGGTGCATTAATTAACATATATTAGTAATTTAGGAAATTCAGTAAATAATTTAGTGTTAATTAATGCAGACAATCTTAATAATATTTTTACAAAATTTCTAGGTAAATTCTCTATCATTCTCCTATCACCAACCTGACATTATCAGAATATAAGGAAAAATATACGTGAACAGTAAAAATTAATGCCTTCATTGCCTATGTGAAAATAATGACCTTGTGCTGAGGGATGGCAATAGGAGTGATCCATCTCATGACTTTACGAATTCACTGTAGCAAGGTTATTTCACAGAGTTTCTTGAAACTTCAAGAAAGCCACCACCACTTAGCTGCACGAATTCTTAGGCAAAAACCAATTGAAAAACCACTGAAAACGAGGATTGCCATAGAGCCTATCTTAACTGTATCACAGACAACACCGCACTTCTTCCAAATGATCAGTGAAGATTTAAAACTTTTTTTTTTCGTAAGTCATGTTATGGCATCAATGTGAATAGCTTCATCAATTCGGGGAAAATCTGGTAGATCTACAGTATTTAATTCAAGACTTACAAAAAGCATCCAAGATTAAGAAAAGTTTTTTAAGAAAACAGTTTTAATTTAGACACTGTTTAAGGTAGTAAAGGGAGAACCTAGAAAAACAATCACATAAAAAGTATATCTCTTACTTGTTGCTGTGGCTGGTGAGGAGGTGGCTGAGGCGCTGGAGCACCAGGATGAGGACCTGGATTCTGGCCAGGATATCCTTGTGGGTTACGAACTGGGTAATAGCCTAAAAAATTTGTTATAAATTTTGAAGAAAAAAAATCTTTAAACTTAACATAACTATGAATGGGTTAGTTTTAAAAATTTCTTGCATACAGAAAAGGAATACTAAAGGATTTTTAAAAAGATAATATGAAGGCTGGCTATTTAATATACTACAAGAAATGTAGTATATTAAAAATGAACATTTGGCTTACTTTGGGGTTTTGACTCGTAGTGAAGTGCAAGGAGTTGGAGAGATTATCAAAGCTACCTCAGTAGTGTAGAGGTCAATGTGCCTACCCAAAAAATTGAAATAACATTTTTTTTTTCTGGCTCCCTGTGCATTTCTTGTAGATTAATGTGCACAATTAATTCATTATTTAAAAAGCTATTAAATATAGTTTCTTTATTAATGAAATTAATGTGTTACAGTTTTTAAATAGAAGAGATAAAGTGAAAAGAATAATACTGTTGACGATTTGTTAGGGGTTGGGGTAGCACATACTGAAAGGACCAGACCTGCAGAAGATGACATATAATCTACTTATAAGACTTTTTCTGGTAAAATCTATCCCCTGGGAGTTTAGTTAAGATTTAAAAGTGGCTCGCCAGCAGCCCTCGAGTCAATGTCAAATACATATAAAGATGGAGCATCTTATAGTATCGGAATGGTCGTGGCCCTTACAGTTCCATTGACGGTGCTGTGTTGAGTTACAGTACTAGTAATTTCAGATCTCTTGTAGCAACTTAGCAAACAGTTCTGAGATTTCTTTGTAAATAAGCACTTTTCCTTTAGTTTTATATATGGTTATTAGCCTAGACTCGGAATTAATTCATTTTTGTTTGTATTAGTTAGCAAGGGCAGTAGTTATCATCATTGTTAGTAATCATTATTGTTATCAGTTTATTCAACTGTTATCTGTATACATTTATTCTTAATATGTATAATTAATTATTTGCAGGATTAATTTAGGCATTAAGAGTATTTATTAATTGTAACTAACTAACTTTAATTTATTTTGGTGCTAATTTATTATTGACCTGAAGCCCATAACAATACATTTATCTAACATAAATCTTATTTCTTTTAAACACTAAAATATGTTAATTCTTTCATCAGTTTTTTTTATGAAGAAATTGCATAGGTCCAGAGCTTGATAGGACCTCCTCCAAAAGCTATCAGTCTATAGTGTGACACATAATTGTAATATCAGATTATAAAAAATAAACAAATAGATAAGCCTTTAAAATAGCCTAAGATAAATATTTTAAAAAAAATCATTATTCTAGCAATAGTTTTTAGATGTTTCTTACAGTGATTATATTGGTAGGCTGGAGGAGTTAGTGGATGATGGGATTGTAAAGGAAAAATTTGTTGTTGGTAAAATTGAGGGGCGGGAGCACCACCAGCTCCTGCTCCCTGCCCACCTCCATGAGCCTGCTGGTGTTGGCCACCAGCTGACAATCCCTGAAAAAAAAAAAAAAAAAATGAAAAAATAGTAATTAGGATAAATATTTCTAAACTAGTAAAGACACATAACCTTCTTTTCTTATTTAATCAAAAGAAAAAGGCATCTGAATGTCATCGAATTTTTGTTGAGACTTATGGCGATCTTGCTCCAACCGTCAAGACATGTGAACGTTGGTTTCAAACGTGGTGATTTTGATGTTACTGATCAAAAACGAGAAAATCGACCAAATCGACTACGAGCTTCTCAAGCCCGGCGAAACAGTCAATACCGAGCGCTACCGACAACAAATGATCAATTTGAGTCACGCATTGATCGAAAAACGCCCAGAATGG
>KZ806998.1:72448-83845 GCA_000696205.2 Oncopeltus fasciatus
TGTAATTTATTGAATTTAATTATTTATTTTACATTAATTACTTCATCAGAGAATAATTTAAATTTTAGAAAAGCTAAATTACTCAATTACGTGATTTTACTAGAATGGGAGCAATACTTCTCTAATTAAATAAAGTAATAATTACAAAAATCTAGGTTAGGTATATGAAATGACTTTCTGAGAGAATTTTCTAATATCCTTAATTTTTTAAGTTATAACAGTTGTATAGAAAATACTAAGTTAAGTTTACAGAAAAAAAAGAAAATAAAAGTTGCTCCATATTAGCCAATGTGAATAACTTATCTACTTTTAAACCACTAGGGGGCAATACATAAAAATACTAATCAATTAGCCCAATAACATAATACATATTTTATGCTTACAGAATATTGTATATTGGCACTGGTCATTGACTGTTCAAGCATAGGTCTTGAGTTACCGGTTAGACGAGGTGGCCTTGCAGTAAACATCTACAGCAAATACAAAAAGTTTAGTCAGTTGCAAAAAAATAAATGCCAATGGACAAAAAAAACAAAAAAAAAAAACTTAAAAAATTAACTTACAGGTGTTCTAGGCTGAGCAGTATAACCCATCGGTAGACCTGGAACAATAAATTAAATAACCAAGAATAAATATATTTAAACAAACAAGAATTGTTAGATGAATAATTATTGTTTGTATTTAGTAGGAAATATTAAATAATCAAATAGGGCTTGGGCTACCACCAATCCTCCAGATAAACAGTCAGGTGATGAAATTTGTGTTTGTTCACCTGTTGCTGTCAAAGACAAAATAGTCATAAATTCAATGGTTGTGTTTAAACATTACCTACGAATAACACAAAAATTAGAAGTAATTTATATCATTAGAAACTTCCAGTACTACCTTCAAAGGAAACATACCGATTATAAGAATGTAAATGAAGAAGCACAAATGGCCTATATACATACACACATACATGAACGCACGCACACACTTCAGATATTTAAAATTTGAAGTCACAACATTCTGGTTTACCAGCACTAAATATTTTATTTAGTACTGGCAAACTATAATATCTATTCACAAACTTACAAAACTTATAAAAATTGGAGAAATAAAATAAATTATTACAAGTTTAAATAAGAAATATCTTCTATTAGAAATTTCTTAGTAAGTAAATCCGCACATTATCAACAGAAGAAATATGCTAGAAAATAAAAATGTTTGACTGTGATTAAAACAGACAAAATGATTGTAAAGAATTAGGAGAGATTATTTAGACAGCAAGAAAACTTTGTATTCCTCACAAGAACATTTAAAGAAATAATTGAAAAAAAGTATATGTCGAAATCAATTATGCCAATTTTCTTTAGTACTATCTATAATAAATAATATAAGTTGAAGAAAATTACCCTGAACAGGCTGCTGCTGTTGCTGTTTGAGGTCTACTTGAGGCTGTGCTTGACCCCCAGGACAAGTTCTTAAAGGGGCGGAATACCCACTCCCCCCTCCTGCAGCCTCGTTTCCTACAAAAATCATTATTATTAACAAACTTTACACCTGGCTTACTTAGATGAAGCTTTAATTCATCATAAATGAAAGAAAAGTAAAACTAGAACTACTATATTATACTTCCTAAAGAATAATTACACAATAAGAAGGAAATGAAACTTCAAGTTAATATTTCTCTCTTTAACATTTTTATTATGAACAAAAATTAAAAGTAAACTGAAAATGACCTCCAAACCAATTGGCTTCTATAATAAAATGTTACAATATATTTATAAATCTCATCAATATTTTTATGAGTGATATCCGAAAGAACATAGTTCCTGCATTGTACCTTAGAATTTGTATTTTCCTGATTGATTCCATCCTATACAAAATACAAATCATTATGGTTAAGACACCTGAATAAAACTTGAAAAAATGTACTAAATGAATTGGTTTATTTTTATTAAATGTGTTTAATGTGTCATGAAAATTGTGAACATATGATTTAACAGGTGAAGTCAAAATTTTGGAGGTTCTCAGCTAGTGACCCCCTCCTATTAACCACCAAAATTACCAAGATTACCTTATATGTGATCACCGCAGTATAATAGCCCAAAGGCTTGTTTTGCTTTATCAGTAAAGCACAAATTTTAATATCTTTCATTGCTGGAAAAAAAAAAAATGAATATTCATTCTGTAAAGGCAAAAATGAGATTTCTTCTTCACTTAGTCCTAGAAATAAGAGGCAGCGGCCCCTATACTTAATGAACTTAAGTTGTTTACACAAACTTATTATAACCAGTGATAATCATTAATTCCAAGATTAGTAAGATCTCATCTATTTATTTTTACTTAAATTTAATTTTTTTATAATTAATATGGGCTTCCATTCAAGCCAATGCTAAACAAGCTGTGTGAAGTCATGCCTTATAGAAAGAAGCAACTTCCAAGTCAGAGAATAGGTTCAATATATGCATTATTCAGTAATAAGTATTTCATAAAAAAGGGAGAAACTTATATATTTATATAAATAAAAAGGTCAAAATGCAGAAAACTTAATTAATACCTATTTACTTATTTAATTAAATAAAGCTCCATTTAAAATAAATAGTGAAAATAAATTTACTAAGACCAGCTTAAAAATGACAAAAAATATTTACATTCGAGTTCTCTCTCTACAAGTGTACAAGCTTCATAAATTTCATATCACTACTCAATTCAACATGAACTGCTTCAGGAAAAGTTCTGTTGGTGTCAGGCTAAAGAGATTTAAAACCAATAGAGTTGGTAAGGGGAGGGAGACTGATGTATGTGAAACTAACAATAGATGACAGCTACTAAAACTTTATAGCAAACAACAAAAATTTGTTGATAACTGAATGAACTGCAAGGGAAAAAAAAAAAAAAAAAGAAGTATATCTCTGCCACAGTACACATCTGTTAACACCTCAATAAGAGCTGAAATAATCTTTCAAATGTTATACTATAAACAAAAACATTCATTTTAAATAATCCATTAGTCTTGACTTTTTTCAATTAGAATTACACTATTCTCTAATACTTTCTTTAAACTGCAATGAATTACTCCAAAACTGTTAGGACTGCTTATTAATCCTTAATTTCACTAGTTTCTATACATTTTCTGTATGTATATAAGGAAATAAAGTTGACAAAGTGAATCATAACATCAATATAAGTCCGTTCATTTCACAGTAAAACATTGTATTTAAACTATCATACTATTTTTTATTAAAATATAATTAACTCAAACAATTTAAAATATGCTTATAAAAATACTTCACTCTTGTTTCAAGAAGAGAATAACCATTTATTGACATTTATAAAATGAACAATCATTCATTCTGAGAAAAAGTTTTTTTTTTTTTAAATTGCAGTCTAGGTGTCAGAACTACTAAAGATCAGTTAATATATGTAGTTTATAGATAAACTAATAGGAATTTATAGCTTTGCCTTAGCTACCAAGACTTAAGAGGTTATTCATAGTTTTTTTTATATGCCAGTGGGAAATTCTGTGATGGCATCAGAAAAATAGTAAAAAGTAACAAAATCATAGTTCTCTTGGATGTGTTAGAACCAATTTAACTATTTTAGAAAATGATCCCGATATTTTGACAAAATAAGTAACAATAATTTTTAAGTGGAGTTAGTTGAGGTTCATTGAAAACTTGGGGGAAAAGTTATTGTGCAGTTATCTACAGCTCTGAAAGAGCTAATAAGCATAACCTAACCTACTAACATAACCTGACATGACCTTTACAAATTAGACATTGAGCAGAAAATACAGTTCATACAAAAAAAAGTATGAAGTATATGAAAAAAGTATGAAATAACCAAAAGGAACTTTTCAAGCAACAAAATTGTAGACTTCATGCAAAAGTGAACTACAGTAAATAAAAAGATCCTTTAAGTTTAATTTAATACAATTCACATTGAGCCCAGAATTTATACGAAAACAATACAACTATACAATTCTCCCAGTTGGCATTAGCTGTTGGCTTCCTCTTTATATATTTTTTTTTTTTTGTTTTTCACTATTTAGTCCCAGTATTGAGTTGTTAAGTTTTAGCATTATAAATGTTGGTAAAAATTCTTTGTGACTCAATGTACAAATATCACATTCAGCATGCCACAATTAAGATGTCTCACAAATGAATATGTCAGGAAAAGTGATTACTGGAAATATACTAATATCTAATTACAGTTATTTTTATTTTGAATGCTATCCTTCAGGTAATTAATAATATTTTAATGAGTGAGCTCTACAAGAAGAGTGGTATTTACTAGTAATTTGTTAATATCTTCAGCTTGAACCAAGTGTCTAATCTAACTTTATAAATGTTTTAAAGTTCTTAATTAACTAGATATTTTCTGAGAGCACTGCTATATTTATTAACGAATATTTCTAAATATTGAAGCATAGTTTACTTGTTTTGCCACAACTATAAAGTATTAATTTTATAAATATTATTTTTTGTGGTATTTAATCCCATGTAAATTTTAACAATTTTTAGTGCAAGGGAACATAATAAAATATCTAACTGTCCCAGCCAGGAGTTAAAATTTAAGTCCTGGCTGGGACAGTTAGATTTTTTATCTGTTCCCTTGCACTAAAAATGGTCATAAGGTATTAAGTACATCACATTCTCAAGAACTTTTCAGTCATCTATTTCTTTTGGAGTGATCAGTACAATAACAGAATGAAGTAATAATGAAAACTTGAAACTAATTAGTTGTATTTCAGAAATACTTCTATGTTTTCCTTATTCACTAATCTAAATAATAGTGATTTTTAAATGTTTTTTTTTAAATCTACCTCTACCGAACACCAATAAAAAATCATCAAATATCTACAGTCATAAAACTCCAATAAGAAGATTTACTAATTTTTTCAATTGAAATATTTAAGGTCTGTACTAAAATTAAAAACTAAACTGTAATTGACANTTTTTTTTTTTTTTTTTTTTTTTTTTTTTTTTTTTTGACCGTAGATATTATAAGATTTTTTTTGTATTAGATGCGGTTCATCTCTTATCTAATTTCAACAAAACATAATTCATTCAAAATATTACAAATAGAAGAGTAAATACAAAATTAGGTTTCATTATTTCAAAATGTTACGATACTAGAGTGCATGTACACACAAATGCATAAACACCCACATGCCAAAGACCAAATTTCCTAGATTATTTAATGTAGGGTAGGTGAAGGTTTGTGGAAAATATTTAAAAATTGTGTCATGGTACTAATGTGGAATAACTTGATTTTCCCATGGGAAATCAGCTGAAGACTGAAGAATGCATGCTATGGGAATAAGTTTTTCTAATCATAGCTTCTTGAAATAATATTTCATTAGATCTTTTATACATTACTCTATAAGTTTATTCTATTAATTTCTTAATTGGGAGATTGGAATTAATATGACATCATTTCAGAATGTTGATGTGTTAAAAAAAAAAATAAGGACAACTCATATTCATTGAAATTCGTGTTTTAAGTAAATTCCAAAGGAATTTAGTTATTAAATGATTCTCATTTCAAAATCTAACCACTTACTTGATACTTGAAAGGTAAAGGACGAGTCACGTAATTGCATTGGGCATAATATAAGTATAATAAGTTCGGTATAATAAAATACAAATGATGGGCTGATTTACTAATAAAAAGAAGATTATTGGAGTTACATAGAGAAATTCACAATAAGGATCATGCCATACTTATCAGCAAAAAATTAATTATACTAATGATTTATAAATGACCTCGTAAATTAATAAAATCAAACAAATAAGAGTAGGGTTTACCAGCAACTAACTGTAAATTTGAAGTAGCCTGTGGGCTAAAGTTGCTACAATATTAAGATCATGAGAATGAAACTCACTATAATACATTTACTAAGTATATAAATAATTTGATTTGATTTTTAAGCAATCATTAAAGTAGTGCGAACTCATCAAAAACCCTTGAAGTCCTCAGTGGCACTGCAACCCTACGTCAATTGTTGGTGATTGCTTATGTTCCAATAAAGTAATGCATAATGGCCTCCATAGCATAGCAGAAGCTGCTTGCTATCTCCCAGACTGTGTAGCACCCAGTAAAGTTGGCTGAGATAAGGGAATTTTATTTAATTTTGATTTAACATGCTTTAGTTCCTGGTAACTTACTATTAATTGTTAGACCTTTTATCATATTTTTATACAATTTAATAAATGAACAGTCTTTATTCTTTATATAATTATACAACATAAATTATATTTTTATATAATTTAATAAATGATTAGTCTAAGATCTAAACTCTAAAGAGTTAATGCCAGTCTTTTCTTCGCATAAATATTTTCTCAGAAACTTTTTTTTTTTCTTTTTGCTGAGAAATTTTATTAATTCCATTAAAATCAAAAACATTTGGCAAGTCTATGTAAAAAAAAAAAATACAAATATTTCATCTTTTAGGGTCCTTATATAATGAAATTTTATTTCACAAAAAAAACCTAATCCTGAGAGGGCAATGATCATGAGGAAGAGGCACCAATAGCTAGTCGAAAAACTAAAGCATCCAGTGTTCAGCTAATTTGTGAATCACAAGAAGCTAGTACTTACAGTGCTGCTAGCTAAGACCACGATGTCAGAGAGCTAGAGATCATCAATTGAAACTAAATACACCATTGGACAAAATTGTTATTTGAACAAGATCAAATTCAACACTTAGAACTAAAATAATAATTGTAGTGTGATTTCTGAGAATAAAAAAAATCTCATTATAAAGAGTAGGGGCTAAACTGAAATCAGACATCTGATTTAAAATTTTTACAAAGATCTAAAGACTGAAATTTTATTTTTAAAGTCCATTTAAATGGAGTAAAACATGGTTCCTCTAAAATTATAAATCTGTAAGCTGCAAACTCGGTCGGATGAAAGTAGAGGCTTACTTAAAAACTGAATATACTAAGGGATGTTAAAATGACCAAATAGGCATAATTTGTAATTATATGGGAGTTAATATAGCATTAAAATACTTATCATTAAAAAAAATCCTGTTATTGAGTAGAATCTTTTATCTTTAAATCTTTTTTTTTTTTTTTTTTTTTCCTAGGAACTATTATTTTTAACATTACTTCCAAAATACTTTTTGCTCTTGTACATAACAATCCAGGAAATCCTCCACCCTTATTTGTCTGACCGTGAATTATAACGAACACAAAATGCTAAATTTCATAGGGGAAAACTTCTAGAGCATAATGTTAAGTTTACAAAAAAGGTAAAATGTATCACTCATAAAATATATTTTTTATAAAAATAAAAATATCTGTGTTGTTTCATTGCTCTAAATATTACACCCACCACATTAAAGGAACCCAATCCAAGATGGAGTATATGTTAAATCCCCTTATTAATCTCATTACTGCCTTAATTGCCCGCTTTCCTATACCTCAACCATGAATTCCCATACCAGCAAATTCCTCACAGTTCTCTTATGGGATGCCAACGGAATACATACACATTAACACGAATTGACATTACTTCTCAGTAATAGAAATGTTGACGTCACACTTATAACAGAAACACGACTTACGTCACGGAAATACATCAATAAACCAGGGTACAGAACTTATAGGACCGACCACACGAACAAGAAAGCCAATGGTGCGACAGCCCTTCTGATTCACAGCTCCCTCTCCCATAAACTGGTACCCTCCAATCCTACAGACTATCTCCAATCTATCACTGTGTCACTCTCAACCTTCACCTTACCTATCACCCTTGCGGCAGTGTACTGTCTCCCAAACAAACCTATAACTCCTGCCTGACTTTTTGTCTGCAAAAGCCTACATCCACTCCAATCCTTTATCAGCAAACTCAACGACCTTTCTTCTGATCACAGTTCTGTACTCCTGACCATGCCACTACAACCCATCCCAAAACCAACTCCTCCGACACTGGTTAACGGCCAAGTTGATTGGGATAGGTTCAAATCCCACCTTGAAGGCGCTATAGACCTCAGAATTTCCTTATAATCCCTGCAAGACCTTGACGATGCTGTACAATCCTTTACCTCTGCTATTCAACAGTCGAGCTGGATAGCATCCAAACCTACCTCCAAAAACCTCTAAATCCCAATTATTTAAACAACAAACCTCTTACCATCCATATAAAGACTCTTATACTATCTAAAAGACGGGCCAGAACAACATGGCAGAGAACAAGACACCAAACCGACCACTAAGCATATAAAAAACTGAGTCGTTTAGTGACACGGGAACTCTGATTTTAACACAACAAGGAATCCAACAATCACCTCTCCTCACTCACAGACAAATCCCTCTGGACTGCCACCAGAAAAATCCTCAAATACCACTCCCCCACCTCTCCTCTCCGCCGCGATGATGGCACCTGGGCAGCGTCCGATTCAGATATAGCCGAGGTCTTCGGCCATCATCTTCAGCAAACTTTCATACCTCACCCTGACCCAGAAAACCATTCTAAGAGCACCGAGGTAGAAGAATTCCTTGATTCCCCTCTTCCTCTGTCTCTACCTCCTAAAGCCGTCAACTTTCCCAATAAAGCAGTAACTTTCCTCACCTACCTCTACAATACCATTCTCTGAACCACACACTTTCCTCTCCTGAGGAAGTTATCCACCGTAATCCTATTCCTGGCAAACCCTCAAGTAATCCTTCTTCCTATCGCCCAATAAGCTTGCTTCCCCTCTTTTCCAAGGTCTTTGAGAAGATTCTTCTTAAAGGGCTGATACCCATCTTAAACTATCACCATATACTTCCAAAACACCAGTTTGGTTTTCGAGCCAAACACTCCGCGGTCCAACAGGTGTTTCGTGTTGTAGATTGCATATTTTTCTCTATCGAGAATAAGCAGTACTGCATTGGTGTCTTCCTTGAAGTGTTGCAAGCATTTGACAGGGTCTGGCATCGCGGACTGTTGTTCAAATTAAAATCCATCCTCCCAAGCACCCTTTACCTTATCCTTTGCTCCTACCTAACTGATCGATTCTTCAGGGTTTGACAAGGATTAGATTACTCCGAATATTACCAAGTGGAGGTGGGAGTTCCACAAGGTAGTGTGCTCGGGCCCATCCTTTACATCCTGTAAAGATATCCCTTCTCATCCTAACACACTTCTTGCAACCTTTGCTGATGACCAAGCAATCCTTTCTTCCAATGTTGACTCATATACTGCCAGGAGAAATCTCCGACATCTCATGGACATACAGCGATGGTGCCAGCTCTGGCGCATTAAGGTCAACAAAAGCAAATTCTGTCATGTTACGTTCACACTAAGGAAGAAACAGCCTGGCAAAATTTACTTTAATGATATTCCCATCCCTACTTTCGACTGCGTCAGACATCTGGGCTTTCATCTTGACTTTCGACTAACATGGAACACACACACAAAAATCAAAATACAGGAACTAAATTTTTTTGTTGGGGTTCAGTCAAGGTTGATTCAAATTAAAAAAAATACCAATTTTTAAAAAAATGTATTTTTTTAATTATCTGCCAATGTTTCGGCATAAATTGTAAGCCATCTTCAGGGCTGTAGAAATACAATGTCATAAGAATAAAAATGAATTTACTTCGGGCATCATTGCACGGATAAGTAACTTTTAGAACTAGGAGAAATGTTTGACAGGTTTATTTTGAAAGAGGGCTAATGGTTTTTCAGAATGTTGAAAATGTTGAATAAGTTGAAAGACCTCCTTCAAAATAAACATGTCAAACATTTCTCCTGTTTCAAAAGTTACTTATCTGCAATAATGCCCTACTTTTTTTTTTTATTCTTATATTAAAGTAGGCCGCTTTCCCCTTGTACTTACGACCTCTAAACTCCCACCATTCCACCAGCCACGGTGTCCATCTAAAAAAAAATGTATCACAAATTTCAAAACCTATCCTCTCAGTTCAACTCCATAATGTTTAGCTTAGAGCAATGCAACTAAACACACATTTATTGATCAAGCAGATTTATTATTTTAAAAAATGTATAGGAGATTAAATGGTATGAGAAGCGCAAATAAAATTTTCATTAACTAAGGTACTGAAAAATCCGCTAAGTTAATTAAAGATCCTGCTTAACAGGCTTTTTAAGTTTTAGTTGAAAATACTAATGAAATCAAGCAGGAAAATCAAAATCATAATAAAATAAAGGAAAATTCGATTTTCTTGAATGTAGAATTTAAGCGAAAAAAGAAGAGTTAATTTATTAATGTATAAAATGGACAAAAAAAGAGTATGGAATTAATTTAATGTGTGTCAGAACAAAAAGTTTTTTTTTTTCAATGAAGTAAGGTGATATTTAGTTTAGATTAATGAAACAACACTAATTGTTAATAGATGAAATAAATGTTTTAGAAGTTGCACAACAAAGTTGAACAATTAGCATTGGGGGTTTACTTGTAAAATAGAATTTAACAATTTTTAAGATGAAATTAATTTCTTTTCTTAATGAAATTTTTAATGTCACTTTTATACATAAAATGAGGAGCAAGTTCGTTATTGAGCAAAATTGCATGAATGTGTGTTTGAAAATACCTAATGTCAAGAACAAGTACAAATTTTTTTTTCAATTTTTCAATACCCCAGTAGGGCATGATATTTAGTTTAGAGTAATAAAACTCACCGATCTTTAAAGATAAAATCTTTAAAGATAAAATATATATCTTATAAGTTTGTAGGACTAAGTGACATGGAAAGTTCAAAATATTCATAAAATCCAAAACTGGAATTCGCTTTTTGTACGTAGTTCTAACTTGTAAGACTTTAGTCATATATATAAAGACTGAATGGTAAAGGAAATTATTATAGAGCTATTAGAAGGATTAGAACAGTCATTTAAAACGTTTCATTGAGTTACAGTAATAAGTTATAAGAACTTAAGTGATTGGACTGTAAGAAAAAATGAGGATTTTAAATGTTCTGTCTAAGACCAGAGGGGAATTCTTACCCCTAGTGATGGTAGCAGTGAGGACAGCAAGTCCAAATCCTGGGTAGAACTGGACTCTGCATTCTTTGCTGCCAGGCCCCGCCCTCTTCCGAGAGAGCATTATTCCAGATTTTAACTACCTCCACATCTTCTGACCTGCTCAAATGTGAGACCTCACCATCAACGTGTAAATTAATGATCACCACTTAAAACAAAGCACTCTCTGTGAATATTCCTCTCTCCCTGCCCAGTCCACAACAATTATTAATAACTAAATGATAAATCTGCTCCATCATAAAAACTTGATAAGTGAATAATTTTCTTTAATTAAAAAAAAAATACAAATCACTATACAACAGTTTATTTATTTTTGTAAGAATTTATCTACTATACATTTAACAGCATTATTTATTATAAAATTTGTACAAATCAATTGTTAGCACATAATTCACTTTTAATTACTAAACTGTT
>KZ806998.1:83884-100497 GCA_000696205.2 Oncopeltus fasciatus
ATATATATATTTTGAAATATGGCATTCACAAATAATTAATTTACCCTGGTCATTTTCAATTTTAAAGTTATTGATTTGGATAGATCATAGATGCATAAACCCAAATTAAGAATATCGATCAGGAGCGCTAATTAACCCTATCACGTCATACTTATCTCACTTAACGTGAAATTTCCGTTTCAATAGTCAGGAATATAAAGTAAGTTATATTTTACCCCTATTACTAAGTTACATATATTTTTTCCTAAAACTAATAATACAAAGATATTAACAAATATGTACATATTAACAAATATGTACTCTTCCTAATATGATTTCAATTTTAAAAAAGTCAGGAAATCAGTGTAAACTGAGAAAACTCCTCAGGATCGTAGTTAATAAATAATTGTACTCGACATTTTATGTTATGTTATCCCTAACATCCTTTTACAACATTTTTCTTAAAAATATATATACAAACAAATCCCTGAAAGACTTTTAACACTTAAATAAATATTATGCCAGGTGAAGAGAAAGAACGAGTATTCACACTTTTTTTAAGTTAATATAACTCTGATTGGTTATCTCCTATTAATAATTAATACAGCCTATAATTTTGAACTTAAAAGTGACATATCAAAGTGGGTAAAAAAGAACTGAAAACTATTTAGCATAGCCCCCTCCCCCTAAATTAATGGCATCTCATAGGCAGGATCAGAGAAAAAATCCAAAAAAAACTGCAACAAGAACAACCTCAATAGCAACATTTCTTTGGGGCTCCCTGAGTGAAGAAAAAAAATTAAAAAACCGTACACCAATTTGGTTTCTTTTTTTTTTTTTTTTCAGTGAAAGTTGAGAGAGCAGGAAAAGCACTATATGCATAAGGTAAGCTTCAATAAACACCTCAGCATCCTAAATAATATATAAACTTTCCAAATCAGAAAGACCCTACTCCCATTAGTATCTAGAATGCTGTGAAGAGCCTTACCAACATAAGCTAAATATTAGAGTGGATAGATCGGAGAAAAAAAATTATTTTTCATACTGAAGATTTTAGGCAATCTCTCACTGCTATTTCTTCAATTTTGCTAAATGATAAGCTTTTCTTTAGTATATTAAAGGGAATAAAATAATTAAAAAAAAAAAAAGAGTAATTAGGGCTTCAAGGCCATTAAATTAAAAATTAGGGATCAGGTAAACAACATTCCTAATAATAGTTCTATTAGGAATGTTGCTTCACATTGTAACTCCTTAAGTTTTCCATTAACAATAAGCCAGTGATTAGAAAAAAAAAAGAAAAAAAAAAAAGTCTGGCAAATCCTAAGAGTGCATCATTTAAAGAAGTCAGATGTATTTTCCTTAAAATATTTTTGAAATTTTCTCTGATCCTACCGACCTTATATTGCATACAGTTAAATGAATTAATTTTTAACACTAAATGGTAAAAAAGGATGGTAGAGGGAGACAAAAACATGAAACTCTTATATCTGTTATTATTTGTGTTAGGAAAATAATGCATAAAATAAATTAAAAAAAAAAAAAAAAAAATTTTATCAGGGGAAAAATTTCAGAAAATATATTTGAGATGTGATCAGGGTTGGTGATAAAAAATATTGAAACTAAATTTGATATTAAAGTGTTTATCTTCATTTTGTAAGTTGCTTAATGGATTAGTTAGTCTTAGAAACCTAAGTGAAGATCCCCTTCAGGGGGGGGGGGGTATTTAAAAAAAAAAATTTCATAATTTTTCATTTTGTAAACATTTTCATTATTGTTAGCGAAATTTAAAATATTATTATTTTTTTAATCTCTAATATATATGAACAGGGGTGGCTGAGTACCGCATTGAAAAAAATATCTTATAGCTTATATATGTGTGTCCATTGTGTGCGTGCGTAATGCGCGCGCGCTCGAATGTTCATCTGTGCGCACTCGGATGCAACCGCGCGCGCACTTGCGTCTGCAGGTACGTGTAAGCATGCGCATCTGGGAGTGCGTGTTCGTTGAGTGTGTATGCAATTACACACCCGCATCCCCTCGCGCATGCACACACACAATATACACACCCGCACGCACGCGAACGCGTATGTCTATACATGAACGCACGCACACACACACCCGAAAAATGCAAACATGTTGAGACATGTTTGTATAAATATAAATTGAGAAAGATACATCATACGTATGTCATTTATGTACACTTATGTAATTAGTAGTTTATTAGTTCTTTTGGTTCTCTGAGAGGTAGGTGAGGGAAAACATCAGAAAGGATATGAAAAACCATAGCAGCTACATTCCTTTGGAATTTGTAAAACAAGGGACAACAAAACAATTATTCTAGTTCATGTAAGCGCTCACACGCACCCACGGAATGCACAGGAGAATAATCAGTAGTGTGGATACATAAAAGATGCAGAATATTCAGGGAAGCAAGACCACATTGTAAGAGAATAGAAAATAACCGAGGTGTAGAGATGAGGAAACACAACATTACGTAAAATTAGGAGTGTATTTTTCTTAGCTTTTATGTCATTGACAGTTACTAACAATGGATAAGGTGACTTAAGAATGTGGAATTATATATATACTCACTCTCTCTTCTACAGTTGTATATCTGAATATGTATCGGGAAGTTAATGAATAATTAAGGCTTGGAAAACATCATTTAAACCTTAAGAGTTATTGAACAACTTGTCCATAAGTCTTGTAATTTATTACAACAACCACTTACTGGTATCGGCTACCAACAATAGAACTAGAAAAAACCCACTGTCCATTTTCTATTTTCTTCCCCTACGCACTCTGAAACCCAACTTAAATAGATGAACAGCAAATAAATCTTTTTAATTTCTAATTCTCTCTCACGAGGACGAATGGTTTCCCTAAAACTTTGAATCCTCCTATTTATGTAAACTCATACAGGTACTCGCACACACACTCATTTTCAAAGACTGTTTTATATTTGGAATCTAGCAAGTAAAATCAGAGAAAACCTAAAATGCTTCAAAATCTCTCTTAAGTCAAAAAAAAAAATAAAATAAAATAAATAATATAATACGTTATCAACAATAATATAAAAATGGTTTAAGATCTCTTCATCTGGCCCGACTATTACCTCCTTAAACTATCTAATCATACAAATGGAGTTTTTTAGACCGTAGATATTATTATTAGATGTTTTTTGTTGTGGTTCGGTGAAGGTAGATCCAAAAAATACAAAAAAAAATGTGTATTTTATAAATTATCTGCCAACGTTTCGGCTTACATTGTTCAGGGCTCTCGTGAAGACACGACTTGTGTCACCAAGATACCATTTTCATGACATTTTTTTTAATTTGGATCTACCTTGACCGAACCCAAACAAAAAAAACATCTAATAACTTTCTAATCATTGTTCTTTCTGGCATTTAATGAAGTTAGTTATAACATATATTTATGCCCATATTTCATAGAATAAGTCAAATTTTCATAAGATTTTGAAACCTATTGTAACTGTATACTGTTATATTTTACTACAACAAATGAAAGTAGCAGAAAATGAAAACAGTTTATTTGAAAATGACTTCCCGCCAAGAAAAGTAGACAACGGCCAAGTGCAACCGTCCTCCATGTGCTGCTGGCTAGCCAGAACAAGCCTTGCCTTATCGACTCGACCCACTTTTCAACCTCCCTTAAAACTGCTCTTAGCACTTCAACCCCGTCCCAGCTTACCGAATTGTCAGTAACTGAAGGAAGACTGAACAGGCAAGATGAGATCTATAGCGCTACTGAAGCCGTTAAAGAAATGAGGGAATCTCAAACCTTTGTTTTATGAGGTTCGGCTGACTTCGGCTTCGCTATATATCAAAGTGGGATTCTCCAAGTCATTTGCAGCTGTTATTTGGGGGGACAGGAAAAGAGATACCGATTAGAAATCTCCTTCATTCTCCCTTGTTGAATGAAGTTAGTGGCACTCATCAAAGCTGCTTTACATCTCATCAAACCCATTAAAGGCCTCGATTCAATGTAAAACAATCAAATTTTGTTCAGAAAAACAAAAACAAATCAATGATTTAAATTTATGAACACTGAATTGCCTGCATAAAAAAATTAAATCTTTTCACAAAGAAAATAGCCCCCTTCCGATACGGCCATATCAAATCTATAATCTTAGAAAGTAAAATCTGACAACTATCTATCTCCTATTCCTATATTTACAAGTGAATTTAATATCTGAAATTTTCTATAAGACAATTGAGTAATTAGGCATTTGACTTAATTTTGATGGAATCATACTCCAGGTAGGAATTCATCATCCTCACAAAATACCATATTCTCCCTTAGGATATAAACACATTTACGCAAGTGTAAATTTACTAACCGCGGTTCACTAGAGGAATGTGGTCAGCAAGCCTTTCTGAACTCCTCGATTTTTTCCCCCCTTGAAATTACGAATGGAAACGAATTATGACATGGCGCACAGGACACTAATCCTCTGGGATTCACATTGAGTATTGAACTAAGAACTTCGACTAGAGAGTACAAAATATCGAACTATGGTTAATATAATATACATTAAATATTATTATTATAATATAAGACATAATATGTTTACTGATGACACAAAACTGTATTACGATTATCGCAGATAAGTTTTCGATCTAAATTATTTATTTTCCTTTTAAAACAAGTTAAGCGCTTTTAAGGCACACGTTAATGACTAAAAATAGTAGGAACCTTGCAAAATTTTCTATATCATTTCAATATATGATTCTTTATTGATTCCTATTCATAAAAGTCTATATTTTTTGAACGGCACTCACGGAAAATAACCAAAAAAAGTGATAAATAAATGACATGGTGAGTGATTGAACGGTCTGCTACTAAGGAACAGCGTCGACTAACGTTTCGACAGAACTTGTAAGTATGGTAATCAAGGGCGATAGTGATTTATGAGAGATCTCTCACTATCGCCCTGATGATGACTTACGAGTTAATTCAAAACGTTGGAAATAATAATATAATTATCCAAATATTTTGGAGTGTTTTGTTATTCAGACCCCGGGCGAAAATAATTTCTGCAGCATAATAAAATTAAATATTTAATATCTTTTAGTATATGTACCGCCGAAGCGAGTACTTTTAATATCTTTAACATTCATTCGTAAACACCTTTTTTTGTGCCACAAACAATAATGAAGAAATAGCTATTTTAAATTTTAATAACATACAAACCCTCCTTCCTTAGCTGATTTCGATAATTTAAAAAATTTGCTAAATTAAATATGAACTTCTGTTTATTTATTATAAAAATTGAAATCTTATGAGGGAGAACAGTAACATAAAAAAATATAATCAGCAGCTATTTCCAAATAAGTATGTAAAATTTGGATTAAGAATTAATTTTTTTTCTAAGCCTGGACATAGTACCTACGTGAATAGTTTAGATTAAATGTTAATAGACATGAAAAAAAATGAGCAGACAATAAGAGTGCCACAAACTAAGATCTGGAGTAAATGACCTCGCCACCTACCCCCCCTCCCTAAAAAAAAAACCTTGAGCAAGAGAGGTCATACACCTGACGTATTCCAACGCGTTGCGGGCCCCATGACGGGGTAACGTGTTCCACAATCGATGGTTGGACCAGAACTCATCGTATTGATAAAAGATCATAAGACGAAAAAAAAAATACGACAGCATTCCATGAAAGATTTAAACAATTAATGAGAGGGAATAGAATAAAAAATCTAACTGTCCCAGCCAGGAATCGAACCTGGATCTCCTGCTATCCGGGCCGGTGCACTTCCATGAAAGTTTTTCTTAACGACTGCAAGTAATCGCTTAATGGAGTATTTCAGGAGTTTCATAGGGAATTAAGAGTTGGTTTACTATAGCCTTATGTAGAAGACCACTCCTCCCAGGGGAATATTGTATAATTTCAACATATTTCACCTATCCTATTATGGAGAAGTTAAAATCGCTAATCAAGCGTTTTAACGATTTCCCATATTTTTAAGATTCTGATAAGGGATTGCTCATTAAATATTTCTTTAATCTATTATATCGGAATAGTGTTTGTATTAAAACGTATAAAATTAAGCTATATTGTGGATTCCAAGATCATTGAAACATCAAAAGTGTCACTGACAAGACATTCCACAGCAAAAATATTAAACTTGAACATACATCCATCCTTCTCTAATGGTTTCCTTACGCACAACATTAAAAAAAACTTATTAACAAATTCCACATTTCCACTTCCCAAACAAAGCCCCTCCCCCAAAATAATGACCTTACTTTCCGTTATCTCTCATGTATTCCCAAACTTTTTAAAAAAAATTAATAAATCCCTTAAAAAAACTTTCCCTAACATTAAGAGCTTTCTTGTCCATTAACAAACATTAATCTGTTTGCACCCTGCTCAAAGACGACATCCACATTCCCTAAAAGAACCAATGTTGTCTACAAAATTCCTTGTTCCACTCCTAATTGCCATGGTTCATACATCGGGAACCAATAATCCCATTTCCCGAAGAATCAACAATCACAAAAATGATATCAAAATAAAAACTGCCCTCACAAAACATGTTTTTCATAAAAAACACACAATTGACTTTGAAAACATAACCATTCTTTCTATTGAACCCCCTATGAACACAAACGCCTTTTATCCGAAACCGTTCACATTAACTTACAATATAATCCAGTTAACAGAACAAATTCCTTCATCAATGTATTCAATCAGTCTCCTAGTTTCTTGTAGGCTACTTATCCAAAATAATTCCTACCTAATTTCCTCCGTAATGCCCCCTTTGGTGCAGGCGGCTCTCCCTTTGCACCTACCACCTCATACCCCCCCCCCCCCCCCTCACTTGTCCATCTTAAGTTTTCCAGAATTTCAATTCTTACCTCTAAGCCATGAACATTTGGTCCAGATGACAACACGGTTCATGTTAGGGTAGGTGTGGTGAACTTTCTACACATTTTTTATTCCATAAATGCAAGGGAATAGAATAAAATAATCTTACCACCTCAGCCGGTGAGATTAAATATCACAGCTAATATCAGAACATTTTTTTAAATTGTTTTCCTAAGCATATCATAATAACACGTTACTTTTAGTTACGTCAAATTTTATGTAATAATAAAGCCAAAACATATAGGTTTTTGTTTTTCCCATGATTTCTTATGACTTACTATTTCAACAGCCCCGAAGAGGGCTTATAATGTAAGCAGAGACGTCGGCAGATAATAATTTTAAAAAATTTCTTTAAATTATATTTTTTTAAATCAACCATGACCGAATCCCAACAAATTCTTTACTGATAATCTTTACGATCAAAAACTATCCATCTAAAGTATGAGTGAGTGAGCAAATGTGTGTATGTGTGTGATTTTATAAACAGATAAAGGTAGCTAATAGATAAGATAGGAATTCAAGAAGGTAAGCAATATGACGCTTCAAAATTCACAAATTCATTTGGCCAAGAAGAGAAAAGCAACCCAGGAAAATAAGGCCAATCGAAAAATATCAAATAAAGCTAGTGACGTATGAAAAGTTTAATGACTGTGATATTAATATCTTAATTATTATTAATATGATATATAATGTGATATTAATTAATATATTAATAATTAATATATAACAATGACAACAAAATGTCTGATTTTGCGATAAAAATCAATTCCAAACAGGAGAAAATCATAGTAAAAACTAAGAAGGGTAAAGAAACAAATAAAGTAAATAAGGAAGGAATACAATTTTTGATTTACTATGGAGTAGCAGCTGATGAAAATTATTCAGTGCAGCCAGGCCGACCCCAGACGCCAGTTGGCCAGCCAGCCAGCCAACCTAATCGATATAGGCAGTGACCCTTCCTTACTTTGGCCTCCAATATGGGAAAGGGTTGCCCTAATTCCCATACTACACAAAATGGGATGTATGGGGGGGGGGGGGTTGACTCACAGGACTTTAGAGAGTTTCAACCCAACCAAAATGATAAAATATTTTTTTTAAAATTTAAATATTGTACTTACACTAATTCATACAAGTATATTGTAGATAAATATCAATTTTTGGAAAAAGAAAAATAGGTACTAATAAAACCAGTGGAGCAGGCAAAAAATCCATGTTAGTGCACTTCAGCGATAAATCAGTTTCTGACAAACAACACTAAAAAAAAGTATGTAGTTCTGATAATTCAAAAACAAATTTCAAAATATATACAACATTATTAGATGATATTAGTTGAGGTTCAGTCAAGGTTGATCCAAAAAACAAAAAAAAAAAAAAAAATTTAACAAAAGTGTATTTTTTAAAATATTATCTGCCAACGTTTTGGCTTACATTGTAAGCCATCTTCTGGGCTGCCTATCATGAAGACGAGAGAGCACGTCCTGACTTAGGGTAACTAAGTTCACATTTCCATGACTAAGGATGATAATATTAACGGTCCAAAAAACTCCATTTGAATATATACTCACGGGTTAAAAAGAGAAATGAAATAGTAATTCATGGGACTATTATAAGTCTACTTCTACTTGTTAAAATTGTATAGATAAAGATATGTTACAAATTAGAAATAAACAAATGAAATAAAATAAAGCCAACAAAAATCCTAATCAAGACAAATTTCACCAACAAACGTTTAGAAGTTAATTAAATGTATTGAAAAAAAAAATCTCACATTTTTATTAATGAGAGTAACTGTCTTGTAATAAATATTACGTTGTAAACATGAATTCATATGAAAAACATACCAATACTTAGACATAAATTAATAACTTCTGATTAAAAAACAAAGTACCCTCCCCTCTTTCTGCTTAAAAAAGAAGGAAATACATTTTTTTTTTTTTTAGTTTATTTAACTTCCTTTACAAACACTAAGAATAATGGAGGGAGGAGTATTTATAGGTTGTCATCCTACTCTAAACATCTATGGCTCTCGACAAGCTTTTATTGCACGATAAAAGCTTGCCCAAAGCGAAATTTGAACCCGTAGCACTAAAAGTATATAGCACTAAAGAGAGCAAGGAGCGGAACCCCCGGCAATCCAAGTGCCAAAATATACTTCACATCATTATGGTAATATGTGCCAACATTATGGAAAATATCATTTGAAATTTGAGTAAGAAATATATTAACCGCAAAAAATATCGATATTATACAATTAACGATGGCACTAGAGTACAAGTCCTATGCTTTAGTTTTGAAAAAAAAAAAAAAATGAAGCTAATTACTACTGTATCTGAATGAACATTATTATATTCGTAAATATTATTTTAATTGTGGTATTTTATCCCACGTAAATTTTAAACAATTAAATGCAAGGGAATAGAATAAAAAATCTAACTGTCTCAGCCAAGGCTCGAACCTGGAACTCTTGCTGTCCGGGCAAGATTTGATTATTATATTCGGTGTGCATTTTCCACACATTATCTCATCATACATTTTTCACATACTATCTAATTATAAACAATTAATGCGAGGGAATAGAATAAAAAATCTATCCATTTTATTGATTATATTTTTATTCTATTCCCTGGCATTAATTGTTTAAAATTTACGTAGGATAATATACCACAAAATTAATACTTACTACCTAATTATATATACTCCTCTCGATCTACCTCGACCGAACCCCAACTAAAATCATCTTAGAATAATATCTACGGTCAACTAACTCTCATTTTGAACATCTAATTATATCTATTTTTTCTCACATGATCTCATGATACATTTTCAACAAACTATCTTATCAGATATATTTTACTTCATAACGGACACTGAAGTTTTCATCAATCATAGGAAATAAATTTATAATCAAATATATAAATTGAACATGTTGACAATGAATGTATAAACTAAGGGAGATGCACCATTTTCTTTTTTAATTTCTAATTTAGTAAGTGAAAATTATTTTTCACTACGCAAATCATTTATTCGGGAATGAAGTAGGGCTGGACAATTTTGCAATAGACAAAACAAACATCAGTTTATTACAGTAAATGTATAAGTTTCAGTTCGCAGGCAGGAGCTGAGAAAAATAAGCGATTCCTCCGGCATCGTAGAGGATAAATATATGCCTCTGAGAAATACAGAAGTAAATAGTCAGTTTACTCTCTGGCAGTATTTTCCAAATTCCAGGCCTGAATCATCTTCAGAGCCAGTTCAGTTCTGATTAAGGAGCCATGTACTACTTGCTCCCCCAGCTCAAGAGCATACGATGCCGAACCCTCTAATTAAAGTGACTGGACTATCCAGACACATTTAATGTATTAAACATTCCTAAAATGATTCAATTCTTTTATCAATCAGAAAAAAGTATGTTCTCTCATAAAACTTATATTTTAATTAGAAAATTAACGCTCTATTGAAAGAACATTTTTCACTAGATATTATAGGTATCTTCCCTCTCCTATTCGTCTTATTATGTACTAAAACAAACTTTGAGCCTTATAATTTACATTTATAAGCGATATACTAAGTTCCATTTAGAAAACTAACAACCAAATAGAATAAAATTAAAATATTACGGTTCAGGTAAACCTCGTTATAAAAATGTCGCTGTGTAGCTTATATATATGCATATATACACACATACACACGCATAGTTAACGTAATACCTAGTTCAGACTAAATTTCAAGACGCATAAGTCAATATATATTTCAATGAAAAGAACTTTATTTGGTTATAAAGTTATAGATAGAGATATAAAGTTATAAATCAAAATCAAATCTAATCTTAATTAAAAATTTAGGTATTGAGATAAACTGAAATCCCAAAATTTCCATGAATATCGATTTGAGATAATTTTCACATTTGAGTTCCTTTAAAAAGTTACTTTGCTGGAGAAATTAGTCAGGGTTTCGGCCAGGATCAGAAAAAACAGATACTCCACAATTGTTGGGTGATTATTTTGTAATTGCCGACGTTTAGCTTAGTTTTCAGTTCAAAAATAGAGCTAATTTTTAGCTCCTGACACTGAACAGTGAACAAAAACCTCTTTCGTACATCTGTCCAGACATCGCTATCAGGTTGTAAGTCATTTACAAGTTACGTCGAAATGTCGGCAATCATAAAATAATTACACATTAAACAATTTTGGAGTATTTTATCTTTCTGATCCTGGGACGAAACTCTGACTAATTTCTCCAGTGTAAGACTCGTCGGCCAACGAACCTCGCTAAGAAGCAGTACAAATAAAATAATCCTCACTAACATGGCCATTATTAGTTTCATACTCATCATGAGTAGAAGGGAATAGCAAATTGAAAAATGCACCATTATTAGTGGAACGATTAAAATAACACGCGCTCACAACAGACACATATTTAACTACACACATACATACATTCTTAATTATATATACATATAATCATGACATACGCACATGCAACACCAATATTAAATATTAATTTTACCTACATTTGTTTGTTTTGTGTTGTTACATTTAGAATAACTAAAATAAGACGTATAAGGTTTGACGTTCAAATTATCAATATTCCCCAATTTCTATTTAAGATGCACACTTTCAAAAACCGCTTTTCCACGTCTATCATCTTGACTGAATGATCCTCAAGTAACAGTCAATTGATGTAAACTTGTTCTGGGAAGGGGACGTGGAAGTGCATCCATCTTAGGTAGAGCACCGATGACACTCACACACTGATGAGAATGCAAGAAGTAAACAGACCATGATAATAAGATGGGCAAGGAGAGAGAGAGAGCGATGCTAGTAAGGCGGCTGGGGTACCTGCCTAAGTGCTGTGCGGGGCGGCGACAAGACGACTGACTCCGCATCGATCCCAGAACCACGTGCACCGCCACCGCAGCGCCCCACCACCCCGCTGCTCTCAACTACCGACGTATAATCCCATCCGTGCACCACAGCCAAATGCATTATTAGGCAATATATATATATAATTTTTTTAAAAGCCTTTATATGCACAATAAATTACATCAGAGGTGAGAGTTCATGTATGACACAAAAGTTACTTATAATAATCAACTGGAGTAGCTAAAACTTCAGAAATAATTTTAAATTATCATGAAATATTTGATTTTTCATAGTTAGGAGAGAATTTGTTGGGGTTTGATCAATCCTTCGTGTCATTTTTTTTGATTGTTTGTAGAAGCAACAATAACAAGAAAAAATGACATCTAGCAAAAAATGTTCATGATGCACACATATATAACTTTGAAAACATAACCATTCTTTCCACTGAACTTCCTGTGAACACAAACGCCTTTTATCCGAAAACGTTCACATTAACTTACAATATAATCCAGTTAACAGAACAAATTCCTTCATCAATGTATTCAATCAGTTTCCTAGTTCCTTATAGGCTACTTATCCAAAATAATTCCTACTTATATTCCCGCTAATACCTCCACTGATGCAGGCCGCTGTCCTTTTGTGCCTACCACCTCATACCCCCCCCCCCCCCCCCCCCCCCCCCTTACTAGTCTATCTTAAGTTTTTCAAATTTTCTTCTCAGCCATGAACTTTTGATTCGTATTTTCTTATGACATTTTATTTCAACAGCCCTAAATATGGCTTACAGTGTAAGCCGAAACATCAGTAGATAATTAAAAATTACACTTCTTCAAATTGCTTTTTTTTTATTTATCAAATTTGACCGAACTTTAACAAATTCTCTACTAATAATTTCGACGGTTTTCTTGAGTAAAGATATAAAAAAATACCATTACTTATATAAAAGAAACCCCACCCGCTTCCCTATTGAGAACTAAAGAATCTGTACGTATACAGAATCTCAAATGACGTCTTTGTTTAAATGTTCCATGAGAGAAGTACACAGATAAAACAATTTGATCTTGCTAACCAAATAAAAAATTCCAGTGATTTTACCTAACACCCCTTATTGCTCCCCGAGGTGGGCCTCTCCACGGTGGAGGGAAGCACCAAACCGAAATCTTGCGATCATCATTGGATGGTTCCTCTCGGCGAATGAAGGCAATCCTCCTTCTCCTTACAGATTACACAAGAGACTTGGGAAGATGATGGAAGCTGCATTTGCAGTTTGTGGGACGCCCGCTGCAAGATGTCTGGAAAGCGAGAGGAGGAACACCCCCACATCCCTTACGAGAAGACGGCCTTCAGCTGACCCGAACAAGGACGGGAAAGCCGCTCTCTCCGGCCTAACCCACATAACACCACCTCACAAAACAACCACTTTCGTCACACGGCACAAGTATTTTAAATCTCATCTCTACACTCTACTTAGATATGGACTTGACTGTTCGAAACCAGTTCCAATTACTTTTTCTACAGCTATGCAATAATTTCAATTCAAGCCTCTCTCTTTGGGAGCATATACAATCTCATTATCATAGAAATTAACAATTTATAAAAAAAAAATTTTATCATAAATAAATATCATAAAATATACTATCACCCAAAAAAACACACACGAATTTTTAAAAAAGTGCTTAAAAAAACACAAATATTCAATAACATAAATCAAGGACAATTAATATCAGACATATACTAGATGAACCTGTTTCAATATGGATTATTAATCAAAGACACAATTATTGTTTTTCAAATTTTTGGATTAATGTTTTACTTAATACATACAGTGTGTAATGTTTTAGGACACTAATTATTACAAATTCCATGTCAATTATTACTTTAATATAACCTACTTTTATCTGAGTATATTCGTATATAGTCCGGATTGCTGAGCAAGGACCTAGGTTATCAAAGCTGATGTGAAGAGCAGTTTTTTTCAAGTATGACACTTCGTGTGAGAATTTTAAAAGAGAATGACCTTAAACTATAGAAATATCTTTTTAAATAATCGTTCACATTATTTAAAAAAATGTAATAAGAATATTGTCTGTGGCATTATCATTATACATTGTGTTCGATGTTAACTATACATATTCTTCAGAATTTTAATTGAATTTAAATATTANATATATAATTTAAAATACGTTTTTTATCAATAAAAAAATCAATGGCCAGTTAACTTTAATTTAAATATTATTTCCACTCAAAGGAAAATTTTTTTTGTACCCCACTTGACATCAGGGGTAATCCCCCACTCATAATCGTCCTATTTCGCTCAGAAACGAAATCAGTCGACTATTATGGACTTAAAATAAATATGTCAATTATTAAAAACAACTAGATTTTGCTATGAAACACCAAGGATATTTCTTAATATATTACAAATCAGTATTACAGACAAATATTTAATATAAATGTATGTGTATGTGGAATAAGAATCTATTTAGTAGTTACTAAACTACCTCTAAGTAAAGACGTCTTTTGAAAGTTTAATTTCCAGATGAGAACGTGCCACACTTCAGCCAATAAGTAGACTAACAAATTACTCCATCGGTTAGACAAATGCACAGAACTACATTATTAACAATGTAGGTAATGTGGTTTATATTGCTTAGACATATATAATGTTATAGGGGCATGTTAGCGGTATTATATTTGTCGCACACGGGTTAGAAAAATATTTTATATCATGCCTCGATAGAGGTCCATAACGAAGCGATAACAGTCGACAAGATTTCGCCGTCAGGATGAAGTTATTGTATGCCATTGACACTAAAAGGGAAATCGAAAATAGAATGGAAGCAGTAGGGAGTAGATTATCTAATACAATTTAAAATGTCCTGGTGTCAGTACATAGAACATCCATGGCAGATAAAGTTCAAATAATTTCAACTTAAATTGTTAAATTGTGAAGAAGACTAACGCATCAACTAGAAAATGTATCAACTTTTGGGAATAGTCAAGTTGTATTTACCATTTCATCTTCCGGGTTGGACCGAGTCAAATTGTTCTTATTTGCCGAGCTTTCGCACATCATGTGATGGCTTCTTCAGGGCTGAAAAGAGAATGGTCCATTTGACTCGGTCCAACCCGGAAGATGAAATTTGACTCGGTCCAACCCGGAAGATGAAAATTTGACTCGGTCCAACCCGGAAGATGAAATGGTAAATACATCTGACGACCGACGAAGCCTACGTGAACAATAGTCAAGTTGCCTAGAGAAGCTTAAACACAAATATTTACTTGTAAATCAAACATGAGGCTTAAATAAGTTAAAATATTCCCGTCCCACGGAGCACCTCTAAGGTATCTAAACAGGAGTAGTAAACAAAGAGGAATCACTCTCTGAATGACGAAGGGAAGAGAGAGAGGTTGGAACGCCGAAAGAGGATGCCAGCGAATCACTTCCGTGGGGGACATTGTGTAATGGCAGATGCCGGAGCCCAAGCTCCACGTCAGACTTGTCTGCTAATCAACTATGTGTAATACATTTGGAACACGCGGGCCAAGAAACCACGTTACTACTGGCGAGAACTTACTTCAGGAGGCCGCGCCGGCTTGTGAAGCGGAAAAACCTACAATGACAGAGAGGTTGCACACCTTGAGAGCCACCTCAACAGCTGATAGCTGGCAGATTTGATGTCGCGACAAAGGGGGGGGGGGAGGGGGAACAGCTGATCGAGAAGGGAGAACGAGACCGGCCTCACCAGTGGCGACGACTTACGTAAGACCAGCGCTCTCTCTAACGGCCCTGTGCTAGCGGGACCAGCTTCGGAACCCACACTTCAGATTCCTTACTTAGACAGAAACGCTTTTTCTATATCAGAAAAAAAACAATAAAATAAAAAAACTCAATTGAACTATCTTCAGCTTTAAAATCCACTTTATGGTTCTTCATAAGTCATTCCACTAATATCATCTTATTTAAATGCATAAGGAAAATATTATTGCGAAAATCTTAACTTACAAACATAGCATCAACTAATTGAAAAACGTATTTTTCTGTTATAATTTCTTCTGAAGTATCCCATTCCCTGTTTTAACTTCATTTCAAATTGTATTCCAAGTAACTATTAGAATATAAGCCAAAATAAGAATACAGCTCAAAGCTGATGAATAACTAAGAAAGGAGTTATATTTGTTATAAAAAGTTATACATATCTTTTTAAAAAATAAAAAGTTACTATTTGTGTTGTTTTTTTTAAATATGGTATTTGTCGTGGTATTTAATCCCATGTAAATTTTAAACAATAAACGCAAAGGAACAGAATAAAAAAATCTTTCTACCTCAGCCTGGACTCGAACCCAGATCACCTGCTTTCCGGGTGGGCATGCTACCTCGGTTCGAGTCCGGGGTGAGGTGGTAAGATTTTTTTTTATTCTGTCCCCTTGCATTTATTGTTATATTTGTGTATGTATGGGGTTGTTTATTTTTTAAACACCAATGTGAAATATCAAAAGGTAATAATAAGTATCGGTAAGCCTGCACCCAAAACCACCTCACTCGCCAACAGTCATCATTAAATCACCTAAAGAGTCGAAGTTACATAAAAAAAAAAAAAAAAAAAAAAACTAACAACAAAGGTCAAATGGAGGGTTTTTGATCGTAGAGATTATTAGAAGAGAATCTGTGGGTGTCCGGTCAAGGTTGTAGGTTCCAACCTTGACGGAACCCAACAAATTCTCTATTTAAAAAAAAAAAAAAAAATTAATCAAAAGGAGAGTTTGTTGACCGAAGATATTATTCTTAGATGATTTTAGTTGGGGTTCGGTCAAGGTAGATCCAAAAAACACATTAAAAAAGGATTATCTGCCAACGTTTCGGCTTACATAG
>KZ806998.1:100668-129219 GCA_000696205.2 Oncopeltus fasciatus
TTTTTTTTTTTTTTTTTTTTTTTTTTTTTTTTTTTTTTTTTTTTTTTTTTTTTTTACAGATTCCGGCCGATTCGAAACCAGAGAAGCTAAAATATACATATGTCATCATTTATATATATTTTGACTTTAGAAGGTCTAGCGTCCACATTTACTAATATAATAAAACCAAATTCGGCATTTCAAGCCGTTATTTTAACCAAATTCAAGCTTTTATTTTATTTTTTCTAATAAATGTGTGATTTTTAATGGCTGAAATATGGCGAATGAGATTTAAACGGATTAAAATTTTTTATCATTAAAAAAAGTAAAAAATATTTTTAAGAATGTAATTATTTGAATTAGCCTCTTATTTTCAAAATAGAGAATCTCAATTCGGCTCGTTGTAAACCCTTAAAGGAATTCAGTTTCCGTTGAAAACAGAAAAGGAAATGGAGTTTAGAGAGGGAATATATATATATATCGTTAACTATTTGTAAAATTTTTACGAAATAGGTTTATTAAGGATAATTTTTACAAATTTTACTTCCCATTTTGTAGCACTTCCCCATCCTCCCTACCGGCCAGTTTTGAGCAAAGCTCTTTATGGTCATACCTACTACATTCATTGCCTACTCCGACTGGTAATTTAAACCATAAATTTATTTTAATCTTTATTTGGAAGCAAGGTAAAACTGTTGAGATACTTAATGAAACTCCTGAATGATGACACAACTAAATAAAGAAGGAAGATTTCCACTTGAAAGAGATATCCAAGTACATTGCTCACATGGCGGATTTATAGGCCATACTTTAAATGTGGTGAAGTGGACATGTTAAATACTCCATGTAAATACAAGAAGAATAGCACGTGGACAAAGAAAGACTGCACCAATAAGAGCAATGCATTGTATGCTAACATGTGAGAATGGTCGGGGTTTCGGCCAGGAAGAAAAAAATATACACCAAAATTTGGAGTAATATTTTTATTTATGCCAACGTTTCGGCTTAGCTAGTAAGCCATCATCAGGGCAATGGCGTTGAGTGGAGAAATCTCCCCAGGGTGGTTGTTCACATTGTAAACTGCAGAAAACAACTAACTGCAGTGTGTTGTTTTCTGCAGTTTACAATGTGAACAACCACCCTGGGGAGATTTCTCCACTCAACGCCATTGCCCTGATGATGGCTTACGTTGGCATAAATAAAAAATATTACTCCAAATTTTGGTGTATATTTTTTTCTTCCTGGCCGAAACCCCGACCATTCTCACATGATATTCGAGACGGCCAACCAACCATCAACCATTGTATGCTAACATTCACGTAAAGAGAGTGTCAAGGAATCTTCATGTACTTCCGACATAATAATAAACATTTGAATAATTAGTTGCTTACAATCATTTTTATTGCGAAATTTATTAGAGATTGAATAAAAATTACTGAACATGTATGAATCAATTTTTAAAATGGCCTACCTGAAATAGAATGTCATTTTGGAAATCATTTTTATCTTTTCAATATAAAAAAAAAATTTAAACTTAAATGCCTGAAATAAAATAAGGGTAAAATAATCCCACTAATAATCTAAAGGGTTATTATCACTACCAACGAATATAGAACCATCATACCTTCTATTATCCGTCTTCATTGGTTTCTGCAAACAGAAGCCAACAGAAAATGGTTTGCAGAACCCAATTAAGACGGATAATAGAAGGTATGATAATCCCACTAAGCTTATTTTTTTATTTTAAAAATTAAAAAATAATAATCTTATTCGAGCAGTGTGAATATGACAAATCAGTCACTTCGAACTAAAAACCATGAGGATTATTAAATAAATAATAATATTGAGTTGGATAATAAAACTAAAATAATTATCTCTTTTAATTGAAAATTAATTAAAAATAAATCGAAGTAAATAAATTGAATTTATCCTAATTGGAAGCAGAAATTGAAGTAGCTACCTAATTTTTTTCCCCACAGAGAAATCATAAAATTCCACGCCTAGAAATTGTAAAATAACAAGTTAAAAAGCCTACAGTTTAGGACATTCTGTCCGAAATAGCAGAACCATTATTAATAGATGTCCTCCGTCTGTACAACTGTCCCTATCCCCCCCCCCCCACCAACCCCACCCGATCAACCAATTGACTTTAAGAAATATCTCAACCTGGACAAATGAACTTGTATAAATGGCTAATAGTTCCCAGCTTGAAATTACATTCTTAAATAAATTCCTATTTAAACGGTTTTTTGTTCCTCATAATACTAATAATAAAAAGGTTATGATTTCAAATTTTAGTCTCCTTTTAATCCCCCCACCCTTCTCTAAAACGATTTCAACCAATATATATATACACACACACATACTATAACAACACTATAACAACGGACCATACAAGGTAAGGAAAAAAAAAAAAAAAAAAAAAGGTTAAATACTGAATTGGGTTTCATTATTTTGAAAATCTCTGACATTAGATCGCGTACACACTAATATAAATATATAATTAGATCGAACCATTATCGAAAGTTAAAAATCCTTAAGAAGTACGTCCATGGTACGAACATTTTCCTCTCGGGCAACCGCCTAAACTGGAGAACTTCAGGAAGGAAACAAACAAATTTCAGAACATTTATGGTGTCTAGTAGATAAGATCGGGGATAATGTCAAAGGAAATCTTCCAAAAACCACCACGAGTAAAAACTTCAAAAATATGTTCCTCCGCAATTTATTTATTGCTACAACGCAATGTATAATAAAAACAAAAGAAAACTGAATATGAAATGAGTATAAATAAGATAAAACTTTAAATATAAACTAGATTTTCCTAACCATATTTCAGCTCTACAGTTTCGAAATTATTGGAAAAAAATTTCTTTAAATTCATTTCAGTACAGCGATTCATAAAACTACAATAAATCTAGTTTAAAATTGCAGAATATTTAGTCGCAGACGGCCTATGATGAATAACATCCAAGTTTTTCGTTGAATCCTTAATTTTTCGAATATTTCTATACAGTACAATAAGCTTGTTAAGTGCAGAACTTTTCACAATCCAAACACCGTTTGCAGCAACGAAAGTCTTCTGCTTTTGCATATATATATATATATATATAACAGTAACACAGTAAACTAATTACCTTATTCTAGAGTGTCTTGATTAGACATTTCTGAATGATGAAGTTTATTATGTATTATCTATGATACTTTTAAATAACAAAATAAGTTGTGTTCAGGAAATAATAGCGGCTAAGGAACAATTAAAATGTATTTAAATAAAATGAATGATATTAGTTTTATAACCTTCAAAGGGAAACAACTAAAGCATACAAGAAAAAATAATTTACTATTCCCTGAAAACAAAGAGATTAGCAATTTTTGAATTGAAGAGAGAATATATGGATGTACAAAACATTTATCATATAATATGTAAAAGTTATAGCCCAAATAAATAAAAAATCATTAAATTAATGCACGATTGTAGACTAGTTAAACGAAGGAACAATCTCTAACAAAAATGAAGAATGACAGTCAGGGGTAAGACAGATCAGCTTAGGGGGAAAGTGAACAACAAAAACGACGGCCATCTTTCCTGCAGCTACTTTGTTCCACACTCTACAGGAAGAGAGGGTGACCGATACACGGACGCGATGAAAGCCATCGGACCACAAAAGAAGCGCGGAAGTCAACGAGAGCCGACTACTCTCTTGGGAGTGGTGTCAACCCACGTGAACCATACAGGCAACCGCTACAACGAGCATACCACCTACACGTGGCGAAATGGGGAAAACCAGGTCATTCGGAACATCGGTAAGCCGCGAGGGAATGTGAACATGGGAAAAGACAATGAGATCTTGAGAAATCACGCATACTTAAACCACATCTTCATCTTCACTATATTTTAAAGTAAAATAAAACTTACGAAGGAAAAAAATATATAAATCTGTGATGGTCGTTAATTATATTTTATAAGACTTTGAAAGTAAAATATAATTATTACGTCAACCTTAGTTTAGCTGTCACAAGTCGCAGGCATAACGCAGAAACAAATAAATGTTAAGAAGATTCTATGGGAAACCAGTTTAAAAATTTAGAAAAAAATAAAATAACATCAAGGTTTACCTAATTTTTGAAACTAATATTTAATATAATACAAAACCCTTATATTTAAACTATCACAAAGAACTTACGTTTACAGGAGTTAATCAAAACCTGTCGGTCATTATTACTTATATGAAGCATATACCTTTAACGTATCAAAACATCAAATATAATATCCCAACAAGACTTAAAAGCCTGAGCTCCATAGTTTGTAATGTCAAGAAAAAATATTAACAATTAAAGAACATAACAATTCCCAACAATAAATTTTTAGTTGATTCCTCTTGACATGAAGGGATTCCCTACGCTAATTGCATAACGACTCCCTTCACTGTACCATGAGGGCGCTCTCTTTTACATTTAACAAGGTGTAAAATTTTAATTTAAAAAACTAGACCGTTAAGACAACTGTCATGTTATCTTACATATTTTAAATTTTAAACGAAAAAAACAACAATTGAAATCATAATTTTATTATTATTACTAAAATATCTAGTAATATTACTTGATACATATTTAAAGACATCTGACATATAAGGAATTCTACAGTAGGGAAACTAAATAAATACCATTAAAAGTGTGATTGATAGCCATGACGCGGCGTTGGGAGGCCAGGATGAAGCAGATCCTACATTCCTCGAAGGCACTGAACACAAAAAGCGGGCACTAGACACAGGTCGGATCGGCACTTAAGAGACAGGAGTTCGCGAAGACACCAACAGTCAGCAGAGGACCGCACACAACCAACTGGCGAGAAGACAGCTACACTCAAGTGGTGGGGATCACCTGGGTTGTGCCCCACCATTCACTCCGGACATACCTACCCCCACCACCACCGGTTAACTACTACCTGCAGACCGCTCCTTGGGACAGTAAACCCTTGGCGGAATTGCCAACTGATTTTTTGTTGTGAAAAGTCCAATTACTAAATATATGCCAGCTATTTACATGCCTTAACCAATCAAATTAAACTAAAAGAAACCTAAAATACACAATATTGTTTAAATAATGAAATTAAATGTGGTATCAAAAGGAGAGTTTTTGTGACCGTAGATATTATTCTTAGATGATCCATGGAAATGTGAACTTAGGGACAGGACGTCCTCTCTCATCTTCATTATAGCCCTGAAGATGGCTTACAATGTAGGCCAAAACGTTGGCAGATAATCCTTTTTTTTTTTTTAAATACATTTTTTAAATTTGTGTTTTATGGATCTACCTTGACCGTGCCCCAACTAAAATCATCTAAGAATTAAATGTGGTATATAATTCCATGCTAAATTATCTAAAAGAATATGTTTCAATATTTCAAAATGTCCAGGAGCTGCGTATTTTAAGCTGATTTTCTCTATGAGAGTAAATACAAAATTTATGTATAGTGTATATAGAAAATTTATCTTACTAGCCGGAGAAGGCAATGGGAGTTAATAACAGCTAAGACTGGCCAAGAAGAAAAGTGGGGACTTTCTTCTTCAAATTCATTAATTCTCTTAACAATTATTTATTCTACATAAAACTATGGACAGGTAAATTACAATTTACGGTAAAAAACAAACCAAAAAAAACAACAACACTCAATTGTTCAATTAAAATCCAAACGCTTTTAAGTGAATTCTTAAGGAATGTAGCAATTGAGAAAGTTCTCATGACAGATTTTTTTTTCTCATTTTCACTTTTTTTTTTGTCCGTTCTGGTACGTTCAAATTTTTGTATACATATATGTGTGTGTGTAAGGATAAACATAAATAGAAAATGAAACATTTGCGACTGCGATATATAAAAAAAACAAGAACAGGTGGGATAAAGATTGTGTGTATATACACGTGTGTGTCTAGACGGGCTCTAATGCTCAATTCTTAAAATAATAAACTAGGAAGGGTTAAAAGAGAATTGTAAATATTAATATCTTCATTTTTATTAGCATTATGAAAAAAAAAATGTATAAAACATCACCACACAATGTTCCTTACTTATTTTCTTAAGAGTACTTGCATTATCTAAGACTAAAAAAAACAAAAAAAAAAAATTTAAGAAAGACACAAGAATGCCATTTGGAGTGTTGGGCAGGAGCTCTGATTTATATAGCATAGAAACTAAATTCAGTATTTATGTCTTTCANTAGGCTCTAACATTGAAACCAAATTCGATATTTAGCCTTTTTTGTTTTTTTGGAATTTATTTTTACTTGAAATCGAATAAGAAAAAGTAGGGTTAAGGGAGACAGCAAAATTTATAAACGTAAAATCTTCGTTATTAGGGTTACGAAGAAAAATCTTAAGGAACGCAATAGTTGTAAAAAAATGTTATTTTCTTAAATGAAGAGTTTTTTGACCGTAGATATTATTGGGGAGGGGGAGTCTGTACAGGTAGATCCAAAAAAAAAAAAAAAAAAAAAAAAAAAAAAAAAAAATGAATCCCTGAAGATGGCTTACAATGTAAGCCGAACGTTGTCAGATAATTTTTAATAAATACAGTTATTTTCTTATGTTTATGTTCAACAACATTTATAATAAAAAAAGCTTATTAAGTAAGACATTTACGAATGTCTACATTTCGGCACGCCAAGACCAAACTAATGGTGGTGGTCATGCTTATTGAATTTTTCATACTTCTTTCAGTCTTCTATATTAAATTTATTTATATATTCTCCATATCTCCACAAGAAATTACATTAGTTCGTCAATAGTAAAATGAGAACTTATAAAGAGCTGTTATATAACAGCTAACAAGAATGCATAACAAATGTCAACAGAATTTTCCGAGATTAACTAGGATTATTAAGAATATATCTAAGAACGGACCCCCTGGAACCTAAATTGATTCATTTAAAAATTATACTATTTTAAGTGTCAGTTATTTACATTTTGTATGTTTGTCTAACACTTTTTCCATAAATTAACTTCCACTTCTTAATTAAATATTTCTATAGCATTTAACAAAGATAAAACGTAAATACCAGAATATGATTCTCTAAGAACTGTTCACACTTTTATAATACAGAAAGAAAGGGATTAAGGGGCCTTCTACTTATATTGGCATTGTTAGCAGAGCTTAACAAATTATAAATGTGACTTTTCGGTCATTTAAGGCAGACGGAAAAACTGATACTCTTTCAAATTTTCAAAATTGAATTTTTTTGCAATCACAATAATACCTCATAATTTCCGCAAAGTACTAATTTTAAGATTTAAATATAACTAATAACATACAGAAGACCACTAATTTCATGGCATTGCAATTAGTTAATTAATACAAATTTGTCCATGTTTTAAATTGAAGCAAGTGTTTTTTTTTTTTTGTTTTGTTCTAAAATCATGACATCAATGAATGCAATCACGAGGAAACAATTGCTACCTTTACCTTGAACAAGCATCTGTCGAAACAACCACAGTAAAATTAGTTGTCCTTGAACAAGTGGAAAGTCACTTTCAATGCAGCTTTAATGCTAATTATATTATTCTCCACATGATGTTTTAATATTTTGTTTACACCAATAATAAGCTTTATAAAAATAATAATACTCTAAAACTACACAATTGGATTTATTTTTAGTTTATCAGAAATAAAACTGATTATGCTGCATAACAAATAATCGGACTAAATTTATTTGAATCAATAAAAGATTGATTGGGAATTTAAGAACCAAAAAAAAACGTACATAAGGATAGGTTTATGAAACAAATGGTACTGCAAAAATCCATGACATGCAAAGTAGCCGGCAGCAACACTCAGGACTGAGATACTGATGTGTGAACAATGACATCATGACCACTCAAAAATGGATGAGTTCACTATTGAGCAAATATCGGACGAATATGAAGGGTGTACTGACTGAAATTCAACTTTGAATAAAAAACATTTAAATCATGTAGAGGCAATTTTCAGATGTGTGGGCCATTAAGCAGAACATAAAAAGTCCAAATACAATTATTCATTAACGATGCTGAATATTTTGTTAAGTTTAAATAGTTCCTGCGTGAATTTTTGCAATTTTCTTTCTTTAAGGGAAGTATTAAAGGGAAAGTAAGTTGATTTTTAACTTGGAAATAAAACTAAAATTATAAAATTTTAAGTGTCTTAGTTGGTTTGTTTGAAATAACTAATAGTTTAAAATTGTTAGCAGTTATGTAATTACCAAGAAAATTTTCTCCTAATTGAAAATTGCTGATTTCAAAAAAATATTTTAGATTAAGATTACAAGCTTTGTCAAGTATCATCTAGGAGTGAGAAGTACCGGAAGGTCCTCACCATTAGGTAACAGTTTCTATTGTGGCTTCATTTTCACACGTGGGAAAAGTGCAAAGCCGCAGTAGGGTGAGAAGGGTTCTCAAGAAAAGTCCAGCAGTGGCCAAATACTGGGTAAAGGCTCTGGCACCGTGAGCTGAAGCAAGGAGCCACGCTGGAGGTACAAAAAGGTGACCATTCTTGTATCTGAACAAAGGTTTCATGGACTCTATTACCTGAGCCAGGTACTGGTTCAGTGCACCGCTCAGCTGTAACTGTCTTTCAGCTGGTAGTCAATCTGAAACGTGTACCCAAGTTTTGTTTCAAATCTGAAAACGTGTACCCAAGTTTTGTTTTGAGCCTTGGTCAGCACATCATATTTGTGCAATGATGCTCTCCGCATGTTGAGGAGATTGTCTTTAACATCAAGTCATTTCGATGCTTTCGGCACCAAGTTCGAATGAGTCTTTTGCTCTTCCGACAGACTCTGAGCCACTCTTTTTAAATCTCTATTATTTCGAATGAATTGCTGGTACATGAAGGTATATGCATGGCCTCTGTCTATAGCACTGTCACAAAGCAGAAATGTTTTTCTCAGCATCGACGAGAACGCGGTCTGCCTCCAACCAGCGGCCTTCCGAGTGAGATTACCCCTCAAAGTCTCACCCCTCAATCTGAAATATAGTTGAGGTGTGGACAATCGCAATACCCAATGTAAATTTTATATCTTCTAAACAGTAATTAAAGCTCTAATAACTCAAAAATGAATATCTCAAATCTGTTTTTGCTTCACTAAGTAATTACGACACCCATAGTGCACTTGAATCTCTCACTGGCAATGAACTAAAGCCGGATATACGCGGCTCCTAAGCAGGCTATATCTGAAATAGCAATAACTTAAAGCCTCCTCGGCCCTAGAATTAAGCCATGTTACAAAACATTTTTAGTACCCTTATGCAAAAAATAATTAAAAACATGAAATTATATATAATGGACTCAATAATATTTTGAGCTGATCAAACACATTCTACAATAGTACAGAAGAAAGTCATACTAATGGCAGCCACCAATGTATGGTAAGGTTTATGAAATCATGTCTAAGTACATTATATGAAAGTAGTACTTATACTCTCCAAAAATTTGATAAATTACTGGAAAATAAAATATTTCTAGTCTCACTATTTTAAATAAAGGTCATTGCATGAATATAATAATAAATTCCACAAAATGAAGATATATAGGATTGTTCGATCAAATCATCTCTTTCTCAGCTAAATGAAACCCCGTTTGAGAGGAAAAATACACAAGTTGCACGAATTATCTGCACACCTGTTTTAAAAATATTCAGAATCGGAAAGAAGGTCTTTGACCGAAGAGATTATTAGTAGATAATGTTTGTTGGCATTCGTTCAAGGTTGATCCAAAAAAATACAATTAAAAGTAATTGTATTTTTTTAAATTATCTGTCGACTTTTCGGCTTAATTTGTAAGCTATGAAATGTTCAAGACGATTCATGAATATCAATCTAAATGAACAGGAGGATAAACAGAAGTATAGAATGTAGAAAGCGCTTCTTCTTCTTTCCCACACACACATATATATATATATATAGAACATATACACAGAAAATGAAACACTCTAGGCTGCGGTGTGTGGTAATTAAGAACAGGTCGGGGTCGGATAGAGAGTGCAGTGCACACACATAAAGAAAATATCACAAAGAAGGGCAAGAAATTTTTGCTCTTTGTGATATTTTCTTTTTGTGCGTGCACTGCACTCTCTATCCGACCTGTTCTAGATTACTATATATAAACTCCCAAATATACAATTATTAAACTAAAAACATAAAGTTCAGGAGAAAGGACCGATTTACAGATAGCCGCTCTTTTCCCAGATAATAAGAACAAGAGAGTGGGAAAGGACAGGCCCTTTCTAAGGGTACGCCAGGTCAAAACTTTAGACCTGGAAAACCCAGCAAAGGAAGACCTGGGAGTTCTATATCTTTCTTAGAATTCTAAAATCCATAGGAAAAGTCCAGACGGGCCAGATTTTGAGAGAGGCACTGCACTTTCAACCTGGCCTGCGACAAAGGAAGTTACCAGCTCAAAAACTTACTACTAGAGTGTAACATGAATTAAGGGGAATAACAGTTAGTGGGCAACAACAAAATTAATCCATTAACGAACTCATTCAATAATTTGCAAAAAGTACCGAATATATGTTTGCGGAAAACCAGAACAAGAGAAAAAGTAGTGGTCAGAACGTAGACACACAAACACAATACAAATATTTTATATATATATTATATATANGTGACTAATCAAAAAGATCTGGCAGATAATCCTTTATTAAAAAATACATTTTTAAAATTTGTTCTTTGGATCTACCTTGACCGAACCCCAACTAAAATCATCTAAGAATAAGTGACTATTATTATTGGTAACTAGTGATTAGGATCGGAGGAATCATCTAAAACATTTTTTAAAAATATTTCATAAGAAAAAGAACTAAAATTTTTTTTTTTTTGCGCTGTTTTAATTAGTAATAGCAATATAGAAATGGAAAGGAAATTATTGAATGAGGAGAAAATACAAGCAAAGATATAATAGAAAAAGTAATCAACTTAATAGGTAATAAAGAAGGTAAAAAGAGGAAATGGAGTTGTTTTTTTTTACCGTATATATTATTATTAGATTAAGTAAAGATAGAAGTACGAATGCCATTGGAGAGAAGAAATTTTTTATTTTTTGCAGAAAAATTGTACAACAGTTTTAATAAAGTCAGGGATTCGATCTTGGGAAATGAAAGAAATTGTGAACGTCAAATGTGTTCCTTCATACTGCCTCGTTATTGCGAACTCAAATTCTAAGTTCGCAGAACCTGAAGCAACAACGCAGTTCTTATGGGTTCTGTAAGGGTGGTCAGCTGGTTTACGACACCTACACTACTACACAAAGAGCTGCTGGACTTCTAAATCAATTTGTTACGGGCACAGGAGACATTTCCCAAGCCACTGAGACAAAAATCCATGTCACCACAGCACGATCAGTGAGCATACATATCTCATAAATATTTACACACTCAAGTAAAACATCAGGCCTGCAACAATAACAGATGCACCAATCACGTTTTTCCCTAATTCAGGGAGCTGTGCCATCAGACATCTTATTGCCAACCCTAAATATTCCTCTAGTGGCATTGGTACAAAGCTGTAGCACAGTCTACTACTCTTCTCCAGGCGTTTGCTGGAATAACCAAAATAAAAATTCAATGCAATTACTTTAGACGAGGTGGAAAAATGTATAAATCGATTCAAGGATATGAAATGAAGAGAGCAATTATAATAAATTCTATTTATTTTAAAACAGAAGCCGAGTTCTTTCAAAGCTTTCTATCAGAGTTACATCATTCGAGTTCAAGTATCTTCAAAACGTGAGACTATGGTTAGAATAACTCCAAGCTCTGAAATGGAACTATGAGCTTTTATTTAAAAGAATTACAATTTTTTTTTAGAAAAGTTGATTTCTTAATTTTAATCATTGCATCTTTCATGTTACACTACCTTAGATGTCTATGTGAATTTTTACTTCGGTTATTTCAGCAAGTGCCTGAAGGTAAGAGTATTCCGGTAGCTTTGTCTTAAGTCACTTGATTTTTCTTGGGGGAGTTATAAGCTCCGAAAGTGCTTGTATAAGCTGGAAAATTTTTTGAGCGAGAATTGTCTTTTCATTGCGATCCTTCTGTATTAAAAAGGCTTGGTCCTAATGCATTTCGAAAAAATACATTGCTTACTGATTTAGGATTATGAGAAGGGAGCAATCGAATGGCATGGTAACGATTTGGAATAACTAAAATTCTTCCTGCAATTTTGGACACACACAAAAAAGTTAAAGATCTGATGAAACCTCGGATAAAAGGTTATCTATCTAAAATGGATGCGATAAGCAAGTAAAAGAATTTATGTAATTTTCAATATGATACATGTGTTTAAGAAAATAATCCGTTTTATGCGTACTCTGCATAAAACAAATTTCTGATTAGGAAGAAATAGGTTTTAAAAACTATGTAATATACCTATACTATGTTGAAACCAATAAATATATTTCTACCAACGACAATTAAAAAAAAAAAAAGTGTTTTCAGTTAACAAACCAAAAGCATGTCAAGGAGCTGAGTAACTAAACGAATTCTTCAGTACCGTGGTAAATTAAGAATGAATGGGTATTTTTATTGTATTTCTTATTTCGTGTAATTCCACACATTTATATAAAAAATCTTTACCCACAATCAAATCTGGTTTGTTTCATTGCTCCAAATACTACGGCCGTTGCAACGAAAACAAATTTTATTCCACATGACTTTTTGGAAATTTCCATTTTTATTATTAATTATTGTCAAATTTCTATCAATAACTAACCCAACCTTTCATTTAACATTTCAAAGAAATTTTGCCATATATGGTTCGGAGAAATGACTGACGGTCATTAAGGTGAAGAGTCATTCCTAGTTCTTCAATTTCAAGTTGAAGCTCCCCAAGTGTTGATTCCATTAATTCACAAATCTCAGTTGATTACCCAAAAGGAGAGTTTGTTGACCGTAGATATTCTAAGATGATTTTAGTTGGAGTTCGGTCGAGGTAGATCCAAAAAAACACAAATTAAAAAAATGTATTTTTTTAATAAAGGATTATCTGCCAACATGGTTGATGATTAGTTGGCCGTCTCGAATATCGTGTGAGAATGGTCGGGGTTTCGGCCAGGAAGAAAAAAAAAAAAATTATCTGCCAACGTTTCGGCTTACATTGTAAGCCATCTTCAGGGCTATCATGAAGATGAGAGAGGACGTCCTGTCCTTAAGTTCAGCTTTTTGGATCTACCTCGACCGAACCCCAACTAAAATCATCTTAGAATTAGTTGATTACCATTTCTCTAAACTACATACTAAGCCAGCTACGTCAAAAACAGTACGTATTCTCATTTGGCAATACAATTCGCTTTATAACAAACTTTTTTTTTTTGTTTTTTTACATTGAAAAACGACAGGCCAAACTTAAGGATAACTAATAATTTCGGCATAAAAATCGTTATATTAAAATTTACGATGCCTGTAATTTCGCAATTTAACAACTAAAATATGTTTATGATGAAAAAAGAAAAACTAACTAAATATACCCCCTCTACATCCAATTAAAGCCTGATTTTGCTCAGTAACTTTTTCGTTTAGCACTTTACAGCTGTATGCCAAATTTCATTGAGAAAAAAGAAGTCCATGTGGCATAGAAAGAGAAACAAATACACATATGTATGTACACGTACGTGTATATATTATACATGTCATTGTGGATGTCTGAGAATTTAGATATCACGCACGTGGACAACCTCCAGAGCCACATTCCTAAGAAATTCAGACTAAGGGATGTGAACTTTCACTCCCCTTAGTCATCTTGTACGAGATACCACAGGACTATTTAGAAACAGATAGGGTTTGTCAAATACACACTACAAAAGAATCCACAAGAGGGAATAACAGGCCTAATCAGTAGTTTCTCTAAAGTTATCTCCCTCAAAGATAAAACATATTGGCATGGTACTTATGGGAATCAGCCTCATAACTCTAGTTAGATTGAACATTAAATTCTAAAATGCTGATATTTTCTACTATTAATTCCATTTTCTTTCAAAAACTTTGGAAATAAGAGGTTCAGAAATTGATGATTATAAAATTATTGAAATATATGCAATTTTTAAATCAGAAAGAACAAATTTTTAAATTTATAAGTTCGACATCTTACATTAACAATAGAAAAACTTCAGGGACTTCTTGAACATCATACGTTATTTAATACTTATACTTGAAATGTAAATTCTAGGTATAACTAACTCTAAATTTCACGAAACTTCCTCAACAACGAAGTTTATTATAAAATGTTGATTTGGATTTTATAATCAGTTTGCAAAAATCAGAGAACTGTGATAAAATTATGACTGCTAAATGTTAACATCTTGAAAATTTATATTTAATCATTTAAGATCTTTAAGGTTGTTCTTATGACAGATTTCTTAAAAATTTATCGATATTTTCTCCAATCCTACCTACTGGATATCAAAAATGGTGGGATTAAAATTTTAAAAAATGGTTTGTATGTAGTGTGCGAGTGCGTCTCTCAACGCCCTCGAAGATCTTTCCATACATCAAGATTGGTACATATAAAGTTTTCATAAATACCATTCACAATTATAACTTATATTGTTTCATATTTGTACTGTTTAGTTAAGTCTTTAAATATTTTTCTGTCATATAACATACCTCATCTCTAACTGTTCATTTTAATCTATAATTCTATAAGTGTATTACATTTCAGCCTTGATAATGACTTACAAGAGTTAAGTACTCACAAGAAACGTCGGTAATAAAAAAATAATTACCCAATAATTTTGGAGTATTTTATTTTCCTGATCCTGGCCGAAACTCTGACTAATTTCTCCAGCATAAGACTCGACGGCCAGCGAACCTCAAACCATACTAATATTTTTTAATTAAATAATCAATGCTTCCTCATTTTTCACAAAATCCAAGCTAATTAGCAGGGAGACTAGCATAAAATTTTAAGTTCAAAAAACAACATTTTCTTATGGGCACCCAAAAGAAGTAAATAGAAAAATCAGATTGTGGGGACAACCTGATTTTTCTATTTACTTCTTGATCAACAAATCCTCTAGAAAATTTGTATGCCTCATAACATTTTAAAAAGCCAATCTTGCAGGAGCTATTTAATGTAAGAAGATTACCCATGTTTCATTAAAGCTAAATAATAAATAAATAAAATTTCTGTCATAAAATTCTAACAAAAAAAATTCTTAGAAAGATATTAAGATGGATGGGTACTCCATCCACTCTTCTTTTCCGATCAGCATAGATTCAATTGTAATTAGTCTTTCCTTTTACTCTCTGGTTTTCTCCTGATCCTTCTCTGGACTGTTGAATTTATGACATTTTTTTCACATCGTTAGTGAGATGAATTTGTCTTGGACATGGAAATAAATTTGAGCTCTAAGTGGAATACCTCATGAATCTTTAGATACGCTTCGATTATTGATAAGGTCTTTCCCTTTCCCCAATAATTATTATCAAGTAATCAAGTGCCAAGTCCAATTAGAAATTCTTAATTATTATAACAAAAAGTCTTGTGATTAAGATTTTCAGTTTATACTACCATGTGCCCATTATATAGAAAAGTGAGTACCGTGCTATAAGAAAAAAAATTATCACATAGAAATCAAAGGATACACACTATTTATGGAAGGACATATCCTCTGGAAATCCTGTGTCCAACAATTGGTTTGAATTGTATGGTTTATGATAATTCTAAATTAAATCAGTCTCTTCCAGTTGAAAAGTAATTTTTATAACTATTTTTATTTTATAATTTTTATAAAAAACAGTTCATATAAAACATCTGATGCAGTTAGACTTATATTATTAACTAAGGGTCTAATTCGTTTAATCATTTTTTTTTTAAACTGAAATTTTCTGGCTGTCAGAAATGTATTTATTTTTCCCTACTACATATACTTATGCCTAATAATTAGTTTTAGAGGTTTCATTAATAATATGGAATTAATTATAATAAAGACTATAATAAATTAGTGAGGCTTTAATCATTACAATAATTTTACTACTTATTGTATATGTATAGTCTAACAGCATCAATAATCTAAAATATATAAACTAATGTAGCAAAAAAAAAAAAATTGAAGATTAAAAAATAGTCTAATTTGCCATTACCTACATATTCCCTACAATACCATATATTTTTACAACTAGATATCCGTAACATACATTTCAATGTTTAAACATCATACTCATTAAGAGTGTATAAATTATTGTAACAGGCATTTATAAATTTTGAGTACCTAATTAGAGTGCCCATCAAAACATTAAAATTTGATTTACTACTTATCCTGGAACAATATATTATCAAGACATGATTTATGCCAAGAAGGTTAACGACTACTAACTTACCAAGCATGAAAAGTTATATTTATCTGCAATGGATCAACACACGCTTCTTATTTCTTGGTAAATTCAATGGCAATTTCATATTAATTAATTTCTTTGGGGTCACCTTAGGGCTAGAAGCTAGGTCCTTTACTTAGCTCCTTCCCATATACAAGGAAGGTTAATGAAATAAGTGGTTGGAATCTCAAGAAAGTACTATGTTGGATTTCACATTGGCATGAAAAGAAAGCTGAATAAATCTAAATGCAGAAGAATCAACTTTACCAGGATAGTTCAGCACATTTCTTCTTCAATATAGCACAGGGACTGCAGTTCTTTCCAGGGTAAATCTTGTAAAGGAGTTTTGATTGACTCGAGTATTTTGACATTTTTGCTAATTGTGCAAAGAAATCCAAGATTTTAAAGAAGATAATTGAGTATATTTAGCCATAGTAAGGTCCATCCTACCATTATGCAACAGAGGTGTTGCTAATTGTAGAAGAGACAGATTCAAGAGAATAGGACACTTTTCAGTCCAGCTTGGAGGAGAAAAGAGGAAGTTGTACCAGTTTTAAACTAAAACAAAAACAGTATGAACATTTACGACTTAACACCTTGCCTATTGTTTTCAGTAAGAGTAAGGAAAGCATGGCTCTATAGAGAGCCCAAATTTTCCCTGAGAAATGGAAATTTATAGAGACAGACAAAGGTAATTAATTACTAATACCACCTAAAGCAAAGCACATTAACCGTATTTGTCCACATTAAGGCAGCCTTCGACATAAATTACCTTATCTTCACACTAAAGTATTCCAGGACTTAAAGTCCTATTATTCTTCAGTGAAGTCTGGGAAACATTAATGAATATAGCTTTGAAACTAAAAATGTAGTAGAAGCATAATAAATTGGTCGAGAATTTAGCAAAAACTCAGATTTAATTGTCCACATTACAATTACATTATAAATATCCGATATAATCAAGCTCATCTCGAGAGAACCCACTCAGCAAAATATCTAGAAATAGTACAGGATAATAAGTTAACCTGGTCCAAACATTTTGATGAACAGCAGAAAGAAGGGAAAAGAGGACCTCTACTTACTAGGATAAGCGATCCATGATACTGAATCAAGAGCTTAGGTGAGTATGCCGACTTGGACTGTAAATTTTAGTATAAAACCAGTAACTGCTTGTTTAAAAACCAGTCTCCTTTTTTCATAAATTTAAGGGGAAATTATTATATGCTGAACTTCAATGTAAAGGGCTCTTTCATTTTTGTTTTTAGATAAAATAAAAAAATGATAGAGGCAGATTCTTTATAATAGGAAATGGAGAATTATAAGACAGAATGTCTTTTACAAGAAAGTATCTTGCACACTGGTAAATTAAAATTTATTTATAGACATAAATATAGAAGACTTCTAGTTTTAGACTCATATCAGTCATAAGAAATAGATTCTATTTCAAAATAATAGGATTATCAATAATTAAGGTAGATATTTAAAAAAATATGTTTTGTTTAAAACTAATTTTACTTATATTAAATTAAATTTTAAAAGTGTAAATTATATAATGAAAAAGTTGAGAACTCAACATTTATGACTGGAAGCCAATAATGATGATGATATGTATGCATATCTGAAGTATAAGTTAGGAAACACCTCGTTCTATAAATAAGAAGTATTCTATGAAATAAGTCGATTTAAGCAATATTTGATTATTTAATTTTCTAATATGTTTTAATTATATAACTTTAAAAGATTACATGTTATAATGGAGAGTTTTTTTACCATAGATATTATTATTAGATGTTTTTAGTTGGGGGTTTGGTCAAGGTAGATCCAAAAAAAAAAAATACAAATTTTACAAAAGTGTATTTTTTTAAAGATTATCTGCCAACGTTTCGGCTTACATTGTAAGCCATCTTCATCATGGCTGTAGAAATACAATGTCATGAGAATACAATAATAATTGACAATATTATAATATAGAATTACCATAATGTAATGTGATATCAAAAGTATGAAAGTAGAAAGCTATGTAAGAGAATTTAAAAAATATGAAGGCAACAACTTATTAAAAAAAATGAATAAAATTAAAACAGTAATTTACCACACCTCCTATCATGAATATGAGAGAGGACGTCCTGACCTTAAGTTCGCATTTCCAGAAATAATCCCCCAGATCCTTACTGCATTTAACTCATACCACCCTCGTCTAAAATTTACCATTGAAATGGAATCTGACTATAAACTCCCCTTCCTTGACACCCTTATTATCCGTAACACCAATAGCTCTATCTCAACTGGTATATCAAGCACACATACTCAGGTCATCTCCTCCACTTAAACTCATCTCACCCTCATCCCTAAAATATTAATGTGGCCAAAAACCTCATCTACATGTCCCTCACACTCTCTGACAAGATATTCCACAGCAAAAATATTAAACGTGTTACTGACATTCTCCTGTCTAATGGTTTTCCTACTCACACCATTAAAAAAACTTGTAAAATAATTTTTTATTTCCACTTCTACAATTATCCCCCTCCCCCAAAATAATGACCTCGTTTTCCGTTCTTTTCCTTATATTCCAAAACTTTCTGAAATTATTTTAAAAAATCTCTCAGAAAAACTTTCCCTAACCTTAAGCTTTCTTTTTCCACCAACAACAAATTAAAATCTATTTACACCATCCTCAAAGACCCCATCCCCCTTCCTAACAGAACTAATGTCGTCTACAAAATTCCCAGTTCCACACCTAATTGCCATGGTTCTTACATTGGAAAAACAAAAAACCCTATTTCCCATAGAATCAATAACCATAAAAATTACATAAAGAATAAACTAATAAAAACTGCTCCCACTAAACATGTTTTTCATGAACACACATTTGACTTTGAGGGCATAACCATTCTTTCCACTGAAACCTATGAACACAAACACCTTATATCTGAAAACCGTTCACATTAACTTATAACACTATCCAGTCAACGACAGAATGGACATAGAAAAAATGTCTTCAACTTATTCAAACATTCTAAAAATCATTAGCCCTCCTTCTCAATAAAGCTGTCAAACATTTTTCTCAGTTCTAAAATAACCTATTCCCAATAATACCCTTCCCTTTTTCCTTTGTCCTTTTTATTGTCCTGCTTTTGAAAATGGCCGCACTCCCTTTGTACCTTCCGCCTCTTACCTTCCCCCCACCCTTCCACAGCCTAAGGTGTATAAAAAATATATTTCTTCTCAGTCATGGAAATGTGAACTTAGGGACAGAACGTCCTCTCTCGTCTTCATGAAAGGCAGGTGTGATAAATTACTGTTTTAATTTTAATTATCTATTTCTTTAATAAGTTGTTGCCTGCATGTTTTTTTAAATTCTCTTACTTAGCTTTCTACATTCATACTTTTGATACCACATTACATTATGATAATTCTATATTATAATATTGTCAATTAATATTGTATTCTCATGACATAGTATTTCTACAGCCCTGAAGATGGCTTACAATGTAAGCCGAAACATTGGCAGATAATCTTTAAAAAAATACACTTTTCTAATACCACCTAAAGCAAAGNCTGATGAAATTTAAAAACTTGAAAAAGTCAGTCAAACAGGAATAGTGAAAAGTCCTTCAAGGACTCTCTCTTAAGACAGCTTCTCTCGCCTTCATGATAGCCCTAAAGATGGCTTATAATGTAAGCCGAAATGTTGGCAGATAATTCAAAACAATACACATTTTTATTGTATTTTTGGATCTACCTTGACCGAACCCCAACATCCTACTATCAACCCCTTCAGTATCATAGTTAATAATTATTTGTATTTGAACTGCATAAGTCCCTTATAATTATAAAATTATAAAACATAAGTTAAAAAGAGAAAAAAGTATGTATCCTTCTTGATATATTTTTGGTTACCAAAATATTCAAATTAAAATTAAAAATAAGATGAATTAGACTCTTAGTTGTTATACAAGACCAAGTAAATAAACATTATTTAAATTTAAATAAACAGCACTTATTATTAATTAAAAAACAAAAACTTTACAGATATTTTAGTATATACGTAAATACTATAGGTACGGTATTATACAAATAATTATAGATCAGATCGAGAACAAGTTAATAGAAAAATATGTAAATTTTTTCATCATTGTTGTTTTATTTTAAATAAATTGTCCTAGGAACAAAATGGAACATTTTTCAAGTTTTCTTTGAACCACAAATAATTATATATAACCTACTATTTATTCCTTAATAAGGAATTGTAAAATTTTTATGTAAAAAAAAAAAAAGGATAGAGAAGAATTCAAGCAAGTCTAAAAATCAAACTTTTCTCATGAATTTCGTTTGAAGATAAGGGAGTACACAGATAATATCTTATTACTTAAATTGAATTAAAACTTGAGTGAAGAAATACATTTATTAGAATTTTTTTTTAATCGAAAACTGTTTCGGATGTTAAAATAAATCTGTAAGAACCCTCAGAAATAGTTTGGTATGCAATTTTGCTAATAAAACTAATTTTTATAAGGTGGAAGCTTAACAAGTTTCCAAATTAAATAAAACATTAAAAAAAAAACAACAACATCAAAAAACAAGACTTCGAAGACAATTCAGTGAATGATTTATTTACACTGCTCTTTGCTGTGAGTATATGAATGGATCACCTGAGAACTACTATTTTTTGAAGAAATATGTCCATGCATTTATTTAAAAAAAAACTAATACTCAAGAAAATATAATGAACAGGATATCATACTTCTTAGGCAAAAACATATTCCCAAGTGGAAAACGAGTATAAGCAATACAAGGGGACCATACAAATAGTACAAGACATTTCCTGCATGCTTTGAAAAGCCTTAAGGCTAATAGCTAAATATTAAGAAACATGCTTATTAATATCATTAGATATTAAAGGGGTGTCCAATCATAGCTGGTATTGTCCTATACAGAGTGCACTAAAAACAATGAAATAACCGATAACATATACATGTAAATTAGGGACTACCTGAAGGATAAATATGTCTGTGTAACATCTGAGAATATTGATATGATGAGAAATCAAACACTTGGTGGTATACCTCAGGATTCAAGTAATTCCTCACTTTTTTGGAACTTCAATAACTTCTTTCTGAAACATTCACATCCACAACACATCAAAATACATGCCTTTGACGATGGCATTCTCATTATTATCAAAACTAAGTATTCTTCACAACAACAATCAAATTTACACAAATATAAAATGCATCCACGGGCATATTGCAAAACAAACTCATTACTCACAAGCCAAGTTACAACAGGGTTTCGTTAAGAACAAAACTAATTCCTGAGTCTATATTCATAGTTCAAAACCCAACATTGCAGTAAGTTTTTTCCCCAAACAAAATACCTCTGGATATCATTAAATATAGAGTACAGTTGGAACAATGACATTGAGATTCAGTAACATAAATACAAGAAACAAATCATTTAGAATCCATAATACCGATTGAGTTTATGCTAGGAGGCTAAGGACAATTGGGCCAAATATTTTGTTTACAAAAAAGAAAATATAAGCTAATTAACTGCATAATTGGATGTTGGACCTTCATTGTGCCAAGCCAATACTGGCTCCCACTGATCTTTTCTAGTAGACCCTAAACAAGCATTCAGTCCTGAAAGATGTACAACTAGTGGGAAAAAGAATGGGGTTCTGATTCAACAACTTTTTTGATAGCAATGGATTTCTCCCAAAATTGGACAATCCCTAACCCCTACACTTCATAAAATCAAAAACCAGTCAATTTATACATCTTTGAAAACAACTAAATTACATATTCTAAAATTAACATAATAGCTAGAATACAAATAGTTTTCTGTCCAGATTTTATAAAGTATTTTACATCAAAATTATAACTTTACCATAGGTGAAATATAGCAATCAAGAAAAAATTTTCTTGAGTTTTCATAAAATCTTTAATTTGGCCTTGATATTTTGATAGAGGATGGTTTAGAGAGTAGACCACTAGTTCTGCCCTATGATTCACACAATTCAGATAATCACAGTGAAATAAATAAACAACGAATAATAGAAAGAATAATTGTTTCTCTTAGAAAGAACAGTCAGACGAAATGGAAGAGTACCTTAAAAAAAATTACTTAGATTTTTTTTTTTTGGAAAATTTTTTTTTTAAATCCTTATGTTTTGGTTTTTTTTTTTTTTTTTTTTTTTTTTTTTTAAGATTTAAAAGTACAATTTCAATGAAGTAATTCAGAAAAATTATGGAGTCATAAAAGAACTTAGTAATTTAAAAAAATAAAAAATCTTGAATAAGTCCAAACAGTTATCTAGAAGATTATTAAGTAGACAGAAACTGGGAGGAATGTAAGGTCATGCATTAAGCAATGATCCAGATGAAAAACCATACCTCTTGGTTAAATTTCACAATTAATTATTTAATGCTAAATTATTTTATATATTGGCCTGTTGAGTTTCATGGGGACCAATAATTTTGGTTTCTATTGAAATAAAACTTTCTTATCCTACAAAATATGTTGATAAAACACAACAAAAATTAGTCAGATTTATTTCATTCAAATTTTTTTAATTTTATTGGGCATTTTAGTGCCACATCTAATTTGTTTCAGAAGGCAAAAATTGTAACTACTATAGGGTTCTTTAACGATTTTGCGATTCAGATTCAGTGAAGTCCCACTGCTCATAATTAAAATTCACTAAGAAGACAAATTTTTAAACATAAAAGTATATGAAGTATATTGACTTTTTTAGTGATTAATTAAATATTTTGGCTATTAGTGCCAAAAAACTATCTTCAATCACTTTTGGAAGTGCTGGGTCGAAGTTCTTAACACTTATTGAAATATATTAGTAAAAGGATTGAAATAGTAAGACCAATTTCGCTTAAGAATTTAATTACCTTATAAAATTGCCTAACAATTAGCCTGTGTGAGTTAAACACTAGATTCACGTTTTGAGATGCAGGGCTCTTAAGATGAACCCTGAAAGGGGGCTCAGCTTCAGTTCAAAGGTTATACTAAATTCTTGAGAGATGTTGATCTTTCTATTTTTATCCATTCACATATAATAATTCTTGAAGAGCCAGGTAAAACCTAGCAAACTACTTATTTTGTTTGGCATTAAAATACCATATGTTAATTTGTATTGCAAAAGATAAAGTTCTGGCTGAAAAAAGTGCATTATTTTAAAATTTGATGATTCAGAAAAACCCTAATTTTTTAAGCCTCAATTTCACTATTCAATTTCAAAAATTTGACGTTTATCATCATATTCACAAATATAAGGGACCCTTATGACATTTAAAAAAAGTCTTAATCAAAATTATTTTAAAACTACCCCTTGCACAGATAAAGCCAACAAAGTGTTTTTAATCATATGATGTTCCGCCAGTTCTAACAAACGAGTGTGGTCTGTTAACACATTCTAGTCGCCTGACATGGTGTTTTATCCTTTCATGGTGTTACCCAAATAAAGTTTGTTACAGAAGCACATCGAAAATATGCTGGATCATTACAAATTTACATTTGGAAGACAGAAATATCATAAATCTATTGTATATTAAGAAAATCTGAGACTTCTTCCTAAAGAGTCCCGTGTCTATATAAGAGTGTGTGTGTGTGTGTGCGTGCGCGCGCGCGCCTCTATATACATGCATGTGCACATGCCAAGCGCGTGTGTGTGTGTGTTGTACATAATTAAACAATTAAAACGCACCTATTACCATTCAAAATTTAAAAATAAATACAATATCTATATATTAAAGCTTTTAATTTCTTTAAATATTGCAAGAAGTTGAAGTTAATACAAGCAGCATGCTTTGTAATAATAAAGGATGAGGCCTATGATTAAAATATAATCTTGCATAATTCTTTATACAAATTTTAATGAACATTAATGATCAGTTAATCATGAAATTATTAAATATCAAACTAAATTAATGTTTTGTTTGCAGTTGAAAAATAAATAAATAAATCTCTACAAAATGGGAGAGGGAATATTTAATCAGTAAATCAGACTTTCCTTCATAAAAATAATACANAATATATTATTTTATATACATATACACAAACACCTTTGAGCCAATTAGGAATGCATGTCCATTCCATATCTGATGAAATTTAAAAACTTGAAAAAGTCAGTCAAACAGGAATAGTGAAAAGTCCTTCAAGGACTCTCTCTTAAGACAGCTTCTCTCGCCTTCATGATAGCCCTAAAGATGGCTTATAATGTAAGCCGAAATGTTGGCAGATAATTCAAAACAATACACATTTTTATTGTATTTTTGGATCTACCTTGACCGAACCCCAACATCCTACTATCAACCCCTTCAGTATCATAGTTAATAATTATTTGTATTTGAACTGCATAAGTCCCACAATCCTATTGGACAGTTAGCACAATAACGAATTCAGCTCTTTTTTTTTTTTTCATTTTTCTTTTTTTTGTTTAAATGCCAAGAAAAAAATCTATTGTGGCTTGTCGAACATTAAATTAAAACTTATCACAAATAAACCTCACTCTTAATAATAGTACAATCACTCTGCCTAATTTCTAAAATACATTTTTACTTAAGACAAATATCATGCCAGCTGAATTAAACAATTTTCTTTATACTTGAACTTGAAAATCCTTCACTACTGATTCAATTTAGCTCAATAACAAACCTTTCTTTTTGCACTTAAAGCAACATACAAAATTTTATTAGGAAAAACAACTAATTGTAGTTTATAGATTGTTATATGAAAATTTAAAGATCAGGTAAATCTTAACAAAAAAATTGGTCAGTTTCATTACACTAAACTAAAAATTACTTACATTGCAGTAAAAAATACTTTAACCTCACCTGACACTTCAGGTTTTCTCTCACTCTTACTCATCCGATTTTGTTCAATAACAAACTTAGTCCTTTGTTTTTTATTTATATCAATAAGTAAAATTTAATATAAAAAACTGATAACTTAAGCCTGTAGAGAGTTGACACCCACAGGTACACATTTGAATAGACACACACAGACATATATATCTTATTAAACTCAGTGGCTCCATTAATTTTGAAAAAGCTTAAATTGAAAAAAAAAAAATTTAATTTTGGACTGAGATGGGATTTCAAGAGAACGGTAAAATGAGTAGTGTAATAAAAGGCTGAACAAATAAAACAGAGTCCACACTTAAAACAGAGTTATAATGTAGGATGGAGGTTAAAGAAAAAAATGTCTCTGATGGCACATAAAACTGCAAAATGTTATAAGTACTCGGACAGCCGGGAAAGCCGCCTTTTTCTTTCTGGGATAAATTCAAGGTAGATCGCAATTTTTGCCTCAGACACATAAAATGCTTACCTATCAGGTATTGTGAAACAAAACAAATTTTAAACCATAACATACCCAGCAGAATATCCAAGTATCATTGAGTTTAAAGCCAAACAAGATTTTATGAACTTCAAATAATTTATGTGGGAATAAATCGATTGATTTCTTACAGGTTTATTCAGATCGTATGCAACAGTTCATAGTCACAAGAAATTACCAAATTTGTTGAATACACCAGTCAGTTTGTTCTTGGAGAACTTCATTTTCTCCTCCAAGTCTGACCAACCAAATACAACATATAAAAACCGATAGACAGTGAGCACTGCATTATCAAGAATGAAGAATCTTTAAAAAAATAAATAAATAAATACACACATATACATATATATACTAATAACACTCATGTATTTACAAAAGTGAATCAGATTTCATATGCTTCAATTATAGGGCAGTGAAAATGGCACTAACAAGACAACACACTCTTTACATTCCTGCAACATATTCAAACATCTTAAAACACTTGAAAGTTCAAATACAAACTCTCCCTAAAAAACAGGATGGTAAAAAGACATGGTAGAACACTTAACAGTCAAACCAGACATTTGACTCATACACGCTACACTCATGGAATAAAACACATAAGTGAATTAAAGGTTACCTTTATCATAGTGAAAAAAAAATGGTTACCTGAAAACGAGCAGTTAACCTGTTAACCGGACAAGATGTATAAAAGTGTCAGGCATAAACAATATCGGGTACTGGTAGGACGTATTCACGTCTCCAGGCATGACAGTTAATAGTTACTTATACACACTCAAATTAAGATACTGTGCTTCCTATCCGTAATGAACAATTTATAATTACTTAGTAATATATAACCACACAACCTAAAGAGCTACAATAACACACAACAAAAAAAATGGGAAAGTAGGCAGAGGATCACTAAATAAGCAACTATTCCCAGAGCTGAAAAATTTTTTTATAAAATATTAATAAAAAAATTAATGATCAGCAAAAACAGGCTGAGTTAGTGATTGAGGCAATCAAACTAATAAGAGTTGAGAATTAACTGAAAGGTCAAGTATGAATAAAATAAAATTTGTTGACCAAGCTGGATTATTGATTAGTATAGTAAAATAAACAGCACTCAACATTCAATTCCATGCTTCAAATAAATAAATAAAATAGGAGATTGAAGAATATAAAATCTTTATTCTTTTTCATTCTTCTACTATCAATTATATAAAATTTGGAGAAGTATTTTTTTTTTTTTAAATTAGTACTTACAATTATCAAAAAGGTTAGAAAACTCTCCACACCCTTACCCTTTTTGCCAATTTTCACACTCAAAAACTTTCAATTTACACTTAAAAACGATATGCCAAAATTCATTGGGAAAAAACTGTGTCCCCCTAATAAAAAATTTATAGTGCAGGTAAACCCCCACTTTAATTGTACAATTTTACTGAGTACTCATTAAATTATATTTTCATTAAGAAATTAACTTGAGTTTCATTACATCCCAACTACTATTTGTTCGATTTCACTCAAAAACCTACTAGAACCTACTATTTAAAATACAACAAACTCCACAGAGAAAAACGAAACTATAGCCTGTAGACTATGATGCACACATACAAATATTAGTAATCATTAGTGGATGTTTTTTTGTTGGGGTTCGGTCAAGGTAGATCCAAAAAAATAAAATTTTAAAAAGTATTTTATAATTATCTGCCAACATTTTGTTTACATTGTTATTACAACATTACATCCCTTACATTGGGATGTAATGAAAAAAAAAATTTTTTTTTTTAAAGTGTATTTTTTAATTATCTTCCAAAGTTTCAGCTTACATTCTAGGCCATTTTCAGGGCTATCATGATGGCGAGAGGGGACGTATCACCAGGATCCCATATTCATGAATATGGGTGTCCTGGTGACAGCCTTCATAATAGCCCTGAAGATGGCTTAGAATGTAAGCTGAAACTTTGGAAGATAATTTTTTATCACAGTTAAGGACTAGAAAAGAAAATAGCTGTGTGATATTTATATTTTTCCTAGAATACCATATTTTGTGATATTAACTAGTAGATATTTTTAAAAATTCTTAATGTATGATTAATTATATAGAGTTTAGACTTCAATTGTGTCTTTAACATTTATTAGCTTTCCATCAGTTTCCACTTCACTTGTTTGTTATAACCATACTTCCCCTTAGCAGAAGTTAAACTTAAGGTAAGAACAATAATTTCAGGGGTAAACAAAATGAATGTTAAAACATTATTTGCAAATTATGCTTTGATAATTTATCATATGATTTTAATTGATCATAGTTTCTTGCTTAGTAATTTTAAGCAATAAATTGTTTACTTTTTCATTTTAATTTAAAGCTGCAGTTTTGATACATTTGAAATTATTTTCATATTTGTTCCATTGACAATGTTTTCTTACTGACAATTTTATTTATATTTTTTTAGACATTGGTATCAGAAGTTGAAAAATACCTACAAGGGATAGAAAAAATAAAAGAAAATTTGAAATCCACTGAAGGTCTCCCAAGTAGTCTTCAGGAACAGTTGAGTGAAGGTACTTCCCTTCTGCATGCTGTGCCTGTGCAACTTCGAGACAGGGAGCATTACCTCATTGACAATAAAAAGTAAGTAAGGTATATATCACCTGAAGGTGACAAACTTTATCTCAACTCCTTAATATTCAAAGCAATCGTTTTTCTGAATCAGATGATATTAACGGAAAAAATATATTAATCAGTAAATTTTATAAATACATTTTTATATATATAGACACGAACCTGTCTTGGCTGGGACAGTTAGATTTTTTATTCTGTTCCCTTGCACTAAAAATTGTTAAAATTTTATGTGGGATTAAATACCACAAAAAAAGAATATGTATAACCA
>KZ806998.1:129662-177599 GCA_000696205.2 Oncopeltus fasciatus
GATACAGTATTTTCCCTTGATTACTAGAATGCTCTTGAAACAAAATACATATATCCTTACTGAATTAGACGCTACTTAAATTATACTAATTAAGATATAAACAAAGAGTAGTTGGTTTTTTTTTTTTTTTAAGATTTAAAAGTACAATTTCAATGAAGTAATTCAGAAAAATTATGGAGTCATAAAAGAACTTAGTAATTTAAAAAAATAAAAAATCTTGAATAAGTCCAAACAGTTATCTAGAAGATTATTAAGTAGACAGAAACTGGGAGGAATGTAAGGTCATGCATTAAGCAATGATCCAGATGAAAAACCATACCTCTTGGTTAAATTTCACAATTAATTATTTAATGCTAAATTATTTTATATATTGGCCTGTTGAGTTTCATGGGGACCAATAATTTTGGTTTCTATTGAAATAAAACTTTCTTATCCTACAAAATATGTTGATAAAACACAACAAAAATTAGTCAGATTTATTTCATTCAAATTTTTTTAATTTTATTGGGCATTTTAGTGCCACATCTAATTTGTTTCAGAAGGCAAAAATTGTAACTACTATAGGGTTCTTTAACGATTTTGCGATTCAGATTCAGTGAAGTCCCACTGCTCATAATTAAAATTCACTAAGAAGACAAATTTTTAAACATAAAAGTATATGAAGTATATTGACTTTTTTAGTGATTAATTAAATATTTTGGCTATTAGTGCCAAAAAACTATCTTCAATCACTTTTGGAAGTGCTGGGTCGAAGTTCTTAACACTTATTGAAATATATTAGTAAAAGGATTGAAATAGTAAGACCAATTTCGCTTAAGAATTTAATTACCTTATAAAATTGCCTAACAATTAGCCTGTGTGAGTTAAACACTAGATTCACGTTTTGAGATGCAGGGCTCTTAAGATGAACCCTGAAAGGGGGCTCAGCTTCAGTTCAAAGGTTATACTAAATTCTTGAGAGATGTTGATCTTTCTATTTTTATCCATTCACATATAATAATTCTTGAAGAGCCAGGTAAAACCTAGCAAACTACTTATTTTGTTTGGCATTAAAATACCATATGTTAATTTGTATTGCAAAAGATAAAGTTCTGGCTGAAAAAAGTGCATTATTTTAAAATTTGATGATTCAGAAAAACCCTAATTTTTTAAGCCTCAATTTCACTATTCAATTTCAAAAATTTGACGTTTATCATCATATTCACAAATATAAGGGACCCTTATGACATTTAAAAAAAGTCTTAATCAAAATTATTTTAAAACTACCCCTTGCACAGATAAAGCCAACAAAGTGTTTTTAATCATATGATGTTCCGCCAGTTCTAACAAACGAGTGTGGTCTGTTAACACATTCTAGTCGCCTGACATGGTGTTTTATCCTTTCATGGTGTTACCCAAATAAAGTTTGTTACAGAAGCACATCGAAAATATGCTGGATCATTACAAATTTACATTTGGAAGACAGAAATATCATAAATCTATTGTATATTAAGAAAATCTGAGACTTCTTCCTAAAGAGTCCCGTGTCTATATAAGAGTGTGTGTGTGTGTGTGCGTGCGCGCGCGCGCCTCTATATACATGCATGTGCACATGCCAAGCGCGTGTGTGTGTGTGTTGTACATAATTAAACAATTAAAACGCACCTATTACCATTCAAAATTTAAAAATAAATACAATATCTATATATTAAAGCTTTTAATTTCTTTAAATATTGCAAGAAGTTGAAGTTAATACAAGCAGCATGCTTTGTAATAATAAAGGATGAGGCCTATGATTAAAATATAATCTTGCATAATTCTTTATACAAATTTTAATGAACATTAATGATCAGTTAATCATGAAATTATTAAATATCAAACTAAATTAATGTTTTGTTTGCAGTTGAAAAATAAATAAATAAATCTCTACAAAATGGGAGAGGGAATATTTAATCAGTAAATCAGACTTTCCTTCATAAAAATAATACATTAATATTATCTTGATAGTTTTAACTACAGATGTAAAAAGCACTTATTTATTAAATTATAGATATAAAAAAGGTTTGATGGTTTTAATCAAATATTTATCTATATCAAAACTTCAATTAACATGATGGAATACAACTTATTCTTAAATAATGATGATAGAAAAAGCTTTAAAGTAATTAATTTTTAATTTCAAGAAATATAAAGATTGAAAATAACAATTTTGTGGATATAATGCAACACATTTAAATAGATATTGCACAGGTATGTTGAAATATTTTGCAACTGCTCAAATATATATTTCACTAACAAGCGGCCAGGGATAGGAAGAGAACTGTTTGCTCTTTCCTTTTACTTATTCATATAACTCACATTTAATAGAATAAATAAATTTGCATAAATTCAAATATATAAGTAAGTGTATTAAATAATTCTTTTGAACATTTATTGTAGATACAACTGATTTTACAATCCAGTTCAGTAAACTTGCAAGGTAATTAAATACAGAGCATTAGTAAATAAAACAAAATGGTTTAAACAAATTAAGATAAATAATTTATTTTTGTAATAAAAGAGATATTCTGATGAATTTACGAGTAACTTTCATAATCACTAACCATGAAGTAGCCCATCATGCTAAAAAGGCATGAAAAATAATATTCCTAAATTTTTGTAGAGTGGTATAATTATTTAACTATCAAAAGCTCTCATAAATATTCTGTCAGAACCATCACAGTCAACCAACTTTATTAATCTCTTGACTATAATTTATTAACAAAAAAATTATTGTAGTAATAATAAATTTTTGAAATGAAAATATTATCATTATATGATTTTGCTTTAGTTAATTATTTCATTTTAAACATGAATTATTTTTATAGAATGAATAGTTGATCAAGTTCTATGAAGAGAGGATTTTCGGGAATTTGGTCATGGTAGTTGAACAATTAAAAACTAATTTGTAACCAAAATAGTTTTTATTTTAGCCAAAGTTTCAGCCTAAATTTCAGTCCTTCATCAGAGCTGAATAATAGTGACTTATAGCCTTCATCTGTTAAAAATATTAGTTATATTATGTATTTATGATAGGAATGTGATTTTTGAGATAGATAATATGAAAAATAATGTTGTATATTTATACTGAGTAATATGATATATTCAAATTTATATAATAGGTTTAGTTGTATTGTGTACGTGGGCTCTACACTATTAATGAAATAATGACCTGCTACTGATGATATATATATACACACATACACAATACCATTACATTTCAATTCACAAGTGAAATGGTGCTGAAGTGTTCCCTTTAATGATCCTTTTACAGTCATTATTATGAAAATTACAACTATTATTGTCCCATCACAAATAGTTTGTTTTTAGCATTGTTGATTTAATGCAGGTAAATTAATAAAATATTAATTTCATATGAATGAATCTTACACTTTTATCTCAATCCAAAACGTTGTTATTAAATAAATTGAATATTTAATTACAACTCCACTCCTCTGATTTTCCTCCCACAGCTTTTCATTTTATAGTAAAAGCTGTATGCTTAATTCCTTAAAGAATAACAATTAATTAATTTCTTGTTTCTAGACCATAAAATTATAATTAAAAGTACAGGTAGCTCCCCCCCCCCCATTCATATTTGTCCAATTCCACTTTCTTATAGCTACCATTTTTTGTATCTAGGAGACAAGATTGAGATCAAATTTTTAAAAAATTGATTTGGGAATAAACTCAACAGATACAATATTGTGGAATTCTTTAAAATTCAGAATGGAAATGCAGGAGAGAAGGGAGACAAGATGTTAGCCTAATATGAACAAATATTTCAGTACATTTTCTACTTAAAATTGCAAATAGTTAAAATAGTTACAAAAAATTGTCTGAATGTTAAGACTGCTGTTTATAATGTTTTCATTCAGATTTTGGGAACGGAAATCAGAATTCAAAGCCTTGAAAGCAAAACCATAAAAACTAAATCAAAAATAATTTCACTTCAAGTGTAGCACAAACTTTTACAGAGTTTAAGTACTTTCGTAGTAAAAAACTATAAACAAAAAAGAAAGTTTCTTCTGCAGTAATATTTGTAATGCTATGCCAAACCTGACATAACAACCTGTTTAGCAATATAATTTTATTGGTAATTATTACTATCTGAGGATTACTTTACAGAATTAGCCAGCATATTTTTCTTTTGTCAAAATTGTTATTAGATTTCATAAAAATTGAGGTCCAAACTTTACTTCTTAAAGTACAAAAACATTACATTCCAAAAAAAATTTTCTCAGAATGAATTGATACAAAACTGTGTATGCTCATTCATACTAAAGAATATCATGATAAAAGGCACCTAAAAAAACATTTGAAATATTCAAAAATGGCACATAAATTACCTTTAAAAAAACAAACAATATGCAATGAGGGAAGAAGATCAAGAAAGACTACAGCAGTGAAAAACGCACATTTCTTTCTTGCGAAAATAGTTTTTAAAAAGTAAATAAAGAAAACTCACCCTTAGAATAAATGTGATAAAAGTAAGCATCGTGAGACATTTTTCTTCTTATTTTCAGGGACAAAATTTCTTTTAAAATAACAAGTTCTGTGATATGCAAAACAAACTCTTAGGTAAGGCTGACATAATTATGAATCCTATAACGTTCTACTCAATAAAAATGAGTTTCGTTCTTTGTATCATGTAATTATTAAATACCTAAAATTTTAAAAAATATGGATAAGAATAATTAAAATAATGTTTTTATTATTTATATGAAGAATACTAAGTCTCCTTACTTGAAAATAATAAAATTTAAAAAATTGTATTTGTTAATTCAACTAATTCACAATTATTTAAAAAGGTTTTAGACTCACCACTATTTCCATTGTATTGGTAGCCTTGTAGATTTATTCGAAAATGATGCACTAGCATAACTCAATTCTTGTAAGGTTTACTGACTTCTTACATTAACAAGTAACTGCTTCAAATGTTGGCACTACACAAGGGGGTATAACAATCAGAAAGAAAGTATATAACACTATACAAATATATAAAAGTTAAGCATAACACTATATAAACAAGGAAAATCTAGAATTAAAATATCATATACAAAGAGAAGTGCCACTAAGTTAATTGATTTCAAAAAAAAAAAAAAAAAAAAAAACGTCCCTAGGAACGTTGATAACAACCAGACGCTCCTTCATGTGCCACAAGAGTCAAAGGACAGCACTTCGTGAAAGATCGGAAAAATTCGGTTAAGGTCGCTTAACACAATGGCCGATATTTTCCAAGAAACATCAGCAAAAAATCTATTCTACATAAAAATACGTAGTTTATAAAAGAAAACCAAATTAAAAAAAAACATTCCGCCAGAAAGTAACAATTTATGGCGGATACTATTAATTACGTGAAAATTTCTGCTCTTATCAGTGTGAGAAAGCAGCTCCATTTCTAATTATGCAATTAAATAAGTGCATTTATGACACAAAACCGAACATAAATAATATTGGAAACTAATGGCAAAATTATTTATCGTCAAAATCATTCATTCAAAACAAGAGGTACTCCTTAGTATCTCAGGGTGTTTCCAGTTCAATGACAGCTTCTACAATAAAAGCTAGCATAAGTAATTAAAAAAGTAATAACCAAAGTTTCTAAATATAGTTTAGGAACAATGACAGAGGGCATTTCGAAAATGTAAGTCTAACAATTAAACATTAGCTAAAATGCAATACGGAAAACATGACATAACCTCTAAATGGGAGGTTCTAATAGATTCACAATGTAATCACTCGGCACCGAAATAATTAAAAGAAATTACCTTAAAAGTTGAAAAAAGTCTTTAATGAGAAGTGTAAACTAAAAATACAAACTAATCTTGATTAAGTAACGCAAAAAATTAAAAAAGTGCAGAGAACAGCATTGTATGAAGTTTGCTCTAGGAGCAAGAGCTATGAGCATGCGTCAGCAGTGCTCCTTAATTTTTTTGTATTAAAGGTATTATAATGATGATCATATATTATAGTAAGAGATTCAAGGTTATCGATTCTTCAAACAATAGTGAATTGCCGAAGGCTAGTTATTTATCAAAATAGGAAATACAATTTTTTAAAATAAAAAAAAATTAATTTTGAAGCAAATCCAAAGGGCAGTGATGTGAGTCACGCACGAGAATTGAATCAGACACATGGCATTGATAAGATTCATTGATTATTATTTAATTATCTAATATTAAGATAGATCAATTAGTTAATCAATTAAATAATATTTAAGTTACGTTCATATAGTTTTACTTTTAATTTTTATTTGCCTTTCTTAGTAATGATTGTTATTTAATGAGACATAGTTTGAAAACAGAATTTCCTGCTTCATATCGCACAATTCTATGTTGTAAACATTTACTAAAAAATTACAATTAAAGATAAATCAGAAAAGTAAACAATTGGTATATCTAGCAGTCTCCTCTCATCATTTCTTTTCCTCTGTAATTATTTTTCTAATGGCGTCTATAAAAATGATTTATGTCACTAAGTTATCCCAGCGAGCTTGAAAAAAATAATACAACAAACTCTCAAAAAATAATAATAATGCAAACTCTTAATATCTATAATCTTACATTCAGAACTCAGGAATCTTTAAAACATTAAAGTAATATTTTAGAAAGTACTTCTTAATCAAATTTATAAAAGTTTAGATGGTATATAGCCCTAGTGACTTAAAAAAAAAATTTAGTTTTTGTCCATTCCTCCTTTACTCTCTTTACTTTTTTGTTTTTTTTTAAATCGACTTTAGATCTCTTTCTCCTCTATATATCATCCTAAAATTTTTTCGTTTAATATTTTTAAACAGAGTGACACAGGACATATGCTGAGGGAAACAAGTTGAATGTTTAACATGTTGAGGTTACCATGGCTCACAAGGGAGGATTAAAAACTTCAGGCATGAATTACCAATGCATCCGGATTTGCAAAGAGGGTCCGTTACTGTCTTATTAGCAGGGGACTTTATACAGATATTACCTATCTTTCTTAGGAAACACGAGCTGACAAGATGAGAGCCAGTCTTTTATATTCCTACTTGTGGCCTTGATTAATGCCCAATATTTTTGAAACACCATGAGAGCCTATTTCAAAAGAGGTTTTCCCAATTTACTTCTCAGGATAAATGATAGGAGCCCTTGCGAATAAAATTTGAATGTAATTACAAACAAATTGCTTATAGTCATCAAGATCTAAGCAGTTTGAACGAAAAAATTTCATGTGTGCCCCACGGACGGTAGGACGTAGTTGGGATGAAATATCTATCTGCAAACTCTGTTGTGGCGCTCGAGGGCGATGTCCACTAGTCTGCATTGTTTTAACTAATTTTAAATCCACGTGATACTCCTATTCACACTAAAATTTACTGAACAAATATGTTTTCGTACAGTCCAATTCTTACGAAACTTAGTAAAGGCGCGCAACTGCAGGTACATAAACGTAATTAACCTGATTAGCTGTTGTGACGGATAAGTAATTTTTATCTAGCCTCTCATTGATTCTATCCAGCTATAACTTTAGGTTTAAAGTGCTGCAGTGAAAATACAATTTATATAGAACATTTCAGTCTCTGGAAATGGCTGATTTAAGGAATATCAGTTTCTCCCGCGCTTGTATATTGTCAGCTGTTCGTTATTGGAAGTCTCATTTTTTTTTGTGGGTGATATATTATTTTTAATTTAATGACATATTATTTTTCATACCCGAACAAAATAAAACTTTCGCCATAAACACAATTTTCGCGCACTTTTGACCGCATCAAAGAAAGTTTATCTTTCATGTAAATGGGGAGCTATTGCCAAAATTGAGAAATATGCTTAAGTGGATTATGACCTCTTTATTATCTCTTTTGTCAATTTTTTTTTTTTTTTGCTAGTGAATGGTTCTTTCTTAATGCCATTCTAGATTATGAGCGTGCTTTAATTTGAATGCATTTTTCACACAAACTGTTAAAATCCTTGTTGACTGGACGTACATATATAGTTTAATGATTATTTTCCATTTCCTTATTTAAGCTTCCACTCTCATTTTAAAAAGTAAACTAACTGTTTAACAATTACCAATCTTGACTTACATGCATAGGTATCAGAGAGAAATCTAAATTCTACCCTCCGCTATTTTTTTATTCGATGTAATGCAAAACTCTAAGTGGTGGGGTTACAAACGAAATCCTTAAGAGACAAAGCAACCTTCCTGCCTTCTGGTGCCCAGATTCAAAGATAAATTTAATTTTTTATATATTTCTTTTTCAATAAATTATAAAATAACGAATTAATTGTCCATACTTATAAGAAACTAACCAATTAACTTATTTTATAAGAAACTAACAATTCATTATTAAAATTCAATAAAATGTTTCTGACTCTTGCAGAAATGAAATCTAAACGTATTGGGAAAGGAAATGTGACTAAAAAGACAGTCTTTAAATATATATTATAAAGGAATATTAAATATAAAAGCAATTTACTCAATCTTATTAAAAAATAAAATATAATATTAATTGTAGAGTATTAGTAACTAATACCAATTTGAAATTGCATATTTTTTCGGCTAGTATAACAAATTTGATGTATTATATTGACTTTTAAATTCAGCTTCTAATAAAGCTGATAAAATATCATATAATTAATGAATATTTTTGGTAAGAATTCACTTACATCTTACTCTCTTCATCCCTTTATCCATGTAACACACACTCTCATATATTTCAGCATTCTCATATAAAGAAATAAATAAGAAAAAATATATTCCAACTTTAAATGAATTGATTTTTTACTGAAAACAAAAATAAGGGGAAAATAATGGAGTTTTAGAGAGATCAAAACATAAAACTGTTATAGCATGAATATTATCTATTTAATTAACTCTTTTTTATTAGAGTTAATTAAATAGATAATATTCATGCTTTTTTTTTATATCTAATTTATATCACTCTTATTCTACATAACATACTTAGCTACTTGATTTATATTTAAAAGCGAAAGGCCAAATTTCATAAAGAAGCTAACAAGGCTTGTACGAAGCTAAATTTAAAAAAAATTAATTAAATAAATTAAAAAAATCCTGCTTAAGTGCAATAATCTAAGCAGATTTCTTAAATTTCATTAAACTTGGACATGAACATAAATAAGAGTTAATGATGTAATTTAATTAGTAAACCAGAGAAAAAATGAATTGAAATGTTAAATTGATCCATTTTGCTGTGTAAGTACGATAATATTTATTTTATCAATAAACAAATCTGTTTTGAGTTTCATAACACTAAAATAAATATTTTCCTTTATAAATATTTATTTGGTTATGGTTTATTATCCCATGTAAATTTTAAACAATTAATGAGAGGGTTAGAATAAAAAAATCTATCTGTCCCAGCCAGGACTCGAACCTGGATCTCCTGCTTGCCGGGCCGGAATGCTTCTGTTACACAACCGGGACGAGTTAAATAACTTATTATATTTCCTTCACACTAACGGAAGCATTTTGGCCCAGGAGATACAGGTTCAAGTACTAGCTGGGACAGATTGTTTATTCTATTCCTTCTCATTAATTGTTTAAAATAAATATTATGTTCACTAGCATTGATGTGAATATCGAACAAATTAAAATTTAAAAAAATCAAGACAGGATTGGAATTCCTTAAATAAACTCAGGCAGTAAGTACACTCTTAAAGTGTAAATAATTTTTTAATTTATCATCATTTTTTTTACCATGGAAGTGATGAGAGCAGGACTCTTAGGTGGTGGTCTAATATGTAAATGTGATACAGAAACCTTTTGATTTCACACATTTTTTAATGGTGGTAAAAATTCGAGTTAGATAGGTGGAGCTTATTCAAAGATTGTAACTCCTTTAGTATAATTTGATCAGCTTACACTTAATTTGGTAACTGGCAAAGACATTCTTATACTATACTTCTGATTTTTTGAAAAGTAATTCAGTACTTTTGGTTTAAAATTTTTATAATTTTATAACAGTAGATTAGTTATGAATAACATAAAACAGCGAACTCATGGGTATTATATTCACTTAGACTTTCTCACTCTCCAACAAAACTGTGATTCTATAGAACAACCATTGAAGATACAGTGAAAGCTACAAAAAAGTAAAACTCGGTGCAATTTTTTGAAGGGCTTCAATTTCAAAGAGGAGTTCAATTACCACAGAAAAAATATTAAACGTGTTACTGACATCCTCCTGTCCAATGGTTTTCCTACTCACACCATTAAAAAACTTGTGAAGGAATTTTTTATTTCCTCTTCTCCAACTATCCCCCTCCCCCAAAATAACGACCTTGTTTTCCGTTCTCTTCCTTATATTCCNCCCGATTAAGGAGGAGGAAGTTTAAAGTACAACCTCCATTTAAGCTATTTAGAACTACTTTAAAATATTAATAAAAAAATTAATGATCAGCAAAAACAGGCTGAGTTAGTGATTGAGGCAATCAAACTAATAAGAGTTGAGAATTAACTGAAAGGTCAAGTATGAATAAAATAAAATTTGTTGACCAAGCTGGATTATTGATTAGTATAGTAAAATAAACAGCACTCAACATTCAATTCCATGCTTCAAATAAATAAATAAAATAGGAGATTGAAGAATATAAAATCTTTATTCTTTTTCATTCTTCTACTATCAATTATATAAAATTTGGAGAAGTATTTTTTTTTTTTTAAATTAGTACTTACAATTATCAAAAAGGTTAGAAAACTCTCCACACCCTTACCCTTTTTGCCAATTTTCACACTCAAAAACTTTCAATTTACACTTAAAAACGATATGCCAAAATTCATTGGGAAAAAACTGTGTCCCCCTAATAAAAAATTTATAGTGCAGGTAAACCCCCACTTTAATTGTACAATTTTACTGAGTACTCATTAAATTATATTTTCATTAAGAAATTAACTTGAGTTTCATTACATCCCAACTACTATTTGTTCGATTTCACTCAAAAACCTACTAGAACCTACTATTTAAAATACAACAAACTCCACAGAGAAAAACGAAACTATAGCCTGTAGACTATGATGCACACATACAAATATTAGTAATCATTAGTGGATGTTTTTTTGTTGGGGTTCGGTCAAGGTAGATCCAAAAAAATAAAATTTTAAAAAGTATTTTATAATTATCTGCCAACATTTTGTTTACATTGTTATTACAACATTACATCCCTTACATTGGGATGTAATGAAAAAAAAAATTTTTTTTTTTAAAGTGTATTTTTTAATTATCTTCCAAAGTTTCAGCTTACATTCTAGGCCATTTTCAGGGCTATCATGATGGCGAGAGGGGACGTATCACCAGGATCCCATATTCATGAATATGGGTGTCCTGGTGACAGCCTTCATAATAGCCCTGAAGATGGCTTAGAATGTAAGCTGAAACTTTGGAAGATAATTAAAAAATACACCTTTTTTAATTTTTTTTTAATCTACCTTGAACGAACCCCAACAAAAAAAAAATCAACTAATAATTTCTATGGTCAAAAAACTCTCCATTTGAAATTCGTGATTATCATTTTTGGTGGCTAGTAGGTGGATCAGAGAAAATAACTTTAAAAAAATCAAAAAATCTCCAATGAGAACAACCTCAAAAGATACATTCCTTTGCAATTCACTAAAATACTTATTAAATTGAAAAGAATTTAAAATAGAAAATTTCCAAAAAATTCAAAATTCTTTATAATTATTTAGTAAAATTTGAACTTTATTTTGGTTTAATTATCACCAAAGTTAATTTAATAAATAAATAAATACAACTTACTGGGCAGTATGGCAGAACAATATTATCGAAGGAATAAATGAATGGAGCAATTAAAATAACACTAATATTAACACAAACTAAATGTTAAGCAAGTCACATTGCAAATTACTGCAATATGTTACATAAATTGTATTTTTTAAATACTAAATTTTTGATAAAGAATGAATTAGAGTGAAACCAATTAAATTTGATACTTCCTACTTGAACTTGCGTCTAATTTAGTTGATGGACTTTCTATTGAAAATAAAAGAAAATAAATAAATAAATACTTTTTTTTTTTTTAATATTAACTCATATGTTGTAGACATAATGAATGGAAAAGAACACATGTTATTGCCCAGTAAATTCTGAGTGATTACAAATAAGAGACAGTATGTAATTAAGCTAAGGGTGTTATAACTATGGCAATTATCTTGTTATCTTGTTCAGTTAACAAGTTATCATGTTTTGATTTTTATAGAATTTAATTTATTATTCTCATAAGAACTTAAGATTCCGATCACAAATTATATATATATAAAGGCTTATAAAATGATTAGATTTTTAAGATATACTATTAATAAAAAATTTCAAAAATGCAAGAACTTAGATAAGAAACTAACTGGAATTAGATAAGTGAGTAAATAACATAAAAATTTAATCAGTAAGAAATTTCTTTCTCCTATTGTGAAATAATAGAATATTTTAGTATATCCCTCTCTTATCCATGGAATCTATTATTATTACGGTCACCTATTGCTATTTAAAGCATATAGCTGAGCTGGTAGATAGACAGGATACAGACAAGAATTATAATTTGATTCTTCCTAAAAGGTGATATATTTCCTTTTACTGTGCCACAAAAACAATCTAACCAAAGGAATGAGTTAATGTAAATCAGAACAGCCCAGCTCTAAACTTCTTATTTAAGAATTAATGTCACAATTTAAAGGAAAACAAGAATTTGATGTGTTTTTATTAAGCTTTTATTTACTTGGAATCTAGTTGAAATATATTGCTGATGAAACAGGTATTATTGGGATTATTTAAAAGATCACTAATTATTCAGCTTAAAACACTATTAATAAATTAAGTACAAGTTGTTTTTTTTTAAAGAGAATGTAATTATTGTTTCTTAACTGCCACTTAGGATCATGGAAGGGGGGGCTAATTATATGATTATATAATTTATGATAAGTCTCATACCCACAGTGCCCAAGCTTGGGAGTCAAAAAAATGATCTTGACTATGCCAGCCTCCCAATTTTAAGATTTTTTTTTTTTTTTTTTTTTTTGCTGGGTTAGCCTCCCTTGCAACCACTTAGGGTCATTGGAGGGAATAATTTTTTTTTTTTTTTTTTTTTTTTTTTTTTAAGATTTAAAAGTACAATTTCAATGAAGTAATTCAGAAAAATTATGGAGTCATAAAAGAACTTAGTAATTTAAAAAAATAAAAAATCTTGAATAAGTCCAAACAGTTATCTAGAAGATTATTAAGTAGACAGAAACTGGGAGGAATGTAAGGTCATGCATTAAGCAATGATCCAGATGAAAAACCATACCTCTTGGTTAAATTTCACAATTAATTATTTAATGCTAAATTATTTTATATATTGGCCTGTTGAGTTTCATGGGGACCAATAATTTTGGTTTCTATTGAAATAAAACTTTCTTATCCTACAAAATATGTTGATAAAACACAACAAAAATTAGTCAGATTTATTTCATTCAAATTTTTTTAATTTTATTGGGCATTTTAGTGCCACATCTAATTTGTTTCAGAAGGCAAAAATTGTAACTACTATAGGGTTCTTTAACGATTTTGCGATTCAGATTCAGTGAAGTCCCACTGCTCATAATTAAAATTCACTAAGAAGACAAATTTTTAAACATAAAAGTATATGAAGTATATTGACTTTTTTAGTGATTAATTAAATATTTTGGCTATTAGTGCCAAAAAACTATCTTCAATCACTTTTGGAAGTGCTGGGTCGAAGTTCTTAACACTTATTGAAATATATTAGTAAAAGGATTGAAATAGTAAGACCAATTTCGCTTAAGAATTTAATTACCTTATAAAATTGCCTAACAATTAGCCTGTGTGAGTTAAACACTAGATTCACGTTTTGAGATGCAGGGCTCTTAAGATGAACCCTGAAAGGGGGCTCAGCTTCAGTTCAAAGGTTATACTAAATTCTTGAGAGATGTTGATCTTTCTATTTTTATCCATTCACATATAATAATTCTTGAAGAGCCAGGTAAAACCTAGCAAACTACTTATTTTGTTTGGCATTAAAATACCATATGTTAATTTGTATTGCAAAAGATAAAGTTCTGGCTGAAAAAAGTGCATTATTTTAAAATTTGATGATTCAGAAAAACCCTAATTTTTTAAGCCTCAATTTCACTATTCAATTTCAAAAATTTGACGTTTATCATCATATTCACAAATATAAGGGACCCTTATGACATTTAAAAAAAGTCTTAATCAAAATTATTTTAAAACTACCCCTTGCACAGATAAAGCCAACAAAGTGTTTTTAATCATATGATGTTCCGCCAGTTCTAACAAACGAGTGTGGTCTGTTAACACATTCTAGTCGCCTGACATGGTGTTTTATCCTTTCATGGTGTTACCCAAATAAAGTTTGTTACAGAAGCACATCGAAAATATGCTGGATCATTACAAATTTACATTTGGAAGACAGAAATATCATAAATCTATTGTATATTAAGAAAATCTGAGACTTCTTCCTAAAGAGTCCCGTGTCTATATAAGAGTGTGTGTGTGTGTGTGCGTGCGCGCGCGCGCCTCTATATACATGCATGTGCACATGCCAAGCGCGTGTGTGTGTGTGTTGTACATAATTAAACAATTAAAACGCACCTATTACCATTCAAAATTTAAAAATAAATACAATATCTATATATTAAAGCTTTTAATTTCTTTAAATATTGCAAGAAGTTGAAGTTAATACAAGCAGCATGCTTTGTAATAATAAAGGATGAGGCCTATGATTAAAATATAATCTTGCATAATTCTTTATACAAATTTTAATGAACATTAATGATCAGTTAATCATGAAATTATTAAATATCAAACTAAATTAATGTTTTGTTTGCAGTTGAAAAATAAATAAATAAATCTCTACAAAATGGGAGAGGGAATATTTAATCAGTAAATCAGACTTTCCTTCATAAAAATAATACATTAATATTNGAGAGAGAGCATTAAGGTTAATATCCGTATATACCAGACATATACTTCTGTTATAACCAATAATATAAGTTCAATAGATAAATGAAGTTGACAAAATTTATCATCCACTGATAATGTTTCTTAATTTTTTTAAAAAGAAAATTAATCAAAAATAAAAACAGATTAAAAAAGTTAACTGTTTTTATCTGAAAGATCAGATGTTATAATCAAAACAAAATTTAGTAATTACAAATAATCTATAGCAGTTCTGAAATGGAAACCAATATAGATTAATAAACTAAAAAAAAAAAAAAGTGTCATTGATAGAGTACTTAGTACAATTTAGGATTTCATAAATTGGTTTGGAGTATACAAGTCCCTTATGAGGAATCCCAGTGATCTTACACTAAGTCATTGAGTATATTCCAAGGTCACATATTCAGATTTTAAATTTTTGCATAACTCTGATAATAAGATATTGAAGATTTGGCAGATCTTACTTTAAAATATTCCAACTCCATACTTTAGTTAATAACTAACTAATCCAATAAAAAGTTAGAAAAGGAGCATATTCCAATGTAGAAGACCACTGATGAGCTTGAATTAATCAGTGGACATGAGTGATAGTTAGAACATGAGTAAGTCATCTATTATCTATTGACCCCCCCAGTCATGTAAACTTTTTAAATCAAGCAGGCCATTCTCCGAATAACCTTAAATGCTCTCAGAAGAAAATTTTTGAAATAGTTTATATTATACATGTGTTTCTGTCTCTGTATCATTACTGCATTAATAATACATAGTCACATTCACATGCTTTAATACAATAAAATAAATTAAATACTTATAAATAAAAATATTATCTTTAAGACTGAATTAAGTTTAGATAAATAGACTCATTGGTTACATCAGCTCACCAACCTGATATTTGAACAAATATCAGTGATTTAATTCATGAATATATAGCCTGATACTAGCAGCTATATCTTCAAAGACAGTTTGACAAAGCCAAAGACAAACTAGTTCAGTTTAGAAAATGCCAAATGGTGGGCAGATATTAAAAATTTATAGTCTAAAAACAAGTTGATAAAAATTATTAGCTAAATTTACACAAACAAAAAATATGACATTTACAGAAAAAAAAAAAAAAATTGCTTCCAAAATTTGAAAACTACTTGTCCCAAAGTCCAAGTTCCCTCATTTTTGCCTGGAAATACCTGAAATAAACAAATTTTAAGCTATATTTCAATAAATGTAGGAATAATGTATATTATTTGATATTAAGTATTTAATGGAAATATATATATATATTCATTTATAATGTATACAAACATGCAATACCAATATAAAAATAATATGGAACACAATGTAAACAATAATAATAAAATTAAATTTTTTTTTTTTGTACTTTCCAATTTTTGATATAACTTTAATAATAGCATTGTAGGATGTTGGTTGCTGTCAAGTATTATGGTTAGCTGACGAGGAATGGTTTTCCCTCTCCCCTAATTAATTAACAACCTAATATCTAAATTTTCCCATCACCATGACAATCATGTCTCTTCTTTCCCCTCACCTATTCCTGATCCTTACCATTGAGGCATTTCTTGAGAAAAGGCTGATTTCGGAATGTGTGCACATCAATCTCAATCCTACCGTTATTAATGAGGATTATTATTATTAAGGCAGGACAAAGATAACATTTCCTCAGCTTATTGTAATATTTCCCGTATAGTTCAACGGAAAAATTTAGGTAAATAATCCATCTACCTTTCCAACTTTCCTTCAAAAGTATTAAACCAACCATTGTTATATACCTTTGAAGTGTGCCGACAAACCTCCTCTTACTCCATTTCACTGGTTGTCTCTCAGTTTAATTCTACTCTCTGAGATGTGACCATAATCTCCCTCGGAGATCTCTCAAAACATCACTACCTGTACTTGTATTTTTTCATGTTTATACAGTTAAATTTTTTTCCGTCATATGTCATGCCTCAACTCTGTCTGTTCATTCCAATCTATAATTCAATATGTGTAATGGTGTGTATTGTATTTAAGCCCTGATGATGACTTATAAGTTAAGTCAAAATGTCGGCAATAATAAAATAGTTACCTAATAATTTTGGAATATTTTATTTTTGATCCTGACCGAAACCCTGACTAATTTTTCCAGTTTAATAAAAATATATTAAAGATTTTCCAATTTGATTTTCCTGTAAAACCTCATTACCTATCCCGCACTCCACATTTTAATCAATAACAACATAATTCAATAAAATGTTTGTGAAATACTTAATTCATATTAATTAATTATTAATGAATTTCTTTTATATGAATATTATGTAAAAATTGGATAAGATGAAAATGTTGCAAAATTTCATTTAATGCATATTATGTAATACATATCACGAGCAATAATGAAGATATTAATGACATCAACTTGGTCACTAAACTTCCCTCCCATTTTACAGATTTCTATAATCAATGCTTTTATTTAAAAGTTTGTAAAAAAAAAAAAAAAAAAGCTAATACCAATTTTTTTTCTAATTGCATAAAATTACATTTTTCAAAACTTTTTAAAAGCACTAAAGATTGATTAATTTCCTTCATAGAACTTTATAATTAGATATTGGAGAATATTTATATAGTCAAGCCACACCAATATGATGTAATTATTAGAGACAATAATAATTTAAAGATTTTACTGCCATGATTAAATAATTACTACCCTAATTACGAAGAAAATCAAAGTTTAGGCACAGCTGAAATCTAAGTTAACCATAATATTAGATTAAAGCTTAAAAATAATATTAAGTTATTAGCATTAAATTTAAATAATAGTAAAATAATAATAAATTTTATACACACAGAAAATTAAAATAAAATATTTCTCAGTATAAAAATTATGTTTGCAAAAGATTAAACATCACCATTCTGAGAATGTGATTTAAAGACAAGAGAATTTCCTAAAAAAAAAGTATACTACGAAATGATAAATAAAAGTTGCATACTATAAGCAAACTTGCCTGTCCAAGGTGTTGGCATACATGTAGTACTCAGTCTCAGGTGAATTGTAATGCCTACAATTGTTGAATATTCTCTGCATGTCTGCTATGAACAGTCTTCTTGATGTGTAATAGCCACTTTTTAACCTCTCACCGACAGTTTTCAAATCTGCAGAAAATTTTACTCACAGTAAGATAAATATATATCTCTTAAAAATTAAATATGGGGTTTCTGGTATGGTAAAAGGAAACCAATGTTCTTTTTCGATTCAGAAAAGATCTTAGATTCCTCATCAAATTGCATAACATTTAAGTTTGATAATAAACTTATATAATAAGCGTAAGCCATTTATATGAGAATATACATAGACAGGTAGTCTTTTATATCAAAGACTAACAGCACTGATAGCCCAAATAATGTCATTAAATTAAAATCAATACATAAATTGGAAACATGATAAATATAAAATGAAATGAGATTTATCTTAACAATAAATAAGTTAATTTTTCAATATTTTTTTGTAGGGTTAAACTTGTTTTTGTCATTCATGTTTCCTTTTGTCATTCCTCTTGTTTGTTTATTTATTTATTCCATATAATTTAATTTTGTTAATGAACTAACTATTTAATGCAATTAATTGTTTTAAATAGCAAGCACATTATATACTTATTGTATGGTATGTACTGAATAAATTCCCTTATTTCAGGGTAACTCTCATGGAGAAAAAAAAAAAAATCTGAACTATTTCAAAGTAGAGTCATATATTATGTCATAAAATTTATAATTTGAAAAAATTATATATCATATTATGAGTTGAATATGAGTCATATTAAATATTATGCACAAATAACACAATAACTAAATGCTAATAGAATAAAAAGTTGTCTTGCCTGTTATTATTTTATTAATGTTCAGTTTTGTGTAACCACACATCTTCAGGTTTAAAAAAAATACATAGAAAATATGAAAAACAAAATATACTAATATTAAATGTAAAAATGAAATTTTCTTTTAATTAATATCTCAGAGTTAAAACAACATATATACTGATAAATAAAACATTTTAATTGATTAATACTAGCACTCTGACAGCGAATATACTAAACCTCATGCTTGCACCAGAGATCGGATCATTTTTGACCCTCTGTTAGTGCTACTAATTTCTTGACTTTAAAATTATTCTATATAACTTTTTATGATATTTATACTAATTTCAAATATTATTGTATTTTCATGACATTGTATTTCTACAGCCCTGAAGATGGCTTACAATGTAAGCCGAAATGTTGGCAGATAATCCTTTATTAAAAAAATACATTTTTTTTATTTGTGTTTTTTTTTTATCTACCTCGACCGAACCCCAACTAAAATCATCTTAGGAGTTCAATTACTTTTATTTTATGCAATTTATATTGAATAATATGGAGAAAAAAGATTGTTTTATTTATATACACTAGAGAATAATGAGTGCACAATTTTAGCAGTTCCCCAAAAGAAAATCAAACTAGTCTTGTTGAAGCAACTTTAGATCAAATAGAAAAATCTTCCAAGTGTTGGGTACTGAACTTTTACTTCACTTTATTGATAAGCAAGGAAAAGAGCACCCTGCTACAACAAAACCATATGCACTGAATATATTACAAACCCTGTTTCTAGCTTCTAAGTATATCAAAGACATTTTTCGAAAGTCACTTCATTCTACCAAAATAAATAGCTTTATTTCCTAATGGAAAATGTGCTAAATTGGATAATCACTATCATACCAAAATCAGAATATTAATTGGTGCCTTCTTACCATGCCCTGTGTGGTTTGTGTGCTGACACAGTATACTACCCTTTGCTTTGAGATGTACAGGCTAATTATAAATTTATATGAAAATTCACTTAATTGCAACAAGGCTTGAAGTTACAATTTCAACTCAAATATTTGAGAAAATCCAAAATGATTTGTTGCAGGTTTTGATATAACATTATTATGATTTATTTATTTTACTCTTAGCCACTAAAATTATCAGTGTTTATTGTATTGATTCTTTAAGTTTTATAGTGATTTGATTGATTGATCACTCTTAAACTGATTGCCAGCTCATAAAAATTTAAATATTTTACCCTTTGAGGAAAATTAAAATTGCTGAGAATGCAACCAATTTACCTAACAATGCACTAAGCAATAAAATAAATGTAATTCATTAATCACTAATAACATGCTCCATGAGTCTTTCTCTAGCGAATGCAACATTTCATGAGCACATCTAAGAAAATTTGAATAAGTTTTTTAACCCTCACAAAGGTGTAGAGCATTCTTCATTGACTGGGCTAATTCATTGAATATGTGGTCATTAAAAATCTATAAAATTTATAAATATTAAGTTGTGGTGAATTTTAAACAATTAATGCGAGGGAATAGAATAAAAAATCTATCTGACCTAGCCAGGACTCGAACCTGGATCTCCTGCTTTACGGGCCGGTACTCTCCTGTCCATTGCACGGCCGGGACGAGCTAGATAATTTATTAAACTCCCAACACACTATCGAGAGTCTAACCTACGAGAAAGACGAATAAATCATCTTATGCTCGAAGGAGCTGACATTGTATAGCTATTTATCGACTCTTCATTATTTACTTTTTATTTTAATTTATAAATATTAATTTAGTTGTGGTATATCATCCCACGTAAATTTTAAACAATTAATGCGAGGATAGCATACCGGCCACTTCTAATTGTTTTCAATAAAATTTAGTTTATTATTGCAAAACTTAAGTTTTTTACTCAAAAATGAGTTTAATCTTCAGAGCACACGAATTTCTATGACGACATTCAAAAACCCATTGCAATTTAGAAGATTCACTAAAGCCTTGGGTGACATTTATTATAATCAATTAAAATTAAAACAATTTTATGTTGTATTGCAAATAAATGTACATACCTAATGAATTGATTTCATTAATATCTAAGTAAAACCAATAAATTACATTTAAATATGTGTTTGAACAAAGAAAATAATTTTTTTATTATTACATTTCACCTTTAAGATAATTTTAGATAATATTGTTGAAGACTAGAGAAGTAGGTAATGTGAGGTCCACACCTGTCCAGGAAGGGGCTAATTGAAGGATGGCACCTGCTTCCTCTCTTCAGAGGATTGAATTATGATTACTTAGAAATCGCTATTAGAATCTTCTAGGCCTGCCTCAGTCTTTCCTTTAAGCAATAAAAGGAGCTCACCAGTGGCCCCCGAGTCAGTGTTAAATTAGTCTCACTTAGTAACAATTTCCGTGGCACACACATGTCTCAGAGCTTCGGGCTGGTCTTTGCTTTTGCAGTGCTGGTAGCAGTGAAGTGGTGTGACATTCGCAAGTTCTTTTGAGTCCTCTATGTAAATAAGCACATTTAATTTATTTGCACATGTTTGTAATTATGTGAGTGTTATTTATATTTTCTATTTATTTATTTATTAGTTAGCAAGGGCAGCAGGTTGGATTGTTATTAGAAGGTAATATTATTTGTTCTAATAAATTAACTTAAATTTATCTTTGTTCTTAATTATTATGGACCCTTAGCCAATAACAATATCATAGGCATGTGGCAAATCTCATTTTTAAAGAGTAATATCTAAAATTTGTAGAAAGATTTTAAATAATTTATAATTATTGAAAACTAAATTTCATTCATATGATTAAAATATTTTAATTGATTTATAGTACACAATAATTTGATAACTTCCTCCATTTAGTAAACAAATGTTGGACATGTGATGAAAGCTATGAAAACAATAAGTATATATTTCAAAAAAATTTATCCTGAGTACAAACTTTTTGCTTTGAAAAGACTCAAAAGTTTTAATTGTCTTTCAATTGCTAATATTTTGAAATCCTATGTTAATCTCTAGAGAATTGTTATATTAGGCTAACTTGTTCAAAATTGTTCACGTAGGCATCCACGGTCTCCAGAAATATTCATAAATAATTCGTCCGGGTTTGACCATGTCGAAAAGTTAACATGATGTGATGTGCAAGAGCTCTGGAAAAATTAACTTTTCAACATGGTAAAACTCAGAAGTTTTCATGGAACATGAAATTATTCAACATGAGTCTCAATTCTAAATTTCAACAAAATCAGTTCTTTATCTTTCTCTCTCTCTCTCTCTCTCTCTCTCTCTCTCTCTCTCTCTATATATATATATATATATATATATATATATATATAGAGAGAGAGAGAGAGAGAGAGAGAGANAAATGCACCGGCCCGGATAGCAGGGGATCCAGGTTCGTATCCTGGCTGGGACAGTTAGATTTTTTATTCTGTTCCCTTGCACTAAAAATTATCTAAATTTACGTGGGATAAAATACCACAAATTAAATAATATTTGTACTACCATAATCTGCAACCTAGTCCTTCATCAGGTTCCGATACTTCTCTGTAAAATTTCTTTCAAAGTAATTTCCAATTCTTCTGGTGTATTTGGTTAAAAAATCACCAGTCACTAACAGAAACTTTGCTAACTAGGGTGTTCACTCATACACATTCAGGATCATTTTCATTTTCCTGTATCAAATACTCTGCAAAAATCTCTGCCAGAGTGCAAAAAACCGCATTTTCACTCATTTTGAAAAAAACAAAACAAAAAACTTTTTGAAAATATCAACCTAAATATCCCATTTTTACTCATTTGGGAACCTAAAAGAAGCATTTCTAGAAGGAAAATGAAAAAAATATTCAGAAAAACTTGGTGAAATTCTTAAATACTGGATAAAATAATTTATTTTATCTTTTAGCAGGAAAGAAAGTGTTAATGGGCCTCCATCTTTAACCTTCCAAAGTAGAAAAGTTTTTGGGGATCATTCAGCCCCATTTTAATTTTACCAATTTTTCTTAATTTATTTTATTTCTGGATTTAATGCATTACATAAGCGATTAAAAGTGCATGCATCCTTATAAGTAATTAAGAATATTTATTGATATTCTTTTAAAATATTCCTGAGTTAAATCCAAGATCTATATTTTCTATTAATAAATCAATATATAAATTGAAATATCTAGAAAAATTAAAAGGAGATATGTTATTTAAGAATGTAAAAGTTGATATCAATTAAAATTATGAAGAAAAACTCACCCATTGGATATTTAATGTGGTCATAATAATCAGCAACATCAGCTTTGTCAACAGGCTTCAAAAATGGCCATGCCATTTCATGATTTTTAATCTGGAAAAAAAAAAATAAAGAAGAAGATATATTTGGCTTTTTCTTAAACTGAAGTTATGGGAATCCAATTATCTGTAGGTAAAAATCGTTAAGGTAGTTACTCTTTCAACTTCTTTATTAAAAGATATTTAGAAAATATTAGGTCATTGATCTCCACAAAGCTCATAGGAACTGAGACTTGTCTGTCAATTGAAGGGAAAAAATATTAAAGATTTTTTTGTTCTTTTAAATAGAATAAATTTATTTATTTTATATTTCTATATTTTCCCATAATTACAAGCTGTAGATCATATAGGTATAAAGTACCAAATCAGTACAACACATAAGAGACTAATGTCTCTAATATCTTCTTTATATCAGAAGTAATTCATTGCTTCTAGGAAAATAAAATCAGAGTAGACACTACTTTCACCTAGCACAACAAATATAATACATAGTTTTAAATGTATTAAAGTTTAATCCATTGAGTTAATATTTTTTTTTAGAATTTTAATCAAGATTGATGGTGAAATGACATGCAGAATTTCTGAGATCTTGATTACTATTCTATATATTTCTGCCATCGCTAGAATTATTGTTTTAGCATACATATCATTATAGAAATCTATTGCCCTGTCTTTTTATTACATTGTGATCTTCAAATTTTCATTAAATTTTTTAATTAGTGAAATTAAGTAGACTGTAGTCAGAAGGATCAAAGTGCTTTTGGGCATTTATTATACATAAACCTTTCTAAGTTAATTTAGGTCATCCTACATTTGATGTTCCTTTTTTCTTTTTTATTATTTTGTACACAATTTTCAAGAGATTCTTAAAAATTCTAAATATAACAAGTTTGATTAAGTAAAATATGAATTTTAAAAAAATCTCACTGTACTATTGGTAAAGAATTTATTCATTTTCCTTAACAATATACTGGACAAAGAAGAAATTCCTGGTCATTGAACAAAAATTTCTGCAATAATGATTCTCAAAAAAGAGAGTAAAATTACCAATAAACTGCACTGCTCAATTTTATTATTTATATACATCCGAGTAGCTTACAGCAGTGGTTCGTCACTTGAAAGCTGCTTCTGTAACAAGACTCGCTGGAAATGGGTGAGAGATCTGGAGTGTATAAGCTGGAATGCGGGAGTTGCCAGGCCACTCATGTGGTGAAAACAATCAGAAAATTGAGAATTACGAGGTGTGGCTATCAAATGACAAGACTGATGCTGTTACAGAAGAACTACGTACGCACCAACAGCTGTGCAGCGTAAAGCCTTCTCTTTCAATTGCAGAGCCTCCCATGTTTGTCTAAAAATCAGTGTGGCTGTAACCTTCGTTTATGTAAGAGGTGTTTGTTTCGTTTTGCCGAAAACATGATAAGTGTAATAGTAGAGGAACAAATTGTGAAATTTTACATGAAAATGGGTAAAACCCAATCTAAAACTCATTATTTATTAAAAGAAGTTTATGGTGGGGAATGTTTATCAAGTGCGTGAGTTTTTGAGTTGTTCAAGCATTTCCAAGATGGCCGAGAAGATGGAGATGATGACCGCCCGAGTCACCCTTCCACATCATCCAATACGGATGAAAATATCGAAAAGGTCAGTCATCTGGTTCGATCTGACCATGGGTTAACAATTCGTGAGATTGCTGCAACTGTTGGAATTGATAAAGAATGCATAAGGCAAATTTCACATTACAATTTGAACATGCAAAAAGAGTGTGCGAAAGTGATGCCTAAAATTTTCACAACCGAACAAAAATAAGCTCCTAACACATTACATAACCTGTAATCTTGGTTTTTCGCTTATGATCCCTATACAAAATGCCAATCCATGCATTGGAAGGGTCCAATCTCACCGAAAGCTAAAACAGCTCGAATGAGCATGAAATAATCAAAAACTTTATAAATGAAACAAAATATATAAAACTATTTTAAAAAGTACTAACTGTATTTAAAACAATTTTTAATGTTTTATGTAAAGTTTCAGGATCAGTAGTTTCTTCTGTAAGTCTTGATACTCGAGTAGTTCGCACAACAGGCCGCCAACCTGTGAAAAAACAAATTCACTTTTAAAACATTAAAAAATAAATACTTGATATATTTTTTAGAATTACTCCTAGCACAAATAAAAAATAAATTATATACTATAAATGCAAGGGAAAAGAATAAAAAAATATTACTACCTCAGCCGGAACTCGAACCCAGATCTCCTGCTTTCCGGATAAAAATCTTATCCTTTACATCACTGAGTTTAGACAAATAATGCATTCTACTTCCCACACTCTGCTGGGAGTCTAAACCACTGGGTAAGACGTATAGTCTTATGCTCGAAGGAGCTAACATTGTCAACTATTTGTTAGACTCTAGATTTTTTTGCTTTTATTTCTTTATTTAAATACTGTATTAGTTGTGGTATTTTATCACATATTAATTTTATACAATAAATGCAAGGGAATAGAATAAAAAAATCTTACTACCTCAGCTGAGACTCGAAAGCGGACCTCCTGCTTTACGGGCAAGCATGCTGCCAGGTGTGGTAAATTACTGTTTTAATGTTATTCAATTATTTTTTTAATAAGTTGTTGTCTGCATGTTTTTAAAAATCTCTTACATATCTTTCTACATTCATACTTTTGATATCACATTACATTATGGTAATTCTGTATTATAATATTGTCAATTATTATTGTATTCTCATGACATTGTTATTCTACAGCCCTGAAGATGGCTTACAATGTAAGCCGAAATGTTGGCAGATAATCCTTTATTAAAAAAATACATTTTTTTTTTATTTGTGTTTTTTTTTTATCTACCTCGACCGAACCCCAACTAAAATCATCTTAGAATAATATCTACGGTCAACAAACTCTCATTTTGCATTCTAGTGTTTAGTTGAGTACCTTCACTGTTTGCCGTTAGTCCAGGTAGACTTCTAAGTCGTGATATTCTTCACACGAAGCTTAAAGCTCAAGTTAAGCTTAAAAGACATGTTACTTGTTAGATGTTGTCTTATTGAATGGAATTTGATTTAACATCGAAGATAACTTCTTTACCGTTTCTTCTTTCGGGTTGGACCGTGTCAAGTTGCTGATAGTTGCCGAGCTTTCGCACATCNTTAAAAAAAATATATTTTTATTTTACATCCGAATTCACTAATACAATTAATTATTAATACTCACTCACTACAGCTATAACAGAGGTATAATTACAACCGATTGGCAAACTCTAGGAGCAGAGCCTAGGATGACACACTGGAGAAATGTAAAGAGGAGAGGGTTGTTTGGTTGTAGCTGGGAACCGAAAAGAGTGGGGGATTCTGAGAATCCTTGAAACAATGTTTACAATCTCAGTATAATTTATATAATAGTCAGGAAAATATTATTATACATAAGGGTTTCACAATACAAGACATTATATATGAATATAGGGAGGGGAAGAGTGAGGGAGAGGGAGATTAGATTAGTTCTTTATTTTCATAGGATGTACATCCTTTTCTCCTGACAATTTCAGGCTACTTATAATTTACACTTTTTAATACTAATTTATTTCCAAACTAAACAACAAAAAACAAAATAATTCAAAGTAATAAAATTAAATACAGAATATACATAAAACTATAAATAAATGGACAATAAATGAATATTTTATGTGTATATCATTATATGACTACATACTTACATTTTAAATAATTATAAAAAATATATTTCCACCCTAACAAATCCCCCAATGATCACTAAAAAATAAATAACACTATTGCCTAGTGGGTTACCACTCTCCTGTAATACTACGAAACCAACCTGTAATACTATCTGGATATCCACTGTACCATATCATCACGTTGTCCGCAAACAGGTGAATTTTACAATACTTTAAACTCCTAACTATATAATTGATGTATACCAAAAACAATAGTGGTCCCAGTAAAGAACCCTGAGGCACCACCGATCGGAACCCCATCATCCAAGAAGAGGTCTGGCCACCTGCCCTCTCTGCCTCCTGTTAACATATCCATATACATCCTCGCCAACACCAACAACCCCAAGCTTCCTGAGCAATAGCTGATGACTGACACAGTCAAAAGCCCTTGAGAAATCCAAGGACACCCAAACAGTCATTTTCCTATTGTCGATAGCTTTCATTATACCCATCGTAACAATATGCAGAGCACTGCATGTACTGCCCCACTAGCAAAATCCTGATTGACATTGAGTTAGAATCTCGATTTTTCTCTAGGAAATGACTTAACTGCCCTGCTACTAATCTCTCCATTATCTTTGAGCACACTGGCAAGAGTGCTACAGGCTAACTAATCTTCTGGTGAACTCGCTTTTGTTATCTTCTGAATAGGCCTTACAATTGCACGCTTCCACAGGTCAGGAAAAACCCCTTGCTCAAGCGAGGCATTAATTATATGGGCAAGCACTTCATTTGCTCAACCATCTCAATCATCCTCTTTGAAAAAGAATCATAACCTGCAACCCCACTTTTAAACTCCAAGTTACATCATCCACCATTACCTCCTACCAAACAATATCATCCACCACTTCATTTGCTTCAAATGACGATGGTAAATGAGACATTGTCACTGGAGGAGAAACAAAAAAATTATTAAGATTTTCCAAGTTACACAGCACGTCTCTCTCCTCCTGAGAACTGACGATCCCATATGCCTAGACATGTCTTTTTAGAATTTCGTATCACCGTTTTTACGTTATTTCTTCAGTACTTGTATCTTTTAAAATCCTTGGCACAACCATTTTTACGATACAGCCAAAAGAAAAAATTGTGGCAAGCCACGAGTCCCTTAATTTTTCCATTCATCCACGGGAAGGCCTAGATTTTCGCCATCGAGGACGATGCAAAGGAGCATGCCTATCAAAAAGATCTGTGACTTTGTTATTAAACTCCTCCACCATAACATTCACATCCTTAGAATTAATAAGACCACTCCAGTCCGTACTTTCCACATCTCCTCTGAATGCTTCCTCATCAATATTTTTTAGACTTCTAAAAAGGTCCTGGACATCCCTCAAATGAACCACACCCCGCTTGTAGAAGACAAAAACTAGGTCATGAGTAGATATTCCTGGGACCTCAATTCAACCATGCCTAAGGACCTTGAATACATTCGATACTACTATATGGTCAATCCACGTCTCTGCCTTCACCAAAGAAGTATATGTGTGGTTCGTGCTATTTAGAGGAAGCAGCCGAAGACCAAGAAATATCAAAGTAGCTCTAAGCTGCACAAAGTTTAAATTATCTATGCAGGGATCTATATTCAAGTCACCCAATACAATAATGTCAGAATATGTAGATAGGAACTTCAATATTGCAGTCTCCACTTCTGTGAAATAACCCCCTTTGGAGGCCGATACACCACTCCAACCAGAAAAGCTCTGTAGCCAGTGGATACATCCAGAAACAAGAATTCAGGGTGACCTTTTAAGTATCTGGATGATTCAAGAATAACAACTAGGCAGGGTAGATACCCTTTACTAAAATAGCAACTCCTCCTTTACTCTTTCCAATTCTAAAAAAAACTGGAACTTGACATCTGGATGATACTATCCGGAAGAGAAAGTACTAGCCATGTTTCACTGACCGCGAGTATGTCGAAATCCACTCGTTCCATAAGAATTCTGATGTCATCCTGGTGTGCCATGAGTGATTTTGCATTTTTATGTCCAACTCTGAGGACTCCGGTCTCCTATCACAGCCCTGAGGTTAGTTATCGCAGACCCAACCTGAGGGCTTAAATCTGCAATGAGGTCATCATCCTTATCTCTCAGACCCATACTAATGTCAAGTAACGGATTCATTGACAAATCCAAAATACCTTACCAAGCAAGCACACACTGCATTAATATATAAAGTGACAAAAAACACATGTATCTCACTAGGAATAAATGAAGAGGAAGAAATACCTATCTGAATTGTACCTATATTCATATCAGAAAAATATCTAACACCAGTATTAGAAAGAAAAAAAAAATTAACAAAGTAATTAATTACATTGAGATAGAGAGAGAGAAAGTGGGGGGGGGGAGACAGAGGGAGTAGGAGAGAGAGAGAGAGAGAGAGATACTAATAAAAGTTAAAACTTAAAACAATACTACAGACACATTAACCATAATTATTAATAACACATACATAAATAAATAAAATAAAAAAATGAGAATAAGGAGGGGCATTACTTAAGATAAAAAAAAAAAAATTACTACCCCGCAACACATGGTTTGCCCGCCGAACCCTCTGTGTCAGTCCCAAGAAAATAATCTATACAGGTCCTACAAAAGGAAAATAAAACCCTTATTTCTATTGGGTGGCTATTGAGCTCTCTAGCTGCAACTACACAAAATGAATATCTGTTAATATAGGTCCAGCCTACTGGTAGCTACTATGTTTCCTCAAGCCTTGGGCTATTTGTGAGAGAACTCTCTCCTTAGGTCTTCAGATATCTTTCTTTACAGAATATTCATCACAAGGTAAAGGGTGTTTACTCATTTATAATACCTTACAGTCAGCCAGCCGAGTTTTTGTAAGTTAGGAGTTATATGGTCATCTCTTTTTACATTATATATGAACCCTATAGAAGCATTTTAGGCCCTCTGAACTTTTATTTCCTCTGTTAATGGAATGTCCATATACACTGAACCACATCAATGGCAGGATCACTAAAGTAATCAATTTTATCTTTAGCTTAATAAGTAGCATTTTCCTTTCTCTAATTAATGGATGAAGTGCACTTCTTATTCTTTTCACTACTATATATGCTTGATCTTGTAAGTAAACTGTTAAATTTTATGCCAAGCACTATCATGGTTTCCCTTCTTGGGACTATATATCTTTGGGAAGATATATCTTCAAACTTCACAGTAGGAACTTCCTGCCAGTAACCATGTAGTTTTGGCAGTATTTAGATGCAGGCAATTCTTTTCAGCCCAGAATTCAGGTCTGCAGAAGTCATCATTAGCATGTCCAATTATACTATCTGTATCCTTGGTTAACCACTGAACCAAACAACCATATCATCTGTGTACATATGTGTAGCCCCATTTATAATACAATCTGTTATATTATTAATTTATTTCACAAATAAAAGGATAGATTCTTGAGGTACACCAGAAGCTACTCTCAGCCACGATGTTGATCTGTGTGAACTCTTTGAGCCCTATTGTTCACGTAGGACCAAATCTCCGGAGAGAGAATATGAGAGAGAGAGAGAGAGAGAGAGAGAGAGAGAGAGAGAGAGAGAGAGAGAGAGAGAGAGAGATTGAATAACACCCGCAGAGAGATACTCCATACAGTACCTACCTGTGGATAAAGCTCCTCAATTATAGATATTCTTGTCTGAAGATGGTGAGCTTCACAAAAACCGGTCATAAGTTTAAAAAAATTATATATATATGTATATGTAGGAAAATATATTTTACTTTACTTAATTAAAGTACCAGTGATATCAGTAAAAAAAAAAAAAGTTTATTCTGTAGTAAATTCTAAATCATTTATGAGAGTTAGGCAACCAAGAAGCAGATATCAGANGCGAAAGCTCGGCAAATAAGAACAATTTGACTCGGTCCAACCCGGAAGATGAAATGGTAAATACATCTGACGACCGACGAAGCCTACGTGAACATGTTTATCTTGTTTATTTATATAAAACATTGTTTATTTTATATTTAACAATGTAATAAGCAAGTTACTCTTGCAATTACCTAGAGATAGCGCCACGATCTGACATGAAATTGGCTACTATATACTGTTTATACTTAAAATAATACTTACATACTATATACTCACTACTATAGTACCTATTCAATCTTAGCACGAGAACAAAAAAAATATTTACAATTGCTGAAACTGAGCAGCCATTGAAAGTTCTCTTAATCCCCCAAGAGATAGCGCCTTGGTCTGATAAGATAATAGTTAATAACCTTAGCTTAATTTTAGTGTTTATAGAAGGCTCTTGTCACCCACAATCTTTGCGAGTTCTCTGCTATTTCTCACCCGATGTTTCTTCCCTCCTGTGTTAATAAAAATTATCCCCCTGTCTGTCCAAATAGATTTGAAGCCAAAACTTAAATAATAAAGTATGTTAAATTTTCATGGATTGTGTACCCAGTACCTTTTAATTTATTTTTAGAGTAGAATACTCTGTTCCTTACTTCATTTTCAGTGAAGTGTAACAAGTATGCATTTTCTTGAGAACCTATAGGTCTCAATTTGAAGTCTTCCTTCTTCTAGATAAGATCCATCTTTACTTTTATTTTGTTTGTTACTTCCTCTACAGCTGGAACTTCACCTTTAAACTTATTTTTAGAATGAATTAGTAGCGCGTTCTTTTTAGTTGACTGAAGAACAGAATACAGCTCATCTTTAAGTTCATTAAGCTCATTTTTTAATGTGCTAACCTGACACTCTACCTCTCTACTTATTATCTTTTGTATCTCTGCTGTCATTGCTAAAACCACTCTAGTCGTTAGCGATTGAAGGAAATTATAAACCTCAATCTATCCTCCATTCCTGTATTTACATGTACCTTCTTGCTCTGATCATACTTGTCTGATTTTTCTGTAGCAGCACTCCTTGTAACTGGCTTCATTTTATATAGAAAATAAAATAAAAAAACAATCTAAGGACAAGAAAACACAAAATAATAGGCAGATATACACTCAGTCTTCTAATAGAACGATAAAACAGGACATCACTATCACTTCAACTTGCTTACACTTGGCCATCCGCCATTCGATTAAGAGAGGGAGAGGGAGAGAGTGAGCATAACTCAAAGTGAGGAATAAATAGGAAATTATGTCAGTGTCATCAAATCATGGCCCATAAATTTATGCAAAATTAGGAGTGAAAAATCACAATTACAAGCTAAACAAGTACTTGTGTAATTGATTCTTATTAATTAAATTGATTGGACCTTAATAATCAGAAGACTATTTTATATAAACTCAGAAACTACAGCTTTCTTCATAAATAACGGAAGAGGATTTAAAAGATAGGAATGGTTTTGAGCATAAAACAATCTAAGGCATATTACCACAACATGAAAAAAAAAAAAAAAATACTGCAAGTAGTTCAAAACATTTGTACTGTTTGCCTAATACAACATTTCATTCATTTATAAAGGAAAGAAAGTGTTATAAATTTTCCCTGCTAACTTCCAAAATGAAAATAATGAATGCTCAAAAAGGAAAAAAAAAGAAGGAAGACCCATTAATTGCCTCATCTGAGGCTATCAGGAATTAAATGGCCTGTAAATTGTAAATTCTAAGGTTTACAGGGATTAATTTTCAGTCTAAACAGTACCTAAATATACTTATCTAAATATTTATAAATTTAAACAGTTCTGTTTAAAATTAAATATTTGTTTCCAGACCTAGAAAGCTTTTTAATTTTGATATTAATTAGTTCACTGCTTATCAATAATCATAAAAATTCAAAATAAGATTTTAATATGTTAATTTACTAATATTAAAAGTAATAAAATACCTCTTTTTGTTTCCTTATAACAGATGAGAGTTCAGTATACACTATTTTTGGGTTCATTTGGCAATGCATCAAAGTTGCTCTATCATAATCTTTTATAAATCCTTGGTAGACAGATTTATCCAATTTGATTTCTTCATTAAATCCTTGTTTCTTAAAGTAATCTAGAAAATAATAATTGTAAAATTTGAATTTTGAACAAGAATAAAAGATACTATATGCATTAAAATTAATTGCCTTCCAATCTAATTAAATTGTCTCACATGCTAATTAAAGCGTCTTTCTAGAGAAATAATAAATATAAATTATGTTTATTTAATATCAATGTAATTCTTATTTAAGTGAAATACAGATTTAAGTTAATTGTAGACTGAAATAACAAATCATTTTTTCTTCAGGTATAATATAATCATGGAAATCTAGATATATAAAATTTTAATGAATGAATGCCTTTGGATGGTTTATCGTCAAACTTAAGTGTGACAGAAGGTTTATTGAAAAAAGGCGTTGAAATCAGGCTCTAGGAATTGTTTTTTTTTTTTTTTTTATGAAATTTGGTTATTTTTGGTAATAGAATATAAACAACAGTATTTGACAAAAAAAGTGAAAATTAAAACTCCCACCTTTTTTTATTATTATATTATTTTTTATTTTTAGAAAATAACCACTGCAAATTATTGCACAATGGATTATTTTCTTGAAGTCTAAAATTGCAAAATTATTAGAATTATATTTCTACAATAATTTCTGCACTGCTCAGTTAAAGCTAAGAGGTACATTGGGAGTTTGAAATCCATCTATATGAGATATAAATGATGGACATAGAGAAAATACAGACAATACATATAATTTTGATATTCTGCTCACTAATATGTGAATTACTTCACTAGTAAATTTCTTCACAATCAATTAAGAAAATAAAATTTTACTAAAAATATTACTGAAACATCCGAATAAAGAGGATAGAAAAATAAAACTGAATTAAGAGTTTAAATATAATTTGAAATACAATTCTAACAAATATTTTCAATCTGGTTTTTAATAAGGGAATAAATGGAAAAGAATATTTTACATATAATACTTTAAGTCTTCTAAATTCATCTTAAATAAGATAGTTTAGAGAGAAATGCTTTATATGCTTAATATTTAATTCATAATTATTGTATGTATTTTAAATGACAAAAGAAAATTAAGAACTTTAACAATCATACCAATAGCAAATTCATCAGCATATGTGAGGAAATTCAAGATACCAATGCGTATGTGGTACTCTTTTAAGTGGTTCATCATATGTGAGCCATAACCCTTCAGCTGCTCAGAACTGTTCACGGCACAGAACACAATTTCAGAGAAGCCTTGTGTAGGAAAAAGGCGGAAACATATCCCTCCAATTGTCTTGTTGTCCTTCAGCAGGACCAGTGTTTTGTGCTTCCTGAAAAAAAAGGTATCAATCATTATAAAGAAGTAAGGTAATATGAAATATAGAAGAAGGAGAGGAACTGCCAGAGTTTAATCATTAAACCAGTTAATTCTTCATAATTCTAGTACATTATAAAAGTTTTGAATAAATAAAAGGAGATTTTGGTGTCAAAGCATCCTTCAAATTCTACCAATATTTGAGGGAAAATAATAAAAAGGGTTATTTGCTGAAACATTATTCTATCATTTATAATGATGAAATTTTTTAAAATCAAATGGTTCAATTTTTTCAGAGAAAAATTTTAATTTTCAAATATATTTAACAACAAAGAAATTAATAAGTTGGAAGGCATTTATTATGGTGAAAAAACTAACCACAATTACCTAAGTATAGATTTTAGGAAGAACATTACAAAAAATTGTTTTAGTTATTAAAGCTATAAGATTTGCTAATTATAAGTGATGAGATAGTTTCTCTTGACTTCCAGACTCTCAGAATAGCTTTTTTGTTCACTGAACTAATGAGAGTAAAATAAAAGGAAAGGGTTGAAAATAATCAATTTGGAGGTAAATTGTTGACCGTTAAGTTTTATGAAGAGGGATTGTCAGGAATTTGGTTTTGGTAGTTGAAGAATTAAAAACATTTTTTGGTTACTAATTAATTTTCAACTACCAAGACCGAATTCCTGACAATCCTCTCTTCATAAAGGGAAAAGGCATTTTCTGCTTGATCAGCCCATATGCATAAGTAAACTTAGAAGATTCCAGTCATTTCCATTCTAATGTATCAAGTAAATAAAAACAAAATTAAAGCCATGTGTGGTGAACTTTGCAATTGATCAATATTTTACTTTCTTTTTTAATTTAATTTGTTAGAAGAAAAATGAAAGAACTAACAAATCCTTAATAAATTACAAGGCTTCTGACACTTTTAACATATTATCTATTTTAACTTAGGTAAAAACAGAAGTCTTTAATATGATTAATAAAAAAAANTTAATTTAATATTTAGAGAATAACGAGTGCTGTGGTGGATGAGTGACTGCTTATACAAATGAAACAAAACTTGATGCAACAACATATGTTATAACCCTTCCAATAACGTGAATACACACAAAAAATGCAGTGGTTTTGTGAGAACAAACAAAATAAGCATTTTTAATTGTGGACAGTAAACAACTCTAATAATTCTATTAATATCAAATTAACCTTAATTTGCTAAGTTATAATAAATGGGAAATTTAAAAAAATAAAACTAAGTCTCCTTATTGCCTCAACTTTAGCCGGTACGATTAGGAAAATGACCAGTAAAAAATAATAGCAATGAAAGGGGAGGGATAGATAGTATGTAAAAATAATAAAATAAAATAAAAGAAAAAAGTCAGCATGAATAAGTGAATGAAATTTGGTCATAATATTAACATTCCCCTTTAGGAAAAATTTATATCTTGTTGAAATAAAAATATGAGTTAATTAAACAGTTTGAGAGGTGTTTAATGTGGAAAGTTTGAACCACTAGAATTATAAACAGATTTCTTAGCAACAGTTCAGCATTCCATTAACATTGAACTACAGGCTAGCATATGGTCCTTGTATCTAGAAGAATTTTAGTCACAATTAAACCAACAAAAGGTTACACTACCTTGATGGCAACGAAATTTACCAGCAATGGATGAACTACCTAACATAACTTCAGCAAGGAATTCATTCCGTAAGATAAACACCTTTGGATTACTAAAGCGGGTCCCACAGACCTGCCTGGGAAAATACTCCCTCTGCTGTTTTGAAAAGGATTTTTTTGGATATACTGCAACTCTGGTGACCTTTGAATAGATGGTTGCATGTTTACAAGGCTAGATCAACCCTATATGCAGGTTCATACTGCAGAAGTTTTTGACTGATGTTTTAGTATTTTTGAGGGTGAGGTCAGCTTTGTAAAGAGTCTCCATGAAAGAGAAGACTACAATATAGTCACTCTGGCAGACTCTCAGGAAGTTATTCAGGCACTCACAAAAAAATTGGCATATGGTCGGCAATGGTCCTTGAGAGCTTGAGTTGATTGAAAACATAATTTTAAAAGGCTCTCATGTGGTGCTCAAATGGGTAACTTTACACTTCCAAATTGTTGGAATAAAATGTCAGATACCCTTTACCAAGGAGGTTCTGTTAAGACCCAACTGGATTTGCCCATTCCAAGCTTCTGTCAAGCTCGCTGTCATTCATTAACTGTTATCTATCAAGAGTAGGTATGAGCTATAGTTGGGAAGAACTAAGCCTCTCTTACTGGTAATATACTTTATAAATCTGCCCAAAAAGCAACATTTTCTAGGATAAAACAAGGCATGATTTCCAAGTAGTGTATCAACATAGAATAGGTGTCTGAGACAGTCCTCTATTCACCCTTTGCCATCTTGAAGGAATGATGGCGTCCCACCTAAACAACTGCCCTGTTTTCCAAGATATAAAAAGTTATTTTAATGACCATGACATCAAATGTTTTTGACTACCCATTCATTTGTTTTAGCTGTCAATATATTCAAAAAATTTTCTCAGTTCACCACTTTCTTTATTATTAATAAGTAAAGTATTAAAAATACTGACTCACTCCTCTATCATTTAATATTAACGATAGCAGCATTATCATTTTCGATAAAGGTAACTATTATTCTTGTTAAGAATATATTCATAACAGAAATAATAGTATAGAAGATGAAATATTCATAAACTAATCTAAAATATATTAACTATCCAATATCTAAAAAAACTGAAATGCAAATGGCATTGTGATTAGCAGATGGAACTCACATACTGAAAGTCCTGGAATTGAATACTCAACTCCTCCCTATAAATAATTGGCAAAACCGACCGGGTTCGTGTCTCCAGTTCCTACAACTAAAATCAAATAAGGGAGCACTACAGTTGCAGCACTGACATAGCAGTGGAAAGTTTGAAAATGACTTAATCCTGGAAGAGAAATAGCAACACTAAAGGTAATCTAGTTACAGAAATGAGGCACAATCCACAAAAGAGATAAGATCCACCAATCAATGAAGATCTAAGCTAGTAAACCTGTTATAGAAAATCACAGTATTCCAAGGTCAGCTGGAGTAGAGATCAGGACAGATCACTCACTTTATGGAAACACCAGATCATAATGTAAATCCATATAAGGGAATAAGTGTGTGGTAGGCAGTTACTCTGAGGTTTAATCAAGAAGAGAAGTGCACATGAGATGACATTTCTTTGGTCTAAAATTAATCCAATTTTCTTTTTTAAATACTGCTATTTTTTATTATTGTAAAAACCACCTTTATTTCATTATCACTTATTCATTTTTTTTATTACTATTAATCAATAATAAATAATAGTTAAAAGCAAAAAAGTTGTAACATTTAATTTGATATCTAAGTCTAATTAGTAGACCAATCTAGCAGCTATATAGAGGCATGAGTACTAACTATTATATGGCATTTAAAATAGGGCTTTTTAGAAGATCACTTGTAATATTGTAAATTTTAGCTTAAAATAAAATAAGTTTAGTTCTGCCTAGAATTTTTATTAATTATAATTATTAATACATAGCAAGTATTCATATGTTTTAGTTAAATTTATGATTTTATCGCCGTTTATATAAATGCCTTACTAATTATCTTATTTATACACTGTAATAGAATATTAACATGGGAAACAACACTCTCCAGTGGGATAACTATTCAATTGTCTGTAAATTTCATTGTTAAATTTGAAAATGCTATATCACAGAAGAAGTTCAGGCTATTCATGATTGAGTACTTAATTTATTCATTATTTAAAAATGCCTCCATAAGAAATATAAAGAGAAGAATTACTCTAATAAAATGGGATACAAACTATTAAATTTTTATATAAAGCATGGTTTTAGAATTTATTAAAATCATAAATTTAACAAAAAACAATACTAACAAGAGCTCCTTCACTATGAAATTGTGGGAAACATAGCACATAACAAAAAATTTCTCAAATTATATTAGACTGATAATTTATCGAAGTTCAAAAATAACTACAAAAAGATTATGTATGTAAAATAAATAAGCCTTATATTAGGGTGATCACAACTAATGAAGATTCAAAAAATTAATTTTAAATAGCAATAATATATATCAAATAGTAGAAAAGGTGTAAAGGATAAACTTGAAGAACTTTATAAGGAAAGATTCGTAGGGGATTCGGTCTTGATATTTGAATAAATTAAAACCAATCTTTAGATAAAACAAAATTTTACTATCAGTATACAAATTAATTTTTATTTATTCAAATACCAAGACTCCCTGAACAATCCTTCCTCATGGTATAAAGGATATTATGTTTTAGATCTGAATAAATACCATGAATTGCATAAACAGGTTTATTGGTTTATTGGTTGCAGATATCACTGACTGATATATTTGCACGTTAGTTATTCTTTAATGATATAATTTTAAATTTAAAAGTTTATTAAATATTTTTAATGATTGCTGACTTAAATTTAAAGTTGAATTCTGGCTAAGGATAAATAAGAGACCAATTTGTTTTATGAGAACCAAACCAAATGGTGAACCATGAGTCAAAACGGTTTTTTTAATGATAAATTATTAAAATTGTATCATATTTAGTCTGATTATATAATCCCATAGAAACATAGTTTTTGTAATTGCTATTTTGTCCTCATTAGTGGGAATTTTTTGGTAAAAATTAATGATAAATTATTAAAAATATTAATTTAATTGTGGTTTTTAATCCCAAGTAAATTTAAGTCAATTAATGCATGGAAATAGAATAAAAAATCTAACTGTCCCAGCCAGGGCTCAAACCTGGGTCTCCAGCTGACCGGGCAAGCGAGTTATACAATTTCTGGTAGGTTAGACTCTCGAAACTAGTCTGGTAGCTCGTTATCCAATTATGCTACGGGGAGAGCCAGATAATTTATTAAATTCCCAGCACTAGTGTCGAGAGTCTAACCTACCAGAAATTGTATAACTCGCTTGCCCGGTCAGCCGGAGACCCAGGTTTGAGCCCTGGCTGGGACAGTTAGATTTTTTATTCTATTCCCATGCATTAATTGATTTAAATTTTCTTGGGATTAAAAAGCACAATAAGATTAATATTTATAAATAAAAAATATAAATAAAATAAAGAGAGTNGCCTTAAAATACAATATAATTCTCAAATATACACCCTAATATTTTATGGAATTAGAATTACCACAATATATTCTAATTTTATTCAAAATTATTAAAAACTAGCGTACCCGGAAAAATTCGTTTTGCCAATATTTTTTTTTTTAGGACATTACTGGCTCTAAGGAAACATTAGTCTTGTATTATCACATGATTTAAATAGAGCTTTTAACAAAATTTACGGCCTTCAAATGAAAATTCATGGAATACCTATCATAAAGTTTTTTCACAGAATAATTTACATATGGTGTAGATATGGGCTCAATAAAAAAAGAAACACATTTATTTAAGGCAAATTGGAAATTATATTTATTCATTACTTTATCTTAAGGCCAATGGATAGACAATGTTTTTGTTTTTTTATTTGGTGTAAAAACATACAAATTTTTGCCAACATACAGCAACTCAGGAGCAAGCAACATACAATTGGCCGTGTGAAAAACATGAATTTTCCAAAATTAAGCCAGCAGTAGTCAATGATTGGCGTTGTGCTTTATTGATGGTAATAGCAAAGGCAAGACGCAAAGGGAATTGGAGCAGCTTGAATTGGAATGGCAAATCGCTGGAAATCATCGGAAATCGTGGAATAAGAACGTCTTCACCTTCGAATCTGCCACCGATGATTGTTGCCTCAATTAAATTTGGTGAACAGTTTTTAATGGTCAATCTGATTCTGTTGCATTACTTTGGTGCGTTTAAGTTGCAAATAAGAATTACCGGTGATCCAACCTTCAATGTTAGTACATGCATTACGGGTGGTTCCAATGAATTCAAAAATTAAGTGGGATAATTGACGGCTTGTCCTTCATATATTACTATGTCGATCGATTTGTATTTGATAAATTTGCTGGGCAGTTTCAATTGAATTTGATCATTGAGCTTGTTGACATCATCATTTTTTGGTGCCAAAATTGCACATTCGCACAGCCAATCCGGATTTTTGTAGGAGGTTGTTAGACTTGGGAATACCTTGTCGACAACGGCTTGAATATTTATTTGCATTTGACAGAAGTCAGGCTCAGATTTTCTCAACTTGGTTCCAAAGATATGAAGCTTTCAAGCATGCGTTCAGCTCATCTGCGGGCATTGATCTTGGAATAACGGGCAAAGTTTGACGGAAATCACCAGCAGAATAAAGAATAATAAGAGTGCCTCCCATCAGTTGGTGGTTTCCTCGAAAATCAAGTAGAGTCCGGTCAAGCGCTTCAAGCTATTTCTTATTTCATTGTGCATTGGTCCCAAATGATACATTTGCACACTTTAAGGATTGTGGCCATGCCAAAGTTTTTGCTGATATTGCATGTTGGTGTTTCTGCCTGGTTCAAATTTAATAAAAGTTTCAGTACTGAGAGTGCAGTGCATCCGCCGTCCAATAGCATAGATGCAATTCCCGATGATGCTACTACGATAAGGAATGTTTTGCCTGTTCCTTCTGGTGATTCAAGGAAAAAAAGGCCGCCATTTCCGTTTGTCACCCGTTGCATTATATTTTTGTAAGCAGTTTTTTCATCAACCAACCGCCTTGTTTGAGTTTCCACATATTGATCAAGAACAGAAAGTGATTATTGATATCAACCATCACTAATCACACTCCAACAGATGTGTTTTGTTTTTTACTGTTATAAAATTTTATTGGTTGTTGGAACCACTGTTATCATATAACTTGTTTGATGAATTGGCATTAAAATCAATTCACAAACTTGTAAATAATAAAAAGAATAAAGAAAAAACAAAAAAATAAGTATATGTCATTGGTGGTGCAATATGAAAATTTGATTTTGCCATGCCCCTCCGCCCGCAGACCAAAAATCAGACTTCACAGTATCACCCGCCTGAATATTCTGAGCATTCTCTGAAAATTTCCCAGCCCTTTTGAAGTCCATACGTTACATACATACAAACATCCTATTATATATATATGGGGGCTCCAGGCTAGCTCAGGGGATCCGTACGGGTCTCGCANAGAGAGAGAGAGAGAGAGAGAGAGAGAGAGAGAGAGAGAGAGAGAGAGAGAGAGAGAGAGAGACTTTATTGATGATGATTATTAAGATGAGAAATATTGAACAATATTTCATATACTTCTACTGAAATTATGAATAATTTTTTATTTCCCTACATAAATTTATTCAGAAAAATAAATATTGTTTAAAGAAAAATAAATGTTTTTCACTATTTATATAAATTTTGAGTCAGTATTTAATTATTTATACAGAATAAAGTTCAAATGAAAGATGATCCTAATATTAATTAAAATTATGTGATCTGGTAAAAATGTGAACTATCAAAATGTTTTGTTATTATTGGCAATAATTAATAATTAACTTACTGCTATGGAAGAATGATATCAAGATAATACATATAAACGTAAAAAAATTTTATTTTAGGACATTAGACAAACTTCTGATTTTTTCCATATTATAATTCAAAGAGCAGAATAAAATTAAATACAACCTAACTTACATTAGAATTGTGTGCAGGATCATCCATCTGGTTAAGAATCTGCTGAATTACAAATTCTGGAATATCTTCATCATCTTCTAACTGGTACTGAGAACTATGGTGGATTTTCCGCCTTTTTTCAGCTCTTTTAGTTTCTGATCTTTATTCAACAGAAAAAATATAACAGTAGTACTATGATCATATTAATATTAGATATTAAGTAAAGAAAAAAAAAAGAATAAAAAAAAGGAAAATGATTGACTCAATTATTTTTGTATTCCACAGATACCAAGTATTTTAAAATATTTACATAAACTTCATTTAGTCTAAAATATTAAATGAATACAAATTTTCTTATTAAGGAATTATAAATGAAATTGAGAAACAATCAACCTAAAATTTATCAGGAGGTTAGTCAGGGATTAGATTGAAGAATTAAAAACTGATTTGTAAACAAACATCTAAAATTGTAGAAAAAAATTTTTTTTTCTGAACCCGTATAAGAGATCTAACATAAGTAATATGACTAAAGTATAAATGTTGATTATACCCTGTAATTTAACTGCAACTGTTTAAATGTTTAATCACATTGTTATTTAGTTAAATGAATAAAATAATAACCCTTTAGATTATTTACCTGAATAAAATATATTAATTGTGAAAGGAAGTGATGAGAAAAAAAACAAAAAAAACTACAGGAGCATCATTCTATTTGTCTTAAATTGAACCATATCGATATAAAATGGGATTCGGTGCATTGGCTTAGCAGAGGAAAATTTGTTCAGGTCTCCCAAGATTGGCACTGCAAGTTCGGATCCTGTACTGGGCATACTCTTATTAAAAAGAAAAAGCCTGGCCAGTACCATGGGTACTTAGAATAGGGTGGTAACCTGTAGACTTCCCCTTCGTTTAAGTGGATGCAAAAAAAAAAAAAAAAAAAAAAAAAAAAAACCTTTGTCTAGAAAATGTCATTACCGTGAGAAAAATACCCGAGAGAGATTGTAGTCTGAAGAATAAGGAACAAAACCTACAAAAAGACCCTTTCAAAGATCACTTTCCTAAAGTTATTGAACTCATCATAGTAGCAAATATTTTAAGTACTTAAATAAACAGTTGTGGTAGTATCAGAAACTCAGGTGCATTGAGTAAGGCCAGATTAGAGAATGTTAGGAGAGAGGTAGCTAAAGGTCTTGCATTATTTATAGATGTGAAATCCTTAGGAGGGGCTTTGTTTGACCAAGGGGAAGGGGCACTAAATATATATACTTGGGTAAAAAAATCAATGTGTAAATTTTGTAAAAAATCCTAAAATAATTCAAACTTATGCCATTAAATTTAATTGTAAATTCCAGTATAGTGTTGGAAAAGTGACAATAGACCAGACTATGCCTAAAATAGTAAAAAAGAAATGCAATTTTACTTATCAAACAGAAATAAAAAGTCACTATAAAGTCTTAGTATTTAGAAATTTAGAATTTAGAGATGGAATAAAGTTGCTGTTTAAGAATGATTATTATTTAAGCTTAAAGAAGATGAATAGGAGTGAAAAAATAGATGATTGAGATCAGTAAAAATACACCTATCCAATAAGCGCATAATAATGTCAATAATTAATTTATTATTCTAAAGACCATTAAAAGTAAACTAAACTCTCAAAGTGGAAACAGGAAAGAAAAAATAATAGAAGAAAAAGCACAGATAATTATATAAAAAAAATATATTTTGAAAAAATATATGATTTAGCATACATGTCAGATGCTGGTCTCTTAATGCCGGTAGATTCCTCTTCATTTTGTACAACTGCTTTATCCGGCTCTGCCTTCCGAGGCCCTACAAAATTATTTATTCATAATTTTATATTTTTTTTGTGGGGTTGGGAGGAGGGAGGGGGGGTAATGAGTGTGTGTATTTGTGTGTGTGTGCATGCACGCACAAGGGTGTGTGACTAATGAGTGAAAGAGGAGACTGCTGGTTTTCAACTGTCAAAACATACAATTAACAAAACTTAAACTTAATTTTTATTCAAAAGTACCTTTTGTATCTAATGCATGAAGATGGGCAGGAGGAATTGGTTTAAAATCAGAATTCCATATAGGTGTTGTATTGGAGTATATTTCTTCTTCAATCAAAGACAAAAACCTAAAAGTAAAATTTAACCAATTATAATATTTGTTAAAAAATAATCAAAGTTTCTTTTTAAAGAAAAGACATTTTATAAACATAAATAATACTGAGCAATATACATAGAGCAACAAATAAAGTGAAGCACACAGTAATTATGGATTCCTAGGTTTTTAAATAATTTAAAAAAATGTACAATTTTACATTTTTAAATAACAATTCTGCCAATTATTTGAAAAGAAAAACATTTGAATTATAATAAGCAGTGATAAATAAAGGACAAAATAATTAATATAAAGTTTAGAGAAAATATAAAATTGAAAAATATTAAAAATGAAAACATAATCAAATTACAATTGAAAAAGGTAAGTGGAAAGGAATTCTCTTTTAACTTAAACATACTGCAATCAGTGAAGTACGAGGTAGAATAATAGAACAAAAAATATGAGATCAAGGACTAATAAATAAAAGAAAACTGTTGTAGACAGCCCCCCCTGAAACTAGCATTCTATCAGTAAGATAATCGAATCAGAAACCAATTTCATGAAAATGTGATTTGAACAAAAAACCATCTGTATAACGTAGTACTCATCTGTAAATGGACTTGACATACAAGGAGAGGTTTTAAGCTGTTTTCCTCAACTAGTCAAGGAATTGATGTCAATCAATAATCAAGGAATTTATGCCAATCAAGAAATCACTTGCTATATTTCAAATATTGGTTGCAAGATGTCACAGTGCAGAAAATATTAATTTAAACATAAAAGTAATATTTAACAGCATTAAAAAGCACTTTAAAAAAACAAAACATTTTTCCAAGTTTTGTGAATTTAAGGTTCTCTCATTCTATTTTTAAAAAATTGACAATATATCTTATCGATAGCATGTATTTCCCTCTCGTGTATCCAATAAATCTTGTATTCACCTGGACATGCTCAAAATTAAATTTTGGATGAGATCATTGCCCATATTCTCCTATTCTTCTCAAAGCAAATTTAACTCATTGAGGGTTTCAGAAAAAAAATAGCCCTAAACATCTCCTCACAGGCTCCATGGAGAGCATTCCATTAAAACTGTCTGAAAGCACTTTCCATGCAGTGGATTTTATTATCATGCATTAAAATTAGATTATCCCCAATTAATCATTTAAATGGGTCTTGGACTATGCGTAACTTAAGTATTGATGCTGATAGAAGTGCCCATTTAAGAGGTACATTTGAGTTTTTTCAACAAATGAAATTCTGGCTCAAAACTACTAATGAGACACCCCAAAAATGTATTTGTTCAGTGACAATGAATCGAATATCCCTCTCACCTGGCCTTCCCTAAACTCTTGGAAACCATGTGTGATTAGGTTAAAAAACAAAATCTAGATTAATATATAAACAAAACCCTTCTTCAGTTACCCTCACCCCAAAGCTCGAGAATCCTTACAAATTCCAAAATAAGCTGTTAAGTTAGTCAGGCTACTCCAGCTGTTATTCTCACCCTTAAACTATATTCTGCTATTTTTTGTGGATTTAAACTGTTCTACATAAACTTCTGAGTCACTTAGCCAATTGAACAGCAAAATAATATCAATTATTACCAATATCTCGGAGACTATGAAAACAGGAAACTGAATATCTAGAAGATAAATTAACTCTTGATCATCCAAACCATAATCTTTGATGTACGGATATGTTTCTCTATATGAGGAGATGATAGTCAGGAATTCAGTCATGGGAGCTGAAGAAATAAAAAATAATTTGTAACATAATAAAAATAGATAAAAAAATTAGTTTTTAAACTAGTTTTTCTTCAGCTCCAAAGACCGAACTTCTGACAATCCTCTCCTCATAGAACTTGAGGGTCAAAAAGTTACCTCCAAATTGATTATTGCTATACATGTTTTAATTTCTCTGCAGTCTATACTTTCTGATTAAAGTATAGACTGCAGAGCAATTAAACCAGCAGATGTGCACACTATAGCAGTTATCAAATAGTGTTCCTGCACTAGCAACTAACAATAAACTATTAAATACAACAAGCTCAATACTTCAACAACACTAATCAGAATAATCCTTTTTAAAAGAAAAGAAAAAAATTTCACTAGACAAGAAGATTATAATGGCCTTTCCTTATTGCTTCTGATATTTGTTTTAAATACATAAAAGCCTATATGTCCTGAGTGTGACACTTATTTTTGGAAGTGGCATAACTTCAGACTTTTTTAAGGGTTTATTATGAAAATAAAAATAATGATAAATATTGAAGGCCAATAAAAAAATTATGCAGTAATATGTTCCACAATTTTTACTGAAATTAATTTCTTTAATATTATTTCATGATATATTTATATCTAAATTTATAAAATTAATCATATTTTTTATGAATCTTCTATTATTATCATATATTTGAAATTTTTTTTAACCTCCTTTTCAGACCTTCAGCTCTGAAGGAAGAGGCTAAGTACAGGCAGCCACTCTACTCAAGAACTCATGCTCCTGGACTAGCTTTTATTTCTCAATAAAAGCCCTTGAATGTCCAGGACAAGACTCAAACCTGTAGTACCAGGCTGAGAGGCCCAAAAAGACTTCTTCAGCTAAGACAACACACACTTCTGGATCACTTCTTGCTTGGCCCAAAAGTAGAGTCACTTCACGTCCATATTGTGTCTTCAGTGGGTCAACTAAATGGCCTCAAATCTAAGTAAACTTGAAAGGAGGAGCAGCAAAGTGCCCTGCCTGACAGGACCTTAAGAAACCTAGAAACCAATCTAGGAACCTCTAAATCTTCAGGCTCAATACCTATATACTCACCAAGATAGAATGCCTCACTGATACTAGGGAATTCTTGTCTTCAATATTTTGTAACACCAATCCCAATGTTATGAAGCACTCTTCATTTTTATTTTATTATTTATTAATTTAGTTTATTGCCCTTAAAAAGTAGGAACAACAACAGAACCTCTCCAGTTATTTTCAGAATAAAGCCAATTATCACACAAAAATTTCATAACCAATCCAAAATTTTAGAATCTGCAATTTTATAAAATATAAAGAAACACTCAGCCCATAATTCATTCCAGAGATTGATAATTTTTTGCATAGAATATGAAATCAATATAAATGGTTAAGCTCTAATTGTATGTTTCATATAGATGTGAAAAATATAAAATGTAAAGAGTTGCAGGATTGACATATCTCACTTCATCATGCAAGTTTGACCCAACAGAAGAATCATGATTTTATAATTCAATTTTGGATGTAAAATTAATTTTATAGGCTGATTTACATTCACTTATCAAATGCTATAAAGCAAATGTTTATAAAGAAAGTAAGCTTACAATTTGAAATGAGTTTTTAATTTTCAGGATGTAGTTAAAGTCTTTACTCTTAAAGTAAATCTTTAATTATTTAATTACAAGTAACTTCAACTAAAACCACAAAAATATTTTCAAAATTAGCAAAAGTTTTAACAGACAAAATATTTCTTTAAAATAATTTACAATGTCACTGCCCTACTAACATTTCTAGTAGAGCCCATAGAGAGATTTCAACAAGAAATAAAACTAGTAAGGTATCACAAAATTAATCATTTTAATGTAGCGTTTGGCCTAGGGCCACAAAACTGTTCACTACTTGAAGTGTACTGAATCTTAATGAATAATAATAATTTTGTAGATTAAAAAGAAACTAACCTAGGGAAATGAGTCAGTACAAGAGCTCTTTTGTCAACAGGCATTCTATCTTTTTCAATATGACATTCATCTAACAATTGCTTTTTAACAGATTTGAAGACTGCCTTAAGAAATGTCAGTCCAAAAACTGTAGTTGTCTCAAAATGCTGAAGGGAATCACAGAAAGCTGGGACATGACAGAATACCAACCACCTGAAAAAGAAGAAATAATAAAAATAAAATTAAACCTACTGATAAAAAAAAAAAATAGTATAAGCATTTAAATAACATTCATTAATCAAAAATAGCTCAAGGATTTATATTTATTTTACTTAAATTTCAGTTATATGTCTGTAAAATAATACTTCTAATTTAAAACACCTGGTAAATCACCAATTGAATTTAGATTGAATGTTCATGAATTGAACTAATATATATGTCACCTGGCCTTCC
>KZ806998.1:180249-190377 GCA_000696205.2 Oncopeltus fasciatus
CACATTCAGCCAGATTGACTAAGGAAACGATTTCTTCGCTTGGTTGGGAACTCCTACCCCACCCGCCGTATTCACCTGACCTGGCGCCTTCTGATTATCACCTCTTCTCATCGATGGGACACTCATTGGCGGAGCAACACTTCAACAATTTCGAAAACGTACGAAAATGGCTCGATGAATGGATTTCAAATAAAGATGAAGCATTCTTTTGGAATGGTATCCATATATTGCCCGAGAGATGGACAAAATGTGTAGAAAGCGAGGGCCAGTACTTTGAATAAAATATATTATACTTTTTTTTAAATTACTGTGTATATATTTTAAGAAATAAACGACATTTTAAACTTGCATACCTGGTAGGTGCTAGAGAATTATAGGATATAAGGTTATAATATTTGTATTTATCTATGTGTGTTGCATTTTTTCTAATCTGGTTATTGAATTTTTTAATGAGTGTTGGTGTAGGGTCTCTATTGTTGTGGGTTGGTGTGAATGCGGTTTTGTCTTAAAGTAAATTGAGCATTTTGTTATTATACTCATTTGTATCCATAATAACCATTTTATTTCATTTATCGGTTTGGTAATTGTGATATTATTGTTATTAAGGTTTTTTTTTAAATTGCCGGGTCGCTTTGAGATCTGAGGAGAATTCAGAGGAAAGGAGGGAGTTGTCAGGTTTGAAGGAGTATAGGTGGTTGGTGATAATATTACTAAGTCTAAATGTGACAATTCCCTCTCGTCTTCACTAACAGAATGACAGACCTTAACACCAATGGCTCTATCTCCACTGACTGGTATACCAACCACACATACTCAGGTCGTCTCCTCCACTTCAACTCATCTTACCCTCATCATCAAAAAATTAATGTGGCCAAAAACCTCATCTACTCACACTCTCTGACAAGATATTCCACAGAAAAAATATTAAACGTGTTAATGACATCCTCCTGTCCAATGGCTTTCTTACTCACACCATTAAAAAACTTGTAAAATAATTTTTTATTTACACTTCTCCAACTATCCCCTTCCCCCAAAATAACGACCTCGTTTTCCGTTCTCTTCCTTATATTCCAAAACTTTCTGAAAATATTAATAAATCTCTCAGAAAAACTTTCCCTAACCTTAAGCTTCCTCTTTCCACCAAAAACAAACTAAAATCTATTTACACCATCCTCAAAGACCCCATCTCCCTTCCTAACAGAACTACAAAATTCCCTGTTCCACACCTAATTGCTATGGTTCTTACATTGGACAAATAACAAACCTTATTTCCTGTAGAATCAATAACCATAAAAATGACATAAAGAATAAACTAATAAAAACTGCCCTCACTAAACACGTTTTTCATGAAGAACACACATTTGACTTTGAGGGCATAACCATTCTTTCCACTGAACCCTATGAACACAAATGCCTTTCATCTGAAACCGTTCACATTAACATACAACATTATCCAGGTAACGACAGAACAGACATAGAACAAATTTCTTCAACTTATTCAAACACTTTCAACATTCTAAAAACCATTAGCCCTCCTTCCCAATAAACCTGTCAAACATTTTTCCTAGTTCCTAAGTTACCTATTTCCAATAATACCCTTCCTTTTTTTCCTTTGAGCTTAATATTGCCCCCCCCCCCCTTTTGAAACAGATCGCTCTCCCTTTGTACCTTCCGCCTCTTACCTTCCAGGGGGGGAAGGGTGGGGGACCCTTCCACAGCCCACAGTGTTTTTCTGAAAAATTATATTTCTTCTTAGTCATGGAAATGTGAACTTAGGGACAGTACGTCTTCTCTCGTCTTCATGATAGGCAGGTGTGGTAAATTACTGTTTTAATTTTATTCAATTATTTTTTTTTAAATAAGTTGTTGCCTGCATGTTTTTACATTCTCTTACATAGCTTTCTGCATTCATACTTTGATATCACATTAGATTATGGTAATTCTATATAATAATATTGTCAATTATTATTGTATTCTCATGACATTGTATTTCTACAATGAAGTAGAAATTGTATTTCTAGCCCTGAAGATGGCTTACAATGTAAACCGAAACATTGGCAGATAACCTTAAAAAAAATACACTTTTGTTAAATTTGTATTTTTTTTTGGATCTACCTTGACCGAACCCCAACTAAAATATATATGCATTAATTTCGAAATTCAANTTTTTATTAGATGATTTTTGTTGGGGTTCGGTAAAGGTAGATCCAAAAATCATCTAATAATAATATCTACGGTCAATAAACTCTCCAATTTATTTATTAGTTTAATTTTACATTTTCTGTAACATTGAATTACAAGTTAGTTAACACAATTTAGTTAAATATTTCAAAAATCATTGATTTTAAATTTTATTAGGTGAGCTATTATTATCATAGGCCATAAATATTAAAAGTCTATCAATAGTTGATGTTCAGTCAGAATGCAATTTATAAGGAAGTTTTGTGTAAAAAAATTCACAAAAATATATTCTTTAATATCAAAATTCAGCTTGCAATGCAAGCCATCATCATACTTTTTGCTACACGTCATGCCAGACACTTTTTGCCTCAACAAGGCTTTAGACATAATCAAATATTTGTAAATATAATGACAATAAATAGAATGGTAAAGTGAGCAAGAGAAAAAAGTTTAGAGATACATATAAATATGTACATATAATATGAAGCAGCTTTGTTTAAATTTATGTTAAAAAAAATACGATATAATGTGAAAGAATAAAAATAAAATTGAAATTATGTCTAAACTAAAAATTTATAACTTTTTTTTTAGTTTAAAATTTATTTATTGATAAAAATAAGTTTCATAAAATGTATGGAGAAAACACATATTTGAATAAAACATAAGGCCAAAGAAATGTTATGGTAAATGAAAACTGAACATACTTAAAATGAATAGATATTATGAGGGATGTCCAGAAAGTAAGTGTACTAAATTAGTGCATATCTAAGCTATTTTTCGACACAGTCACCATTCCTATCAATCCTAACGAACGGAGTATCAATTTTTTTATTCTCTCCTCGAAGAAGTTTCGCGCCAATTTCGTGTACCAGAGATCTGGAGATTTGTGGAAACATAGCAGAAAATTCATCCACAGTCAATCTGCGATCATCATGGATCTCATTTTCAATTTTTTCCAAAATTTCGTCAGTCACAATTGAAGGTCTTCCGCTCTTCTGATCACCAAGCAAAGATGTACGACCATTTTTAAACTCGCGACACCACTTGTAGGATTCATAGCTTTATTACCATATGCAGTTTGTACCTCATTACAAACCTCAACCAGAGTTAATCATCTTCACACTTGGCAGGAGATTGGATTGACATTTCTCACTAAATATGTTGCTGTATCTAGTTCTCAATGTAATGACCTCGAAGCGGTCTTGTTGTGGAGGGGATAAATCACGCTTTGCGGCAGTGCAGTTAACGTATGGAAAAACAATTCCTAACTGCTGTGACAGTCTTAGGACATTCCTAGTAGTTAACTTTTACTCAAACATAAGTCCAAACATTATATAGCATTAATAATAAGAGAGATCTTTGTAAAATAATTTACAATTATTACTTTTAAATAAAAAAGGTGTGGATTCTGTGGATACACAGAAAGTATTTTTACAACTACTCCCTTATTAGCTGCCATGCACCAACAGATTAAGTGAGGAAGACAAGGACAAATTTAATGAAGCATTAGAGGGAGCTCATGACGCATGCCCAAGGAGTGACATTAAAATCCTAGCAGGGGACTTCAATGCAAAGATAGGCCAGGAAAATGCATATCACCCAATGATCGGGCCTTGCCTTACAGCACTGATGAGGAAAGTAATAAAATGGTCGGAGAACTATGAACTTAAAATCCATTAGGAATTTGGTAGTTGGAACCATTTCACGGCCACAAAATACACAAAGCAACATGGAAACCAAAACCTTTGTACCTTCAACCAAATTTATCACCTCCAGATAAAAACTTGACACAGGTCCAATTAATTGAGCAAAAAATGTCCAGAGGAACCAATGTGGCAACATTTGTTATGCTGGGACGCCTTGAGTGGGCAGGCCATATTGCTCGGATGAGCCCTGAGGAAGTGAGAGGAAGAATCCTGGCAGAAGAAATTCATTGCCTTAGAACAGTTAGATACCACATACTTTGTTGGATAGATGATGTGACACAGGATGCATGAGACCTGCTCGGGGTTAGAAATTGGAGATCAGGTCAAAACCAAGTCAAATGGCAGAGGTTCATTGAGGAGCCCAGGACTCATCTCAAGTTGTAGCGCCATCTGGTAGATAAGTATACAGGTAGAGAGAACTATTTACAATAATTTTAATTTAAAATAATAATATTANGCTTGGTATACCAGTCAGTGGATTTAATTTAAAATAATAATATTAAATTATTTAACAAGAACCTTAATCTTTATTGAAAATTCCCTGGTGTGGTTTCCAAGGGCACTTAAAATAATAAATTAATTGCATAAACCTTTTAAAAATATGTAATCAGAATTGACTATTTCTATTCTATAGAAGTATTTCTGCCCTGGTGCACTGAAATAAATGAATGGTAATCTATGGGAGAGCCAATCTGACTATTTGAATAAGTTTCTCATGTGGCAGTCACAAAGCTGTGCTTTTCACAAAATTTACTTTCCCAATCACAATGTATAACCCCCATACTAAAACATGTACTTATACCACACACAAGCAAGCATATGTCCATACATACGATTTTGTATGATTTGTTCAGGAAAATAAGTCAGGAAGGTTGTTATTTATGTGAGTGACTTATACCAGATGTTTAAAACTGATTTAGTTCACTATAATAAAGATATCAAAATAAAATAATATATTAACCTATTGTAATTAACGGTATAAGCTGACACTTCATCTGAGGAAGCAGTCTGCCTTCTTTTGTCAGGAGTTTCATATTTCCAATGGTTAAGAGAATTAATGAACATTTTTGCAACATCATACATTGTCTGCCACTCCTAAAAAAAAAACAAAAAAAAAATGTAAATTTGATACAATTTAAAAAAATTATATTAGATTTAAATAATAAAATGTTAGATACCGATATAAGATTCCAGTCTTTAATTACAAGTACAAATAACTAATGACATAGTTGTATTAGTTGGTCATCAAGGGATATACAAAAATGCTCAGGATATCACCTGAGGTGTAAAATAAAGTATGCTAAAAAATTAATAGGCTGTTATTAATTATAAGCATAAAATGTAAACTATCAACAAGACTATAGTGATCAAGGAGGTATCTCTATGGTAAGTCTAGGACAATAGTTTATCTATTGTCTCAAATATGTCAAGAAGAAATTTTTCAATTTATCACACTAGCCCTGAAGATAGATAGCTTGCACCATAATCCAAAATAATGGCACCAATAAATAAATATATCCAATTAATTTAAAATTATTTTACACCCTAGCCAAAAATTTGACCATTTTTGTTTGTTTACAGGAATGCAAGAAAAAAAAATTAGTAACACAACTCAAAGAGTCACTAGCACAAAAAGCTTTACACTGTATAACAATATTAAATTAATAGAAATTTTAAAATAGTGGATAAACATTGTCACAAAAATATTTGAATAAGTTTCTTTTCAGGGTTGAAAACTCAAAAAACATAAATTAGAAATTATATTTATCTAATTGTGGAGATTCCTCATCCCTATTGTTTGTGGTCAGGCGTTGTATGAACAGGACCCACAATCACTAAACTATTTTCTTTCTTTTTTTAAATAGCTGTTTCATGTACAGCTTTAATTCATTTATTTAGTTACAGATAAAGCGCAAAAAAAAAAAAAAGAGTAATGAAAGAAGATGGCACATAGGTTTAAATAGAAATTATGAGTATTAATTGCAGTGATCAAATTCTGATTACAGTATTTTTATAATTATTAACAGTTATTTTTATATAAAAAACTGTAATTTATGAGAAAGAGAAAGAGAGATAGCAAGGCTAAACCCTAAGACATGGTGAAGTTTCTAGACATTTCAATTGGAGAAGGGGCATCTTTTATTTCACTCTTGAAAGATGTATAAAGTAAGATATGTCAAATTAATTCCTGCTCAAACAGCCTAGTTGGAAATACTTCAGGTTGAAGTATTCATTGAAGAATGACGTTTATCTTCCACTTGTTCTTTATGCTGCACCAGGCTGAGGTGAAAGAAGGAATGAAGACGAATACTGTAAGTCTCAAAGAAGTGTCCTTCTACTTACTAATGTGGCTTACTGAACTGAATCAACTTCGGCCCCCTCAGCAAGACAAAAAAAAAACAACATAAAGTTTAGTAAATACTTGGAAATGCAGGATTGAGAAGAAACTGCCAGTGACAGTTGATTCAAGCAGCAATTATGGTAAAATTTCCGGCACAATCTATAAAGCAGCCAAGACAGTGTGCCAGATAGGTTGGGATGGAGAGGCGACAGAAAGGTGACTAATGAATTTTACCTGATGTCCATTAAAGAGTAAGAAGTAGTGGATGTTACCAGATTTCTGGAAAATAGAAACATAAATGCTATGCTGCACTTCTCAGAAGTAGAGACAGCCCATACGGCCGGAACGAAGAGGTGGAAGATGCTATACACTTATTGAGTGTTTGAGAGTTTCATTTTTTGAGGGTTATAAATTCTCAAAATTTTCATAATCTAACTAGATTAAAACTTTAAAAAATTTTATATTTTCAGCAATTTAAAGGAAATCAAATTATTAACAATTACAGTTGGCATTAATCAATTCAGGTTTGGAACTCTAATAAATTTAAATAATTTAGTAGAAGATGCATTGAAAGTTTATTTTATTTTATTATTATTTATTTTACTGATAACTGAAAAGAATAATTAACAAAATGTCATTTGTGAATATTTACTGTATTCATGTTCAAAAGTTGTTGGATATGATTGTTATGGTTTCCTTATTAAATATAATTTATGATTAAAAAAGGACAGTTTTTGATCGTAGATATTATTATTAGATGATTTTATTTGGGGTTCGGTCAAGGTAGATCCAAAAAAAAATACAAATTTAACAAAAGTATATTTTTTTAAAAGATTATCTGCCAACAATTCGGAATACATTGTAAGCCATCTTCAGGGCTGAAGAAATACAAAGTCATGAGAATACAATAATTGACAATATTATAATACAGAATTACCATAATGTAATGTAATATCAAAAGTATGAATGTAGAAAGCTATGTAAGAGAATTTGAAAAATATGCAGACAACAACTTATTAAAGAAATAATTGAATAACATTAAAACAGTTATTTACCACACCTGCCTATCATGAAGACGAGAGAGGACGTCCTGTCCCTAAGTTCACATTTTCATGACGAAGACGAAATATAATTTTTCTGGAAACACCATGGGTGGTGGAAGGATGGGGGGAAGGTATGAGGCGGAAGGTACAAAGGGAGAGCGGCCTGTTTCAAAAGGGGGCAATAAAAAGGACAAAGCAAAAAAGGAAGGGTATTATTGGGAATAGGCAACTTTGGCAGTGGTTAAAAAGTGGAGGAGACGACCTGAGTATGTGTGCTTGGTATACCAGTCAGTGGAGAAAGAGTCATTGGTGTTACAGATAATAAGGGTGTCAAGGAAGGGAAGTTGATAATCAGATTCCATTTCAATGGTAAATTTTAGACGAGGGTGGTATGAGTTAAATGCAGTAAGGATCTGGCGGATTTTTTCTGGATTGAGAATGAGAAAGAGGTCATCAACATATTTTGTAAGGAAGAAAATGTTGTGAAAGGGGGGAAGGATAGAGTCTAGGAGGTCATTTAGGGTGATGTAAGAAATGTCGGTAGCAAGGTTATTTCCCATAGCCAGATGTTAATCTGGTTGTAGTATTTACCTTGGTAAGGGAGATAACCGGACATACAACAAAGGGAAAGGGACTCAAGGGATATCGACCGGGATAGTGTAGTATGGTCTCAGATTGTATTCCAATGTTTATCGATAACTTGAAGGGCTATGTCAATAGGTATATTAGTGAAGAGGGATTCGGCATCTAAGGAGCAAAGAATGTATCCTTTAGGTATAATTAAAGATTCCAGCTGTGTTTTAAGGTCCAATGAGTTTTTTATGTCATAATGGTTTTGTCGGCTAAGAATTTGTAAGGACGGAAGGAGAAATTTGCTGAGCTTAGATGCGGGAGAGTTTATATTGGAGACAATGGGGCGGAGGGGATTATCAGGTTTGTGGATTTTGGGAAGGCCCTAACACCTAGGTGCTAGAGAATTATAAGAAATAAGGTTGTAATATTTATATTTGTCTATGTGTGTTGCGTCACGTAGTTTTCTAGTATTTTTATTTCCCCTTTTTCAAACAGGCCGCTTTCCCTTTGTACCTTCCGCCTCTTACCTTCTCCCCCACCCTTCTGCCTCCCACGTTGTTTCTCTGAAAAATTATATTTCGTCTTAGTCATGGAAATGTGAACTTAGGGACAGGACGTCCTCTGTCATCTTCATGATAAGACAGGTGTGGTAAATTACTGTTTTAATGTTATTCAATTATTCATTAATAGCTGTTGTCTGCATGTTTTTCAAATTCTCTTACATAGCTTTCTACATTCATACTTTTGATATCACATTACATTATGGTAATTCTGTATTATAATATTGTCAATTATTGTTTTCTCATGAGAGTGTATTTCTACTGCCCTGAAGATGGCTTACAATATAAGCCAAAACGTTGGCAGATAATCTTTAAAAAAAATATAATTTTTTTTAATTTGTATTTTTTTGGATCTACTTTGACCAAACCCCAACTAAAATCATCTAATAATAATTTATGATTGCTAATAAAAAAAATAATTATGTTTATAATTATAAAATGCTCTCATTAAAATTCATGATTTGTACCCTGACAAATGGAAGAAAGTGTATTAAATCCATTAATTAAAAGAACAGAAGCCAATAAAATGCATGACTACAGAGCAACTAACAACAGTTAATATTAGAATACTATTATAAATATAACTGTGTATAGCCAACTGTTTCATTATATATCGAAAAAAATTTAATCAGATGATGTTAAAGAATATAACAACAACAACAATAATATTGTTATTCTTGTTCTTATACTTTTCAAGAGCCTTTGACTCACCCAACTTACAATTTCTTCAAGTAGTATGTCAGTAATAGATCACTGGCAATACAATGAGGAAGAGGAAATTTAATGGATTGGTAACATTAAAAATACAATCCTGTGGAACAATATTCGAATGAATTTAAAGAATAATAAGTATATAATGTAAGTTTATTGACATTCACATTTAACTATATGTAAATCCAAATTAAGTAATCTATAAGAAACCATACATCAAATAAATAGATTTTTTATTTATATAATTTTATATAAAGAAGCCATTCATAACCTTTCAATTAACTTTATAAATATTATTTATTTTGTGGTCTTTAATCCCACGTAAATTTAGATAATTTTTAGCTAACTAAACCTAGACCTGTGAGTGTTGATCCTGGGGCCTTTGGCTCCTGCAGTCCAGTACCTTAACCACTAGGCCACTAGACATTAATTGTTACCCAACTTTTTAAAAATAGATGTATAAGTTTATAGGTTACATTACATTAATTCACTATAAAAATTATATCTTATTGTACAGTTAAAGCTGATGAATAAATAATAACAGAAATAAAGTAATCTATACCTTTTGAGATAAATGGTTGAACTTGTAGAAGATGAAATTCATAATTCCTTTAGAGATGTTAGGATGCTCAAAGGGAGGTTGTCCTAAAGGACCTTCAATGGATGGTTTCTTCATCTCAACTATACACTTGCGAAGCAGCTGTATGAAAGAAGAAAATAAAATTGCGTAAGATTACAATTTTACACTATTTTTCCTTCAAGATATATTTTTGAGTGTGATTTCCAGGAGGAATAAAATGTCAAATCTATCTTTATATTTTGAACATGAAGGGGTGTAAAAAGAATTGGTATAAATTTAGAGAGAAATGGTGAAATAAAAAGGAACAATCAACCATTACTGCATTAATTTTTTTATTAAATTAATATTTATTATAGAAAATAAAATTTCTATGCATTATATTTTCAATAATATACATACTTATAAGTCTAGACTTAGTAAAAAAAAATATATA
>KZ806998.1:191390-204922 GCA_000696205.2 Oncopeltus fasciatus
ATGATGAACAATAGTTGAAGATTTTTTATTACAATACTTATTTTATTTTAAATTTACTTTTTCTTATCATGATACAAAAATTTAAAGATTTAAAAAAATCCTAACCAATACGATCAGTTTAAAATATTATATACATACTTTATAAAATCTTAATTCATTATTTGTTCATTGTTTTTTTATTACTTTTTAATTGAAATTGAATGAGTAAGTGAAGAGTTTAAAGGAAGACTAAATTGAATAATTGACTGTATCTTCATTAGTATTAGTGCTATGAAAAATATAAACTAAAATTTTATATGATTCCCTTAACTAATTTCTCCAGTTTAATTTTAGATTTATAAAATGTTACACTAAAATATTTATGTTCTATAACATTTTGAAAAAATACATAATGAGGAAGTTATTTAAGAATAAAATAGGAGAGTTGAGCACCTTCCTCCTTGCCTCTCCCATCCTGATTGATCGATAGCTAGCCTTAGCCACATCAATTTTTCATTCATTTGTCCTTTTCGGCTTTAAATAATAATATTTATTATTAATCTATAATAATATAGATTAAATAAGTCCAATTATATACCTTATATATGTCCAATTATAATAAAATTTGAAAAATCTGTTTAGTTATAATGAAACATGGAATATGTGTTTATAAGGCATATATTATACTACATACAGTTGACTAGAAGGGATAACCATACTCACAATATAATTTTCTCCCCATTATACATTAATATAAGTTGAAAAAATAAAGGATATAAATTATGGATATAAAGGATGGACTTAAATTTTTTTTTTAAATTAAAGCGTTCATAAGAAGTTAGTCAATATCAGAAAATAAAATAATTACAAAATTCAATGGTTATTTCTCAATCAAGTTCCTTATAAGAGTTTGACATGAAAAGAAGGACTGAATGTATGGGGGTTTAAAATAAGTTAGAGATGTGAAATTTTTTATTTTATTTTATAATTGAAATACTCATCAAAGAGACCTCACTGCTTTTTACCCACACAATATTTTTATTTTTTCGTTTCGGACTTACAATCCATTATCAAGTTTGCAATATATAACAAAAAATACATAACACTAAGCAGCCAATCAATCATCCCCAATTAAAACACTTTTTTATTTGTTTATTTATATTTTTAAAATTATTATTTAGTATCTTTAATCCTTTCATTAATATTTCCTTAATAATAACAATTTCCTATTATTACACACACACACACACACACACATATAACTACAGGAACATAAAAGTAGTTACAACCTGTTTCAATTAAAATTTAGTTCCAAAGTTATTCTAATTGGATTACGTATAAAATACATTTTTTTTAAATGTTATACTTCTTTGGAAGACTTAAACAATAAAACTGAAAAAAGTGAAATTTTGGTACTTGGTAAGATGTAGAAGTGGCGTAATAAATAGATCAAGTTATGAATTGAACAAAACATACTGAATAAAAAGCAAGTTTATCAATGTAAGGTATAATGGGGACAGACCGATAAGAACCAACATCAAATGTGGTGCTGTCATCACTTACTCAGACTTTAAAAAAAAAATTGAGTTGAAAGCCTCAAATAAAAACATATACCTAGAGATTAGAAATACAATCAGAATAAATAAACTCATAATTATACCTTGATAAGGTAGTAATACACCCATTTTGTGTCTGCATCTACTTCTCTATGCAATGACATATATATGTTTTCCAAATCAACCACCATACTCAGAAGTCTATTTAACTCAGAATCTGGTAAGTCATTTAAGTGACAGGTATGCTTAGCTATTAAAAAAAAAGAAAAAAATTATTGCAATGCAAAACACTAAATTAATTATAAACATAATATATTATTAAAGCCATCTAAACTTATTCATAAATATGTTAATACATATAAGAATTCTCATAAGAATACATACAAGAACAATGATTCATTAATAGTAATATGTAGTTCTTTCTGGAGATTTCAGGAATATTTATCACTTTAAGGATGATAGAACTGTAGTCTTTCCTGTTTCAAATAATTTTATTTATCAGTATCCCAATGAGGGGAAAACCGTATCTTGCGACACTCTGTAGTTCCTGAAGATGGTGTATTGACACCAAAACCGGTCGCAAAGAAAATTATTTGAAATATGACATCCTTAAAGTAAGGTATATAGTATAAGTGGGTTTGTTATGGAGAGGGTATTGAGCTAGGGTGCTATAGTTTTGCTGTTTGAAAATTATACCCCACTGATCCAAATTATGATATCTCTGGTATATTTGTCAAGTTGACAAAATTCTTAAAAATATGTCAATTTCAAACCAATCAATCAATACAGGATCTATTCATATTTGAAACATTAAAGAATAGACAAATACAAATTCAGCAAATTAAAAAAAAAATAAAATGAAAATTTTTTCCCAATGAAACTTTTCTTTCTTCTTATTTCAACAGTGATTTTCTTTACACAACTTTAATAACTATAATGTTATAACAAGAAAAAAAGTATATAAAAAAAGTTAATAACGTAATATCCCAGACATGTCTTCTAAACTGAGTCTCGCACAACTGATTTTCTGCCCAATATTTCCTGGCNTTATTATCTGCATCCAAATCTTTATGCAATGACACATATTCATGGGTCACATGTTCATTTAAACACATCCAAGTCTTGCAAAATATTGATAACAACCACAGGTTGGCTGCCATCCTGTTGACATTTGACTTGACCATCCCCAAACCACACGTATTTTAGTTTTTAGTTGGGATGGGCATCTGCATAGAAGATGGACAGGACAGAACATGCACTTGAAATTTCAGGTAATACCCTACACTTATTCGCCCTCTCTCACTCAATAACAAACTCAATTTTTTTTTTTTTTTTAACTTGAAAAGACATGAAATTTTAATAAAGAAACATAAATTTTGCTTATAATAAAGTTGAAATTTTCAGTACAGCAAATCAATCAAGCCTGATATCAGGTCAACTCCTAATTATTCAATTACACTAAATATCATACCCTCTAAATCAAAATAAAAGTTTTTACACTTACATACCGTAGTAGATAATCCCTCTCTCTTATTAATCTTATTTTGCTAAATGATGAACCAGCTTTTCATTTTGCACTCAACAGCTATATACCAAATTTAATTAAGAGAAACTGAAAGCTGTGACCATTGAAACAGACAAACATACACACACCTGGATACATACACACATCACTCATGTGTTTAGAAGATAGGATTAGAGAAAAAATAAAAATAAATTTCCAAAATTTGCAATGAGAACAATTACAATGACTAGTTCTTCATGATTTAGCTAAAATATATTCAATAGTAAGGTACAGCACTAAGTGGAAAAATAATTAAATTTATAAATATTATGAGTAGTGATGATTAATGTGTATTAATGTAATTATATGTACATATAAGGGGAGTCTATATTGGAGTCTATGTTGTAGTATTATCAAGCATGACCAGCATGATATAAAACTATTTAAAAAATATTAAATTTTAGACTTATTTTGTTATTTATTTGTTTATTAGTTATTTATTTATTATTTTTTTGTAAAGCAAATAATAACAAAGATATTAATATTTTAAACTTTGTTCTTCCACTAACCCCCCCCCCCTCCACCACAACTGATTTCAGCAATTAACAAAATCATCCAATGGTTTGCAAAAAGGAGCTTAAAAACCAAATTGGTCTCATTATTTTAAAACTGGCAAATGCTAGGCTAAATTGTGTCTGTATATACAAACACACACACAATCACACACGCATGCGTGCGTGAGCACACACACACACACACACACTATATATATATATATAATATTTAACAGATTATATTTTTAGATTTACCAATGAAATATCAGTGAAGATTTTACTCAAAAGTAGTGTCATAGTACAAATGAGAATAACTAAGGAAAATTAGCTAATTAGCTGAAGAAAATTAAAATAATCCGTAAAACCTCTAGTAATAATACAAACTATAATTTTTAATACAAGAAATGCAAAAGGAGCCGGAAAAAATCTTACTACCTCAGCCTGGATTCGAACCCGGGTCTCCTGCTTTCTGGGTAAGTGTATTTCTTACTTATAGGCTGGGGTCAGCTTATATATACAGGGGTCTACACAACCGATGCAGGCTAGTTAATCTCTTTAACTCCCTCACTTTACTTCGAGTCTAAACCCCCAAATAAGACGAATATATCGTCTTATACTCAAAGGAGCTAACTTTGTCGACTATTTGTTAGACTCTCGTTTTTTCCTATATTTATTTTTTTTAAATTATGATATTAGTTATGTAATCCCACATTAAATTTTATACAAGAAATGTAAAGGGAGCCAGAAAAAAAATTTTACTACCTCAGCTGGGACTCGAACCCGAGTCTCCTGCTTTCTAAAATTTAACACCAAAACTAATATCATTATTTATAATTTTTAATACTCTTTTTGGCTAAACAATATTAATCCACTTTAATGTGTAATGGATTTATGACATTAAATAAATATCATCATATATTTGTTATCAATAAATTATATATTGGATACTAAAGTATATTAATAAGTTATATAATGGATACATAAAACCCACTAATAATCTGAAACAACTTTAAAAAAACATAAAAAGTACATTAGCTAAAAAAAATAAAACAAAAAGCATTATCAATAATATAATTCACTAACAGAGTGTGTGTTTGCAATTTTGGCAGGGATCAGAGAGGCTCGCAAGAGGTAGTGATGTCTTCTGAGCAGGGGCTTTCCACCCATTGCACTTGCATTCTTGGCAGGATGAATAAATTGCAAGCTTGAGAGTTTTCTTTTCTTTTGGCCAACTAAATACCTGCAATAAATCATATACTACTAATAAATATTAATCATAAAATTATAGATACACTAAGAATACATCTTACATTTTCACTAATCTATTCAGCCCACAAATTTTCAGGCTCACAGGGAGACTTACAGAATCTTTGAGGCCCAAGGTCTCCACTCATTACATTTCTGGGGTTACTTAATTCTTATATTCGTATTACTTTCTTATTACTATTTTCTTACTACTATCCCTATTACATCTGGGGTTCTCCTATTACATCTCGGTTCTCTACCCCCTTGTTCTATGCCTATATTAAAGACCTCAACCTTTCCATTAGACACTGTTCCTATCACATTTCCGCAGATGATACCTGAATTTACCTGTCCTTCCCTCCAGAATAGATACAAACTGCCATCCAAAAATCCAAGAAGACCTAAATTCAATATGTTCCATGGGCTTTGACAAACAAGCTTTCTCTGAATGTCAAAAAATCTCAGGCTATTGTTTTTGGGTCTAGATCCTTGCTTATATCACTCTCCACTATTTCTTCCCTCACAATTAATCAGCGCCCAATTTCCTATCATTCCTCAGTCAAAAACCTTGGCATTATCCTAGACCAAACATTTTCATGGAAACCTCATATTTCACAGATTTCCCATCGCTGTTTTTCCACTCTCCAACAATTTTGCCACTCTAGTTATCTCCTGCCTCATAAAACCCATAGTCTCCTTGTGTCCTGACTCATATTTTCCCATTCCCTCCCTACCTCTATGATCTTTTAACTCTCAAATCCTCAGTACTTTCCGCCCCACCCACTCTGGACTTTCCGACCTTTATCTTCCCCCTTACAAATCTGCTGCATTTATTCGTTCCTTCCTCGCCAGATCCTGCAGGCTCTGGAACTCAATCCCTCTAAATATTTGTCATTCTTCCTTGCTCGCATCCTTTAAATCCCAGCTATTTCAACATCTCCTCTCTGAACAATTGAGTATCAGGAACTGCTAAACTGCATCATGTTTAATTTTTATTTTTATCATGAATAATTGTTATTCTATTAGTTATGATTTTCATTGTTTTTTTTTTTGTTTTTTTTTTGTTTGTAGCACTCATTTTCTTTTTTTGCCTATATTTTTATTTATTTTTTTTTTTTTTTTTACTTATTTGTTTTATTTCTGTACTTGTAAATATTATCATAGTTATGTTCAAAATATTTGATATTATTAGCCTATTCTTTATTTTTACTTTTATTTTTATTGTTGCAACTAGGTCAGAATCAGCTATACTGTCAGCTGTGACCTTCTTGTTATTCAAGGGGACATATGTCCCAGAATAAAATTTATTTTTCTTTCTTTCTTTCTTTATTCTCATGAAACTCTTTTCAAAATAAGAAATCAGTTCTTAGCAGTGGCCAGAGATTCATAATAACTATAGGTAAAGTAAGTGATTCTCAATCACTATAGGTAAAGTAAGTGATTCTTAATTTATTATAAAGTAAAATAATCATGGTACTAAAGCAGTTTTATTTGTTCTATTCAATATTATAGTTCTTGAAGAGTTTGTTCTAGTTCATTTTGAATGCATGGGCAAAACTATCAAACACTTAGAGTAATCAGACAATATGTTACATATGATTCAAATATGCCATTTCTATTCACTATTCCTTACTATGCTTTCTTTAAAAATAAATATATAAATAAATATTTTTTACTAGCATGTCTTGCCGAATTTTACTATCATGTCATGCCTTTTCCTAAAGGTTTTTTATAAAACTGGTTTAGATAAAGCCATGAAAATTAAAAGAGGACAGCAATTTTATTCATTTTTAACTTTTACTGTAAGTCTGAATAATTATGAAAATAATTGTGAAAATGCTTTAAAAAAGTATAGTTTTTATGCTATACACGGCATAAAGAAATAAGAAATAAACAAATTAAATAACCTGTTGTTTCCTCTGCTGAATCCTTTGTAAGTTACACTGCCGAGGAGTAGCCTCTTGTTTAGGTGGATTCTGACCTCCCTCTGTTTTAACTGTGCTAGTACTTGCTTCACTCATACCTATAACTCATAAAATAAATTGTTTTAAATTGATGACTAACTAAACATATTTATTTTAAAAACATAAAATCTTATAAATTAACACATATTTAAAATTAAAATATTATAGTAAATAATAATAAAGTAACGGAACCAATATAATTGCAAACCACAGTTTCAAGCCAATTTAATAAAGTAAAAGAAATAAGTCAAGAATAAGCTTATCAAGTTCCACTAATTATTATAAGTTATAAATTAAAGACATATTTATGTATAAAATGGGGTTATCCCTACACATTTAGACAATCAATTCCCAGACAATTTCTTATTTTTTCTTTAATGCTTTCCAAAAGTTGAAAAGTAAACCAGACCGCAAACCTAGTAAGCCTTAAAGGACCAGCAATTTTCTTTAGGTTTCTCTTTTTAAATTTCAGTCCCTTAGATTAGTTGACACTTGAAGTTTTGAATCTCGTGAATTAAAAGGGGGTTATTGTCCATTTTTATACCCCATGTGGCAACTTCTCTCTAGCTCATTAGTATCACTAATTGGACTTTGAAACTGCAAACTCAGAACTCATGTATTGGGGAATACGGGCCCGGGACCTAAAGCAAGTAAAGCATGCTGAACAGTACACACACAGGTGGCCTTAGTATAATTCATTTGGCAATGGATATTATTATATGACTTTAAATATAAAAAATTAACTTTGATTATTAATAACTGAGTAAAACATCTATATTTTTAGTTTATGCCTAACTACAGAATACGAAACTATTATTCAAATGGAGAGTTGTGTTTTGTTTTTTTCAAATGGAGAGTTTTTTGTTGGGGTTCGGTCGAGGTAGATCCAAAAAATGCAAAATTTTAAAAATGTGAATTTTTTAAATTATCTGCCAACGTTTGGGCTTACATTGTAAGCCATCTTCAGGGCTGTTGAAATGCAATGTCATAAGAATAAAAATATAACTAAAATTAAAAACCAAAAAAAATTAAAGGATTTACATTATTATTACATAGAATTGCCATAACTAGATGTAATGTGATATTAAAAGTACGAATGTAGTAAAATATTTAGAAAATTTTCAAAATGCAAAAAACAAACAACAAAAAAATATAATTCACACGCCTACCTACCATGAAGGAGAGAGAGGGGACATCGTGTCACTAAGATCCCATTTTCATGACTGAGAGGTAGGGTTTGAAACTTGTGAGAAATTTCCAATGTTAAATTTGAGATGAGGGTGACAAGAGTTAAATACAGTAAGGGTATGGGGGATTTTTTTTCTGGATTGAGAATAAGGAACAAGTCGAGAAGACATTTTTTAAGGATTAATAATGAAATCCTTCAATTAACATAATCCTACGTAATAATAATGTAAATCCTTTCATTTTTTTTTGGTTTTTATTTTTAGTTATATTTTTATTTTTATGACATTGTATTTTAACAGCCCTGAAGATGGCTTACAATGTAAGCCAAAATGTTGACATTTAAAAATACACATTTTTTAAACTTTTTTTTTTTTTTTCGATCTACCTTAACCGAACCCCAATAAAAAACATCTAATACTAAACTATCATTTTTTCTTTTTTTTTTGCTTCGATCATAAACCACATATTTAAAATTAGAATCAAAGAAAATCCATCTTAGTTAAATTAAAAAATAAAGACATTATATAAACTGTTAAATTGAGTACACTAATTTAAATTAGATTAAAAAATTTAAGTATGTCACCATTAAAAATTTAAAACAAGGAAATATATCATTACAATTGTTTACAAATGGATAATCAGGATTGAAGAAGAAAACAATTAAAATGAAAAAAAAAATCTAGTTATCATTAGAGAAATTGAACGCTACATCATATATCACATGAGAAATAATTCAGGGTTTCGGCCAGGAAAAGAAAAACAATATACACCAGACTTGGGTATTGGGTAATTTTTTTATATTTATCATTGCCAAAGCTTTAGCTTAACTAATCAGGGTCATAATAACGTATGAAGAAATATCTGAGGGAAGTTTATGGTCCCATCGCTGACTGCATAACAAAACTAAACAGTATATCATTGAATAATTTTAATGATTCGATTTTTTAAACTTTTTCATGCAAATAGGAATCAAACTAAAACCAGTCAAAATAACTGAATATGAAGTATCAAGCATAATGACTGATATTATGAACATAACTATGAGTAAAATGTCACACATAAAATAAACATACGTATTTCTAATTTAGACATGCATATTTTTGTAAAATACGTAGAAGTTATATGCAATAGTGATGTTCTCAACAACTATAAATTGAAGATATTTTAAACTTAACAGTAAATAAAAATAAATATTATAGTTAATACTCAATTCAGAAAAAAAAAAAAAAAACCACAAAGAAACACTAAACTTTATACATACTTGTATAAAGCAGCTCAGCAGTTTAAACTAAAAAAACATTCACTATTGAGGGATAAGAAAATAAATATTAGTACACAAGCATAATATTAAGAGTACTAGGACAATGACATGTCGTCCAAAACATTTAATGGCGGCTTAAAACAACACAATATACAACATAACCTCCCTTAAGCGTATAAGTTAGAAAGGAGAGCTAATTATTTTTATGTAAGTATGGCAGCGCTCCACTAGAATTGGCATGAAACTGATTGTTATGCAGATTAGCAACCTTTTCGCCTTCAGGGAAAAGAATAAATTAATGTTAACATATAAATTTAATTATTTCTGTCTTTTTGTTTATTTTACAATTCATGATAGAATAAAAAAAAAAATTGACTACAGTTATATAATAAATAATAACATAAAATTCAGATACAAAGTACTAAAAACCTATTATGACTTGTTCTACCAGTAACGGCCTAAAGGCCCTGCTGTTTACAGGAGAAGTAAGTTTAAAATCTACTGTACCAGAGGACATGTATTCCTTTTAAAAGTTTGGATTTAAGTTAATTATAGGAACTATCGTGTAGATGGCTCTAAAAATTAGAAAAGTAATTCCCAAAACAAAATCATCCAAGTTGTATTCAACGGTGACTGGTGAAAAGAAATACTAGACATATTTAATCAAATAAATCTGTTCATGCGGGACTGAACAACTATAGTGATTATTGTATATCAGTTAAAAATTCTAGTTCTTAGTTAAGGCTATATAATTATTTTATTCAATACATAAACTTTTCTTGTTAAATCCAGGATATTTTGAGGAAAGATACTGTCTATAGCCTACTCTTGGTTGACACATTACTATGACGTTAAATAAAGCTTTTTCTGTTAATCATAAGAATGATTGCTTCACAATGCAAGTAATGAAAAATAGTAATGCGACAAAATTTATAGGAACAAAGGTAGATTATAAATTAATTATAGAGGCGCCAGGGTAGCTCAGGCGATACGTTCGGGTTTCGCAATACTGGCGCTGCGGGTTCAAATCCCGCTCAGGGCAAACATTTATTTATAGATAAATAAAACTTTGTCCAAAACCATGGCTGTTTAGAATGGGATTGCATCCTGTAGATAGCCCTAGGTGGTTGAAAGGGATGTTAACACACTCACACAAACTGAATATATATGTACATTTTTAAAAAAAAAATTCTTCATAATTCTGACAGTAATTCATATATTATAAAATATTTATTATGGTTTTACTCAAAAACTAATCCTCATCTCTTTAGAATACATCATCCATTAAAGTACATAATTAATAAAATTCTGGACGGATCATATGAACAGCACCCCTACCCCCTCATCCGATGTAGCCTAAAGGGCCCCAATAGATAATATATACTTAATAATATATTTTACGGAAAAAAGTAATATATATATGTTGTTTTATTTTCATAATTTTGTTTTATTAAATTAATAAGTCTCTTACGATAAATTATTGAACGAGCTAAGAAAATTTTTGTTTACCATACTAGTTTGAGTTGCTTTGGCAACACTGGATAGAATCAAAACAACTCAGTAGGATATTGTTTTGTATTAAGTGTAACTTCAAAAATGTCTTCGAGCAGTGTAAGTGTTATTTTATTAATATTTCTTCCATTAATTTCTGTTAACGATTACATTTTCTGTTTTCATTGACCTATGGAATAATCATTTGATTTATATGATCCACAATTAATAAAGTTTATTAATGGTGCTTTTTTTTAATGAAGAATAATTTTTGTCATATTGAATTTCAGAAAAATAGTGACCATAGAAGAAAATGGGATACAGAAGAGTACGAGAGAATTGCCACAGAACGTCTCCAGCAAGAGCTAGAAGCCCAAGAAAAGCTGAATCAAAGAGCAATACCTATTAAAAGAGATTATTTAAGACAGAGAGATTATAAAGTTGATCTCGATTCAAAACTTGGCAAGAGTGTAGTTATAACTAAGAATACACCTTCCTCTCAAACTGGAGGGTATGTTGGAAAAATTTACTTTAGTTTTATTTATTTTAATTTCAAGTCCTTGTTAGTAAGAGTACGTTTGAATCAAGGGATTTGAACTTAGTGTTGTTTTATCATTATTATTTTATTTTTGGGGGGCTCGATATTCGGATATGTTAGAAAATAAAGCAATATGGAAGAATCAGGAATCTTAATAGTATAATTCGGAATTCATTATAATTAAATCAGTACATTTATTTATCTTCATAAACAAATCATCTTTGAAGTTAATTATGCTAATGCTTTTGTATTTCAACCTTCTATAGTGAATTTGGTTTAAGATTATTTATAATTTAATCTTTAAGAAATGCACTGGAAGCCAGTAAAAAAATTGTATTACCTCGGCCGGGAAATGAACCCCCCGTGCATATCTTATAGATAATTTAGCATGGGATTACATACCTCAATTAATTTCATTATGTATAATTTAATTTATTCTAAAATATAATTAACCAAAGGTTAATAATGGATAATTTTAATTAAATAATAATAATTTTAAGGTCAATGATGCTCGTATGTTTTGTAATATAAAACAAAACTACTAGTAAAGGAATATTAGTAGATGAGCAGAATGTCTTTGGTTCAAAAACCCTGATCAGTTAGTTTTTCTTTCTTTTTGTGCTTCTGTTTAAATAAGAGAGGAAGGACAAAAGAGGGCACTCATTAGGTAGAACAAATAAGTGACAATACAGCATATATGATATGTATTAATATGGGAATCCTTATTGTATTTTTATGTATCTTACTGTGTTATATTGTAACTCCAGGCCAATAAACCACAAAAGAAAAAATATTTAAATCTTTGAAAAAACCAAAGCAACAGTCTTGATAGATATTACACAAAAATAAAGACTGAGAAAGAAAGAAATAAACCTACTGGCTCAAATGCTCAAAAATATAGCTCGACAGTTATATAAACTAAGAGAAGTAAATAACATCTAATTGAGTTTGAACAAGCTTTGGAGGGTTATAGAAAGCAGTATGATCTATACCAAATAGAAAAACTGGATCAATTTTATAAGGGAAGGAAATAACCCTCCAAATTAACTCCAGAATTTCTGATGTAGAGTTTGTTTAATGAGCATTAAAAAAATGTGTTTTTTTTTTCAAAGGCAGAAGGAATAAGGCATTTCATTGCTGATGTGATAAAATTTCTCTAATTTATTTAAGTTTAGTATATTAGAAAAATGTTTAATATAGAATGCAAATTCTATTTTTGTGCTGAGAATTTGCAAATTCTTTAGCACAAAATCTAAGAAAGGTCACAGGGCTCCTCATGTTAAATGTCCATGTTACATAAATATGATCTCCCCTCCCTTCCTGCTTTAAATATTTAGTGAGCGTATTTTCTATTTAAAAAAAAAAAAGAAGAAAACTTATTTGAGATTTATGCTGTAAGGCATTTGTAATTCATAGTCTTACTAACAGTTCTAGGAAGAAAAATCATACTGATAAAAAAAAAATTATTTTTGATGACGGAAATGAACTGTCAAGTGAATACTTATAGTATGCAAAAATCTGCCATTACAGAACTAGAATTATGACGAGATTTATGGGACTGGCTTTAGCACGAAATTATGTTATTAATGTGTAATTGAAACTGAAGGGATTGGATTTATTGGTAAATCATAAAAAATAAAATAAATTTACTTTAAGTGGAATACAAATGTTTGTTTGCATCACAACCAGAAAATGATTTTTAAAAAATAGGGATGTGACTCTACAAATGAATCTGATTAAATTTATTCTGCATAATCTTTTTATTACACTTCATTGAATGTATATGTGGGAGGAGGAGGTAGCTCCTATAGAGTGATGGTTAGCATCTGAGATTGCAAGCCAATGGTAATGGGTTCCTATTCTGGTTCTCCTAGTCTTTTTCTAAACTATTAATTACAAAGTTTCTATTGGGGTTCATTATAAGTCTAAGGGAGGGCTCTGGATTTGAAAAAGGAAAACAGCCCACTGAATGATGAGATAAAGATGACAAACTCATCTAAGATAGTAATCCCCGACAGAAAAATCAGAGAGGTCTAAGAATGAAGGTTTGAAACAGGACTGATCACTCTGTTCTTGGAAAAACAATGATTGTGTATCTAAATGTATGAATAAATGTGCATAAGGCAGGTATCGTTTATTAAGGTCTGGCCATGCACACATAAGTGCCATATGGGGTGGTTGATGATCACTAAATTCTAGAAAGCCATTTATGTATATATATATATATATATATATATATATATATATATATA